>BPTQ01000009.1:316408213-317008213 GCA_019973895.1 Chrysanthemum seticuspe
ACACTTAAAACACCTCCAAGAGTGGTTCCTAAACTCACAGTTAGGTCGTTGTGCAAACAGATACTTGTCAAAAGGCCACTACGAGTCTTGAAATCAATACTGTTCATGGGGAAGCAAAGTGGAAGAAACAATCTCCATCGGACTTTCATTCAAGATGTTTGGACAAACATTTGAAGCACGAGAAAGTTCCACACCGATGAGATATACATAGAACCGGCTCAAAAATGATAAATGAAAATGCCGGGGTCAAAGATAGTGTCTTCATTCCCGAAGGAGTGAAGATGAAGAGAAATCACAAGATATTTGAGGAAAGGAAGAAAGATTTTGATAACAATCAAGATCCATTCTTCATCCTCAAATGTAGACATATCGGGAGGAAGGGTGAGGGTAGTATCATTAATAAGCAAACTCATACGATAGAGTACACCTTCCTCCGAGCTAATATCATCCTCAAGATCAAAATAGAAATGATCATGTTCCGGAGGAGATATGTCATGAGAGAGTTCACCGGAGAACTCTTCATGAAGAGAATCATTCACATGAAGTGAATTTGTGAACTCTTGTTCCATTGTGGGCTCATCACTATCCTCGGTCTGAGTATCAAAGAGTGGATTCTCAGAAATTAAAGTGAATTCAGAGTCGAATTCAAATAGAGGATTAGTGAAAGTAGCTTTGAATGTTTCGGGAACAAAGTGATCAACATTCTCTATTGGACTGTTGGGATAAGAAGTGAGTGAACGATCATTATCAAAGGGACTTTCAGTCTCTCCCAGATCGGCTTCGAAATCAAAGGGACCATCATTACTTTCTGATGAAAGTGGATTGATGTGAGTGAGTTCATCGGTGAACTCCTCAAGAAGATGATCAGCATCAAATTGTGGAAGTGATGCCTCAACATACTCGACGTTTTCATAAGAAGCACAATCTTTGCTAAAATCAGAGACAGTTTCAAAATGATCTATTGAACACTCAAGAGGGGAAAGAGAATCACACATATGATCAAAAGTTCCCTGTGACTCTCTCGGGATTGGGACAAGGTTCTCAACACTAGACTTTATGAATTCGTCCGATTCCTTTTCAGGAACAGTGTCAAGATGCTCGTCCCCCATGTTCAGAGAGTGAGTGGGAGCTTCGGGTGTGATAGCAGTTGTTTGAGATGGAATCTCAACTGCTGGGATATCAACTGACTGAGGGAGTTGAGAAATATTATCTTTAAAAGGATAAAAACTCTCCTCGTCATCGTCATATAGAGCTGCCTTAAGAAATTGGGAACGCCTTAGAGCTGCATGCTCTAGGACTAATAATTCTTCCCTAGATTTACGGGCCTCTCGTTCTTCGGCTAGCAATTCTCCCATGGTCTTTTCACCACTCACTTGATTCTTAAAGTTACGAATCATATCATCAAGCGTTTTCATTGCAGTTTCAAAATCTTGGGAGATTTCTTGAGACAACGGCTCAGGTGGAGTTTGAACCGTATGGTGCTGTGGAGGTTGGAAATTATCAAACATGTGAGAGTCATGATTGTTGCAAGGAAATGGGTTCCCTATTTGACAATCAGAGCTGAAGTGGGGACCTCCACAGTACTCACAACAGTAAAACTGTTGAGTCTGGAATGGTGAATTATATGGATATTGGTCATAACTAAAGTTCTGAGCATCACCGGAAAACTGTTCATAGACAAACGTGTTGCTGGATTGACACTCAAATCCTTGGTGAGAACCTCCACAAAATTCACAGCAGTAATGTTGATTATATGAAGATAAGTCGGGCTGTGGTGGGTAATTGGAAAAGTTTGATGGGTCGTTAAATGAGTTCGGATTAGGATCATAATCAAATGAATTCCTCGAACCACAAAACAAACAACTCCCGTTACGAATATCATTACCACATTGTACACACGTACACCAACGACAGGGTGAACCAAAAAGAGGCTCACCACAACCGACACAAGGAATAAACGACTTCATTTGAAAGTTATGAGAAGGAATCAGTTTATTCAAAGAATCAACAAAACCAACATGGTGATCTGAATGACTATCAAGTCTCGAAGAACATTTTGAAAAATCCGGAGGTGGGACAAGTGGTGTGCTCTGAGAGCTAGCAATTTCCACCACTTCCGTTATGGACTCTGGTTCTGGTTCTTGAGAAACGTGAAGATTAAGCAAGTCATTCTTGCTAGTCACCGGTCTAAATTCTGCATGTTTGCTTTTAACCGTAAATCGTGAAAGTTCAGGATCAATTTTAGACGGCTTAGGAGCAATCGAGGGGTTAGATAGTTGGATAACCGTAGGTTGGACGTATTTAGCACCTCCATTATCAGAGGGAAGTACCTGGTCCTTTGTCACCCCGGTTTCTCGTTCCATTTCCCTACGCAGAATTAATGGATCATCACGAACAACACGAATTCTTGACATTTGTGGTAAAGTTTGAAGTTTTTCAACTTCGTCCCAGAATTCGTCGTAGTCGAGAGATTCCATGAGAAGAAGTTAGAATCAAATGGATAGAGGGTAAAGGGATAAAGAATCACAAAGGGTAGGAGGGTTAAGATGAATATTTTTGGTATTTTTGAAAAACATGATGTAAAAACAAAGAGTGAAAATCTTTTTGGGTTTTTATAAGAAAATATAAACATATATAGATGGTATAAACAAGGGGTGAATATTCAAATCACTAATCTGCTAAACGTAAGATAATCAGCACAGCTCCCCGGCAGCGGCGCCAAAAATTTGATCGGAGCAAAACCGTCAAGTTTTCTCACGCAAGCTGACCACTTGTGAATGGCCAACTGTAAGAAACTTAAAACAACTCAGACACCAATGCAATGAAGATCTGGGGAGTATAGTGTTTCCCCGGGTCGTTATGTCCCAGCGAGCTATGCAATGAATCACCAAACGAATAGTGATCGAGAGATTTGAACGGAAAAGAGGATTTGATATGATTATAACTACAGATATAGCCTATAATTACAAAGGCTTAAATACAAATTAAAGGAAATTAAAAAGATAAAATATATTAAATAAACGCTATCACTATTTTTAAAATTGATTTTTCTAGATTTTATAAAACAAAATAACTTAAATAAACTATTTTAATTAAAACGTAAACCTAAATTACCTAAAAACGTGACCTAGAATGAAAACGTGTGTTAAGTATAAAAATTACGCGAGTGCGCAAGGAAAAACGTAAAATTTATGAAATAAAAGTCCTACGAGTGTAAAAACAATTTTCCTACATTCTAATTGACTAAAAATAATTTTAGGAAAAAGCCGGGTATTTTTTTGAGTTTTATTTTATTTATTACGAATTAAAAACTAATTTAAACTAATTAATTAATTAAAAATACTAAAAATTTTTAGAAAATTCTACAAAAATTACATAAAATAGCTTACATAATACTGAATCAAGAAAAAATAAAAAAAACGTGCACTCTACTAAAGGAAATAAGCTGTAAAAAAGGGAATAAGCACTAAGTTAAAAACAGCTAACTACATTAAGTACTAATTAAACAAAATAAAACCAAGAAGGACCAACAGCAGAGATGGTTTCTGAGATGGGTCTTGTGTGCGTGGGCTTTTGTTTGCACAGACCCAGGTTCGAATCCTGGTTAGTGCAGTTTTGTTTTTGAGTTACCATTCTTTTATCTTCTTTTTTGGAACTTTTACAGAACTTGAAAATGAGAGTTATTACAAAAACAAAACTTGCAAAAGCTTAAAAATAAGCTGGTTTAATCAGCTTATAACAGTAGCAGATGTGAAAAAGAAGTAATGGGCTGTTTGGTTTAAAGCTCACTAAAGGGGATGTTTGGATTAAAGCTCACTAAAGGGGCTGTTTGGACAGAAGCAGTGAACAAAAAACAAAAGGGCTGTTTGGATAAAAGAGGCAGTTAGAGCGTGAACAACCAAACACACGTTATCAGTTTTCTTAGGCCCTAAATAAGCAAGTAACAAGTAGTTGAGACTGCTTATTGCAGCAGTCCACAACCAGTACCAAACAAACACACTTTTACTACACTAACTAAGTAACTAGGCACCAAAATCACTAAGTAAGCAGATAAGGAATTCGAATAAGCTAGAGCAGACTCACCATAAGCTAAATAATAAGCTTACACTAAGCAAACAAGGGGAAAGCAATTGGCACAAAAGCTATCCTAGAGGCTGCCTAAGCTAAATCTTG
Organism: Chrysanthemum seticuspe; assembly: GCA_019973895.1. Classification (NCBI taxonomy): domain Eukaryota; kingdom Viridiplantae; phylum Streptophyta; class Magnoliopsida; order Asterales; family Asteraceae; genus Chrysanthemum; species Chrysanthemum seticuspe. The sequence goes on from BPTQ01000009.1 coordinate 316,412,387, forward strand.
AAAAATGAAGCAACGAGAGCTATAACTAAGTGCTGAATAATCAGACCATGGATTTATCCTAACCTAACACTCTAATAGAAATTGGTAAAACTTAAATAAGCTGAGGGGAATGGCAAATAAGCGCTAAAAAGAAAATAAACACCTGTTACAACTGTGATGGGTTGCAGCAGAACAGTCCGAGAGCCCTACTTTGGAGCTTATTTTGAGATAGCTACAGGATGAGCAAGCCTTTGAGCTTCTGGGATTCTAAAGTCAACCCAGCTGGCTCCCTTTTGCCCCACAATAACACCTTTAATAAGTTGTGTGCAGCTTATTAATAAGCTGAGAAGAAGGCTGCACAGGACTGATATAAAACTTTTTTTTCTTTAAAACAAGGAAGACTTTAAACCATTATAAACTTGAGAAAACTTTTTCAATCTAATGAAACTTGACTCAAATGTGCTAGAAGTAGTTTGACTACTCAGGTCAAAGTGGGTAAAAACCACTTTGACCCAGATTTCTCTTTTAAGCCAAACACTGCTGCTGGGGCAAATACCAGAAAATGAGGCCAAGAAATACCTTGTATGGGACCTAAGAACTGATTTTCAATACCAATGGAAACTCAAAATGATTTCAAAACTAGTAAGTATACCCACGACAGATTTTTTATAACATGAACATAAAGAAACTTGCATTTACTGAAATGAAAAGCAGGAAATTAAATCGCGTTCAAATTAAAATTTACAATAATGTAAAATGACAATTGAAGTAAAATGGAGCTAGAACACACAGTTTCTAGACTGAAACTAGAAACTAAAAAAAACAAGAACTGAATTAAATCTAAAAAAATAAAAACTAAAACTAACTCTCTCGAAATGGCTACAAGACTTTCTTTATACTAGTCTAAGAAAAATATGAGTCTTCAATCTTCACGTGCTTGTCGTCATTCTTCTCTGTCTTTTTGCTTTCTTCTCTGTCCCTTGTGTGAGATAAACAAAACACGCGTGCGTGCCTTCTTGTCTCTCTGTCTTCATTCTTGGTGTGGGGAACAAAAGTTTCCCAAGGTAGCTAGGGTCTCGTGATGGGATGGGTTGTTTGGTTTTTTTTATTTGTGGCGTGGTTCTGGGTTTGTGTGCGTGTGTTAGGGCGGGAAAACAGGGAAGAAAAGACAGAGATGGGGGGTAATTATTTTGACAGGGTATTAGGGAGTGATTTTGGGCGGGTATAAAGGTTGGATCGGGTAAACGGGTATAAAGGGGAGTTGGGCCAGGTTTTGATTGGGCTTGGGTGGGGATTTGTTTTGTTTGGGTTTGATATTCAAGTAACACAAGGACCAAAAGTGTAAAAGCTAGAAATCCAAGGACCATACATGTAACTTCTGAAAATGTAATCCAAGGGCCTTTCTTGCCATCATCCAATAATCCAAGGACCATTTTTACCATTTGTGAAATTCCAAGGACTAAACATGAACATTTTTAAAATCCAATGATCAAAACTGTAATTTCTCAAAACTTTTGGAACTTTTCACCAAAGGACTAATTATGACAAGTTATGATTTCAAAAGGACCTTTGGTGACTTTTCTTTTAAAATAAATGCCTAGGGACTAAATTTGACAAATTTTGAAAGTCGGGGGACTGAAACTGCCAATTATGCAAACTTAGCTCATTTTTCATCTGATTTTAAACATTTTGCATCTGAAACATATAAAATGCAATTTTGAGATATTTTCAGTATTTTGATGCATTTTTGAGCGTTTTTAAATGTTTTGCAGTTCAGATTTGACTAAAAATGATGAGTATTTACACACTCATCAACATGAGACTCAAGTTAGTAATAAAAAGTTTTCTGTTGCACGGATCTCACGGTTCCTCCCTGGGAGGGATCCGTCTAGGCTAACATGAGGGATCCGTCTGCCTGTAAACTCAACACAACAATGTTGATGTAAAATGTGGTGTTAACATCAACAAGAGTTATGCATTGAGGCACTAAACATATACATAAGACCATATGACATATAACATGTAATTTCCTTTAATAAAAACTAGAGAAATGATGTACATAACTCTAAAAACTAAGAAAATGTGCAATACATGGATTAAGATACCTAAACTATCTAAGTTAAGCTTAAGAATAGGACACCACTTGAATCCTTAAGCTCAAGGTTGTTTAGGTTTGTTGACCTCATCGAAACGTTCAAGGAGGTGATAAAACATGAAACTTTGCTCTTCACGCAGTTCATGTATCAAGCCTTCTACATGTGGACAATGATAACAATCTTTGTCATGGCTCGGAAATGGTGGTGGTAGAAATGGAATGGCTTGAGATGAAAGGTTGGTTTGAGGTTCCACAAAAGTAGGAGGGATTTGTGGAGGCACATTTGGAGGTAGTTAAACAAAGGGGGGGTGGTGGTGGAATATGTGTCAAATATGGTGGTAAAGAGGTATCTACTTCCATGTGATTGGGTGGTTGACTTTGATGATTCGTCATAATCCAAAAGGGACTATTTGAGGGTGATGGAGAAAAGGAAACCGGTGCGAATGTCGTTTCAACACCTTGGTTTTGTTGTTACGTTATTCTCTCTATTGAGGAGAATGTTGGCAATGGTGGAGGATGAGATGGCCTAGAAGGCAAGTCCTCTAAGTTGTAGAGGTGTAGAGATGAAAGCGGAGTGGTGAATGATAAGGCTCTAGGCACCAAAGGTGATGGTTTAGTGGAAATAGGAGTGTTTGGTTTAGGAGGTATAGTAGTTTTTGGCAATGGTAGTTTTTTGTGGGAACAATCCTTTTGGGGATTGGTTTGATTAGTTGAGTTGGTGGAGGGGATATCCTAGCGTTTGTAGATTTAACGGGAGATGATTCGGTTGAAGAAATTTCGTGAACAACACGAGCAAATTTCTTGGGTGGTCCTTTGGTGGATGAGTTAGCACTAGGAGTTTTCCTCATGATGAAATGATAAAAGGTTAGTGAGATAGAGACTTCTAGTTGCTGAGCATTAAGTTGTAAATGGTGACTAAGAAGTCTTAACAAGATGGTTTATAAAGAGAAGGATTTGGCAAGTGCATTCAAGGCTTAAACCACTAAGATCCTTTGAAATGTAATGATTTGCATGCACAAGAGTCAACTTCAGATTTGTACTGATCAAGAAGGTTAATTGAAGTAAGATGGAGTGTTCAAGTTAGAAAGGAGAGCTTGAAATGATTGTTTTAGCTAGGATTAGTTGAATCTGTCAACCGGTTCCCACGGTTCCCTCCAATGAGGGATCCCTCTAGGCTAATCCTAGGGATCCGGTTCTCAGCAGCCAAGATAAGAGGAAAATGATGTTTTGTGAGGTCTAGTACCTACACATCTTGAGTGTTTCAGTCTTATTAAGTTTCTTAAATGAAGAGGGTATTATATGATCAAGAGAAATGATTGATGGTAGCTAATGATTGCCTTTTATGGAAAGAAATGGGACTTTATGACCACCAAATGGGACTTTATGACCACCAATAGGTAATCAAATATGACACTAAGAAATATGAGAGTGTCAAGTGGAGTTAAATGATCCTAGAGATTAGATGGTAGTTTGAAAGAAATTTAGAAAATTCTTTAAAAATCATGATAAATGAAAAACTAGATTTTGCCCCATTTTGAGGTAAGAATGACTAAAATCAATTTGCTAAAATTGAGAAAAATTTTTTAACTAGGTGTTTGGAGACGTGAGGAACAATATGTGAGTATTGGAGCGGAAATATGGTGAGTTTAGGTGAAGAGATAAATCAAAAGCACTTTGAGTGTGATCCTAAGTTAGCTATGAGTGAGAGTGAGACCTACTGATCTTGAGGAAGATCTAAGTGATCCTAAAGTGTTATGTTTGGCTAGTATGATGTGGTCTAGAGGAATGGTTTGATGTATGAAGGTCTGTAAATACATTTATGTTTGCCCAGATCCCACAGTTCCCTAAATGGAGGGATCCGTCTAGTACAAAGTGAGGGATCCGGCTCCTGCAAAACAGTACATTCTCAGAAGGTGTGCAAAATTTGCACAAGGTATCGTATATTAGAGCCAGCGATTTCTAAAGAATTTGCACATCTATATAAGCGAGACATCAAACGATAAATGTTTTATTTCATGAGAATGATCACATTACAAAGATAAAAGATGAATCCTAAGGATTGAACCTATTTGGAAAGAAACTAGGTTTCTTGAGCTTTTTCACTAGATGGATCGTCAAATGGAAGATGAGTATTTGTCGATTCAGGGATGAAGAATGACTTGATGTGAGATGTTTTTAGAGGTTTCATCATCTTATTCACAAGTACGTACAACGGACTTTGAAAAATTGAGGATGAAAGTACATGATATGATGATAAAGGCGTGTCAGGAACATTCCATATGGGATTAGCTTGTTCTTGTTGCCTTGAAGGTTTACAATTCGCCTTGCGAATAAATAGGCGATATTGTATGGTTGTTGGGTTAGTAGACAATACATTATGTGAGCACAACAAATGGGAAGAATTTCTCAATTTCCCCTAAGACTCCAAACATTTTCACGTAGAATGACTGCGAGAGGTTTAAGATAATCTCGGATATCACGTGTATAGATTATGTTTGGATCTGAGTAATTGGATCGAGGTTTGCATAACATGCGAGTTAATTCTTGAGGGGAAGGTTGTGTGAACAATATGGAATATTTTCTTCACGATAGTTGAAGAGAGAATCAAGAGACCAGTCTTTAGTTAAGGCACATTGTCCATGATTTAGAATTCGGAGAATGTGAGCAAATTGCCCAAGAGTTAAGACAAACTTTTGGTTTTTGATCCAAAACCATAGTGATAGAGATCGATCCTCATTACGAACGAGTTCAACTTGACGGAAGAATTCCAACACAAACCGTGGACAGATTTTCTCATTAATTCCGAGAAGGCCTTCTAGTCCTATGGTTCGAAATGCGGTATTGATACCTTATTCGTATAGTTGAGGTGTGTCAACAATACGTCCTTCATGGAAGTGGCGAGTTTCAAGATTATTGAACCCATGGACATGATTGCCAGGTGTGTTGGGCTCAAGGGAGATATTAGGAATCTAGACATAAGTGAGTTGAAAGTCGAATTCATACTAATGAGTCATGACGAGACCTATGGAAGTGAATAGTTTATATAAGCAAGTTAAGATGAAGAAATGCATCAAAGGAGAGGACATTTGATAGGTGAGAATAATATCCTAATGTTTTTACTTGATTTTTTTATTAACAATGACAATAAACTTACTTTATACTAACATTCTAGTGGGATTTTTCCTTTTATGGTTTTTATGTTGCATGAGATTCTATTTCTCAGTTCCACAGTTCTTACGGTTCCCTTTTAAGAGGGATCCGGCTAGTTAAACCTTAGGGATCCGTGGATCTGCAGTAACAGAGAAATGATCTTGACGTAAAATAGATTTTTGCAACTTTTAGGTTTATATAGGAAATGTGTTTTATACAATATTCACTACTTAAGCATGCATTGTAGATTTCGAAAGTATGTCAAGGTCAAAGATACGAACGAAAAGAAAGAAAGAAAAAGACAAACACATTATGAGAAATAAACGAGATACCCTAAGATATTAATAATATTTCATTTCAACGCAAAGAGCAATACAAAGGATCAGATATATAACACCAATGTAAATTAACAACACAAAGTACGTGTCTCCATGAGAAAACTTGATCATGGGATACACGAGAGCGATGAGTGTCAAGATGATGATCACGAAGGCGATGTAAACCATGATGATGAAGATCTACCTTGGTTTTGATTTTTCGAAATGATGTGGGGAGGAAGATGAAGTTTGAATGAGAGGTATTTTGAAAGTGGAAGATTTGAAAAGTGAGGTTTTGGTAGAGTTGACGAGCGGAAGGGATTTTATGGGGAAGGAGGAATTTTTGAGATTTGTGTTTTGTTTTATTATTAGAAAGAATTGATATTTGGATTAAGAAAATACATATTTATTTACCTAGACTATAGGCGGATGGGAAACACGTATGCAAGAAAAGTTTCCTAACGAAGTCATGTATAACACTAGAGCATATGAAAAAACAAATATAACCATATAGGTTCCTATGCAAGCATACTTATTCTAAGCTAATGTTATTTAGATATAAGTTTTTAAGAAAGTCATACCTCTAATGCAATTATGTGTGTCCTTATCTTTTGACAAGAAAATGTCAACAGAGAACTCCGGTTCCTTCGAGATCTAGGTGGTAATTTATGATACCTTCTTAGGAGAGGTAATCTTGTTACCAAGGAATTCCTATGGCTTGATTAAAATGAGCTTAACAATACAAAATGACAAAAAAGGTTAGTGCATTTTTGTAAAACAAAATAAGAGAAAAGAAAATATAATGTTGTCATCTAATCAACATCCTACAAAAGTGTTTATAAGACACGATGTTTGTTTTTTCAAAATCCTTCTTTGTAGTTTACAATCATACATAGATCGTGTCAAGTTTTTAAAGTGCAATATACTCTAAAAACTTGGTAACGAAGCTCTGGTACCAATTGTGGAAAACTTGAAGGGGGGTTGAATAGTTTTACCGATTAAAACTTGGTTTTAAACTATTTGGATAGACTTATGTCAATCTGTTTAAACGCGTGTGTTGGATGTTGATAGATAAGCAAATAAACAAGTAAAGTAGAGATAAATAGTAAGAAGCACAAAACCACAACATGAGTATTGATAGTGGTTCGGCTACAAGGATACCTTCCTTGCCTTACGCCACTCCCCGAGTCACCTACTCGAGAGTTCATAATCACTACACAACACAAACTCCTTGTGGCTAGATATCGAGTTCCATTACAAAGGAGTAACTATTACTGAACACTACACAACACTTATCCCAAAGGAGATCCGCTCCTTATAACAACATCAACAAGGATATCAATATCCTTTGACCCAAAATAATCTATCTTGTACATCTACACACCATATAAAATGTACACCCTAGGCACCCTTCAATAATGCCTTCAACACGGACTTTCGGCACCCTTCACTATTGCCTTTAACACGGATCTTCGGCACCTTTCACTAATGCCTTCGATTTGACCCTTTAAACATCTTTCACCTATGTCTTCGACACAACACTTCTAATGAGAGAGGAAAGAACTATCAACAATGTGGAAAACTAGAAGGAGGTTGAATAGTTTTGCCAATTTTAAGTTAGTTTCAAAACCTTTAGATTCGATGTTGTGTAAAATCGTATGGATGAAGATAAATTATAGATCTAAGAGTAACGAAAGTAAGTAAAGTAAAGCAAGGGAAAGAAATGACACAACCGATTTATAGTGGTTCGGCTACAAGGACACCTTCCTTGCCCTACTCCACTCCCCATGTCACCTACTCGAGATTTCAAGCCCTATGTCAACAAACTCCTTCAACTTGGCGGAGAAGCCTACACAACGTTGCTTACACCTTTTTCCGGTACAAATCTAAATACCGAGTCCTTAACACGAAGGACCAAACCAACATGACTATTACACAACAACTATGTGAAATATCAAGTACAAGATCTTTGCTACAGAAATCTTGTGGATGAACAAATCAATCAAGGACCCCTTGCTTAAATGACTTGTAGTAAGCTCATGATCTCGACTTAAAAAAGGACCTATATGATAATCACACTAGAAGAAAGAAGAACAACTCTCTAGATCAAGTGATCTTTTATTAGAAGAGAGTAAGAGTTTATGAGAGATTTAGAAAGAAGAGGGGTGAAGAGTAATGAAGAATGGATCTCTATTTATAGGAAAAACTTGCCACTATTCCACGGATCCCTCCCTTAAGGGATCCGTCTAGTGTAAAGCTAGGGATCCGTGGGACGCTCCTCTTTGCCCATGGGTTTTTTGGTTATGGGTCATGGGTCATGGGTTATGGGTTGGTCCATGGGTATTTCATTAGATAGAATGTATCTAATAGATGCAATGCATCTAGTCAAATGGGTATGGGTCAATACTATGGGTTATGGATATGATCCATGGGTTGTGATTTTTACCCATCCTAATAAACTATTATAACAAATGATTTATTACAACAATTTGTATTAAATGACTATATGTAAGTGCTTTACAAAAATAACATGTATCCTTATAATTTTACTTATGATAACATTATATTTGTTATCAACAAAACACAAAGAGATCTCAAAATATTAATAAACGTTTTTACAGTTTATTTGTATTAACTATTAACAATCTCCCCCTTTTTGTTGATGACAAAACATAATGTTATGATGAGTAAAACTTAAAATTAGATGTATGTTTTGAAAGCCTAAGTTTTACATCTTCTCCTCCTTTTTGTCGAAACAAAAAGTTAACCCAACGAAGAAATAAAATGTGGAAAAATAGTCCACGTATCGCTTACTCCCCCTTGACGGTAGCTCCCCCTAGTTTGGGGCGTCAAGTGAAAAAAAAATAATAATAAATCTTACAAAGAAAAGGTTAGTAGTAACATGCATAAATAATCTTGTGATTGACGAGAATCAAGATTGGGAGCCAAGGTATGTAAACAAGGCCTTGTAATAAAACAACAAAATGTAGTGGTATTTATGCCACATACAAGCATGTAAAAATAAGAACAAGACTTGTTCTTAAAAATGAGTCAAAGAAAAATACTAAAAATATAAAATAGTAATAATGATTCCTTCCATGCTTGCATAAGGTTATGGATGAAGTTTTTGATAAGTAATGATATTGATGCGATCAAGAATGAGGTTGAGTATGAATCGCATTTCTTCCCTAAATTCTATTACAATATCCCTAGTGGATTGACAATGTTCACAATGTAAGTGATGTGGGTTATGAGTGCGGAAGTTTTCCCGGTTGTTTTGATTTATGAAATGCGGAAGATGTGGTGGAAAAATAGGAAAATACGGATCAAAGTCCGGAATGTTTGGAAGTGGTGGTGGAAAAGAACCTAGGTGTTCTTGTAGCACAATGGGAGCTAAGGGTGGTGAGGTTTCAAGGTCTTTGAAAATTATGTTTGGAGAAGTGGGAGGTGTCAAGAAGGCTATTTCTTTTTGTTTTGGTTGTTGAGATCTTGTTGGAGTCTTAAGGATTTCCAAAAGAGTGACTTTAGGTGGTGAGTTGATGGGTGATGAAGTTGGTGTACTTGTTGGTGATGAAGGAGGTGCTATAATGGAATCATCTTGTGGTGAGTTAGTGGTTGGTGATGAGCCATTCTATGATGGTTTTGCTAAGCCACAAGGCCGGATGCTAATCCGTGCGGATATCCTAGATTTTGATTGTGGTACTTTGGAAGGCGGGAGGACAAAAGTTTGGATTTCTTGAAATGGATTGTTTGCATTAGGTGATTCATCTAAGTTGGAAGATCTTTTGGAAGACATGGTGGTGTTTGTTTGTGAGGATGAGATGAATAGCAAGCAATGTTGGGAATCCTACTTATAAAAAAAATTATGCATTGAAATGAATGCTTGACCCAAAATTTGGATTAAAATCTAATGATTAGATATGAATTTAAGGCATGTGATCATGAGAAAACAAGCATTAAATCACATATTCCAAAATAAAGTGAGAAAAATAGAAGATAAAACTAGCTCCTGTCTCACGGATCCCACGGATCCTTCCTTCGAGGGAACCGTCCAGCATTAAGGCTGGGATCCGTGGTACTGGTGATTCAGGCAGCTCAAAATTTTCCCTTTGGAAATATTTGTGCCTAGTGTGTGCCTATATGCAAACTATTTGGAGTTGCGGTTATCTCGACTCCTAGAAAGAAAAGAAAAATAAACTAGAAGTGAAAAGGAATATTATTATGTGAGATAACCCGAGTGCTCCTAATTCATTGTTGCTTAAATGAATGTACCCGAAAACACATATTAGTTATGTGTCCTCTTTAGCATTTAAAAGACATGAGATGCAATGAAAATGGGTTTTTACTTTGTATTAAGAATGAAAAAGCGATTTGTCCTAGACGTGAGAAATTGCTTTTGTGAAATTGATACGGGAAGAGGTATCATTTTGGAAAACATTTTGAAAAGAGGTTTCTATGTGAGAAAAAACGTTTATTCTTTAAAAAGAAGATGTGTATGTAATTACGTGTTTGCAACTTGTACTTATTTTGAAAGAAAAATAAGAGAAAACTATGACTTATAAGTGAAAAACTTATCTTGGGTTTTGAAAATTCCCGTATTGCTTATGAGTTGTGCATGAAATAGAGATCCTAGACTCAGAAAGAAGAAGGCTAGTGTTTACATACCTTGTAGAGTTAAAAATTAAATTACGACGATTTTTCCATGAGACCAAGACCAAGATGAAGTAGGTTGAATTGTTCCCGCTTCAACGGTTTGGTGAGGATGTCGGCTATGTTGTCTTCGGACGCTACCTTCTCAATAGAGATGTTCCCCTTTTGAACATTGTCTCTTAAGAAGTGATGACGAATCTCTATATTCTTTGTGCGAGAATGTAATACCGGATTCTTGCTTAAATCGATGACACCTTTGTTGTCACATAGAATGGCTATCTCACTTAGATGAATATCGTAGTCAACTAACGCTTGTTTCATCCATAGTGCTTGTTGGCATGCTTTGCCGGCGGAGACATATTCGGCTTCGGTTGTTGATATTGCTAATGCCGTTTGTTTCTTTGAGAACCAAGATGTTAAACAACATCACATAAAAGTACATACCCCACTTGTACTTTTTCAGTCAATATAATCACCTGCATGGTCAGAATCTGCATATACAATTGTTTCTACTCCCGTACCCTTAGGATACCATAATCCTAATTGAGTCGTACCCTTAATGTATCTAAATATCCTTTTTAGGGCTTCTAGATGTGATGTTTTAGGGTCTTCTTGAAACCTAGCACATAGAGAAACACTAAACATGATATCCGGCCTACTAGCCGTGAGGCAGAGAAGGCTACCAATCATGCCATGATATTTTGTGTTATCAACGGATTCTCCGTCTTCATCTTTTGTCAATTTGGTGTCGGATGACATTGGTGTCCTAATTGGTTTTGATTCTTATAAACCGAATTTCTTTAACATTTCCTTAATATATTTAGATTGATTGAAGAAGATACCATCTTCTACTTGTTTGATTTGTAGACCAAGAAAGAAACTAAGTTCTCCCATCATACTCATCTCGAACTCGTCATGCATGATTTTAGAGAAATCATCACACATGTCTTGACAAGTAGATCCGAATATAATATCATCTACATACATTTGAACAATGATTATATGTGACTCCTTTTTCTTAGTAAAAAGTGTGTTATCAACTAACCCCATGGTGTAGTTTTGTTTGATTAAAAATGACTTGAGTCTATCATACCAAGCTTTTGGAGCTTGTTTGAGACCGTAAAGGGCTTTCTTTAGCTTATACACATGTTTGTGTTTTTCAAAATTGATGAAGCCCGAAGGTTGAGCTACATATACTTCTTCATTAGTAAAACCATTTAGAAAAGCGCTTTTGACATCCATTTGATAAAGCTTAAGATCAATAGCACAAGCATAAACAAGAAGTATTCTTATAGACTCTAATCTAGCCACGGGGGCATAGGTCTCATCAAAGTCTATTCCTTCTTGTTGGTTATATCCTTGGGCAACGAGTCTAGCTTTGTTTCTAGACACTATACCGTTTGCATCTAACTTGTTTTTATAAACCCATTTGGTTCCTATTATGGTTTGATTACTAGGTGGAGGGACAAGTGTCCAAACATCATTAGAAACAAATTGATTTAACTCTTCTTGCATGGCCATTACCCAACTTTCATCTTTTATGTATTCTTGTGTATTCTTAGGTTCTATGGTTGAAACAAAACAAAATAGGCTACTTTGGTTTTGGACTTGAGACCTTAAGGTTCTTTCGTTTAACTTTCCTATGACCTTATCTACGGGGTGATCTTTGGAATCTTTAATATTTATGAGTTCATTATTTGAAGGTTCTTCTTCTTCTTCTTCATTTATCTTTCTCTTTATTACAATAGTTTCACTTTCAACAATCTCGTCATCGACAAGAGGTGGAGAGGGTTTGGGTGGACTTTCATCAAATTTTACATTTAGTGACCCTTCTACCTTCATTGTTTCTTTATTTAATATGATGTAAGCTTTGCTAATAGGAGAATAACCTAAAAAGATACATTCGGTTAATTTAGGATAAAATTTTGTGAGGTAATCTTTAGTGTTAAGAAGAAAACATTTGCTACCAAAGACTCTAAACTGATCTAACGTAGGCTTTTTGCCTTGAAGTAACTCGTATGGAGTTTTACCTAAAATTGGTCTAATTAAGACTCGATTAAGTATGTACGTTGAAGTATCAACGACATTGCACCAAAACTTTTGAGGTATGGATTGCTCATTTAGCATGGTGTGACTCATTTCTTGTAGGGTTCTATTCTTTCTTTCAACTACCCCATTCGATTATGGAGTGCGAGGAGCCAAGAAGTTGTGAGTAATACCATTAGTGTCACAAAAAACTCCAAATTGCACTTCATTATCGAATTCCCTACCATGATCCGTTCTAATAGACACTATAGGACTTCCTAGTTATCTTTAGATTTTCTTGCTCAATATTTCAAAGTAATTAAATGTTTCAGTTTTGTTCTTTAAAAATTTAGTCCATGTGTACCTAGAGTAATCATCCACTATGACCAAAGTGTAGTAATTGCCTCCATAACTTTGGATAGCGGATGGACCAAATAAATCCATGTGTAGTAATTCTAGACACTTAGTTGTGGTCACCATGTTTTTAGCTTTGTGACTAGAATGGACTTGTTTTCCTACATTACAAGCTTCACAAAAGTTATGTTCATATTTTAATTTAGGTAGATCTCTTACTAGATCTTTGGATGATAGCGATTGAAGAAGTCACATATTGGCATGACCCAATCTTCGATGCCATAAGGTCGAAGTATCATCCATAGAAGTAAGAAAAAGTTTGTCTTTAGGTTCATTACCAATTTTAATGACATAGACTCCATGTTTCCTAATTCCTCTTCCTATGGTTATGCCATTTTTTAATATCTTACTACCGGTTTTGGTAAAAAGTACATTGCACTTTTTATCACATATTTGTCCTATACTTAAGAGGTTAAAGTTTAGGTTTTCTACTTGACACACGTCGTTAATGGTTAAAGATTTGTTAGAAATCGTACCTTTACCGATGATTTTGTTTTCGCTATTTCCAAACACCACATTTCCTCCATTGAAGGATACATATGTGGAGGATAGATCTTTATTGCCGGTCATGTGCCTCGTGCACCCGCTATCCTTGACCCATTCATCCGAATCTAGGTCGACCTTTAAGCACACATAAGAAAACAATTAACTCAAAAGTTTGGTCCCCATTTGTTCATGGTTCCATTAGTGTTAAATATTCCATTCATGTTAGACATGTATGAATAAGGTGACTATGCATTCCATGGTGCAAAGTTTTGAAATGGAAAGCCATTTTGCATATTTGGGTTCCATCCCATTTGATGGTTACTTCTAGGGTAAACATTATTAGATCTCCTAGATGTGTTTGGTTTTGAAAATGATGGAGCTTTTTTTCTTGCAAAAATTGGATTATATTTTGGGGGTGGTTGTCTAGTGGTAATATGAGTTGGTTTCTTCTTATTAACAATAACAAAGTCAGTTCTAGAAGATGAAACTATGTTATTACCACTGTTTGCTTCAGCAGATCCACGGATCCCTGGCTGTACACTAGCCGGTTCCCTTTTTGTGGGATCCGTGGGATCCGCCACAATAGTGGCCTGTTTTTCTATTGCTTTTACGAATTGTGTTTCTTTGTTTTCACTAGTTGACACATCAAGTTGTTGAATACTTAAACCTTTTTGGTTGTTTCCAGTTTTAACACTATCTAGTATCATATCTAGAGTATTAATGTATTAGCACTCATTCTAGCAACCTTAGAATCTAGTTGATCAACTAGTGTTTGAAGTTGAACGCAAAGTTCACATTCGCCACTTGCTATTTTACCCTTTTCTAGACGTTTCAATTTTGCTTTTAACTCTATGACTTCCTTATCTAAACGTTGGTTTTGATTTTTCAAAAACTTGTTTTTGTTAATTACTTTTAAGCTAACTTTGCAAAGTTTGTCATATTCATTATACAATGAGTCATCATCTAGTGATGAGCTACTATAGTATTCGTGACATACCTCGTCATTTTCCATGAGACAAATTTCTTAGTCCTCCTCCTCGCTCATTCCCCATGAACCGCTCATAAATGCCTTTTCATCATCCCATTTGGGACACTTACTAATAAAGTGGTTTGGGTCCCCACATTTAAAGCAAGCACGATTATCCCTTGGCTTCTCGTCCTCTTTGTTTTTCAGGAATCCTTTCTTGTCGTCATACGGTTGTTTGACGTATCTTCCCTTCCTTCTAAAGAACTTTTTAAAGTCCCTTACCGCCATGGCATACTCCTCATCATCACTATTCGAAGAGGAGTTCTCTTCATCGCTTAATACCTTCTTGGCTTTAAGGGCAAGGGCAAGAGATTTGTGTTTCTCTTTCACTTTTGAGGCTTCGGAATCTTTAGCGAGGACTAGCTAATAGACTTTTAAATTGCCTATGAGTTCATCAAGGGTGAGGATTGACAAGTCTTTAGATTCTTCGATTGCCGTCACCTTAGATCTCCACTTGGATGGAAGTGCCCTTAGATATCTCCTAACATGATTACGGCTACAGAAAGATTCATCAAGTGATTGTAAAGATGTAATAATAGTATTAAAATTAGCAAAAGAATGATCTATAGTATCCTCATCCGATATTGAAAATTGTTCATATTGTTGAACAAATAGATCAATTTTATTATTTTTAACTTGTTGATTACCTTGATGAGTTACAACTAAAGAATTCCAAATTTCTTTAGAGGTTTTAAGCATAGAAATTCTTTCGAATTTCTTTTTGGGCAAAGCATTATATAAAACCATTTTAGCTTCACTATTTTTGGAAAGATTTTTCTTAATGTCATCGTTGAGTTTATCATGAGGTATGTTAACTAAATTTCCTTTATCATCTTTTGTTGTAGCTTCAAAATCGCCTTCAACAATGATGTACCAAAGATCAATATCTTTTGACTTCACATACGTTTCGAATTTTTTTTTCCAATATATAAAACCATTAGTTTCAAGTAGTGGTGGTCGTTGCATAGATTGCCCTTCCTTGTAGTTTTCAGAACCCATATTGATCGAAAAGTTTTTAAAATACAATTTACTTTAAAACTTTTATAAACTTAGCTCTTAATGCCAATTGTGGAAAACTAGAATGGGGGTTGAATAGTTTTGCCGATTTTAAGTAAGTTTCAAAAACTTTATATTCGATGTTGTGTGAAATCGTATGGATGTAGATAAAGTATAGATCTAAGAGTAACGAAAGTAAGTAAAGTAAAGCAAGGAAAAGAAATGACACAACCTATTTATAGTGGTTCGGCTACAAGGGCACCTTCCTTGCCCTACTCCACTCCCCGAGTCACCTACTCGAGAGTTCAAGCACTATGTCAACAAACTCCTTCAACTTGGCGGAGAAGCCTACACAACGTTGCTTACACCTTTTTCGGTACAAAGCTAAATACTGAGTCCTTAACACGGAGGACCAAACCAACACGACTATTACACAACAACTATGTGAAATATCAAGTACAAGATCTTTGCTACAGAAATCTTGTGGAGAAACAAATCAATCAAGGACTCCTTGCTTGGATGACTTGTAGTAAGCTCGTGATCTCGCCTTAGAGAAGGACCTATATAAGAATCACACTAGAAGAAAGAAGAACAACTCTCTAGATCAAGTGATCTTTTGTTAGAAGAGAGTAAGAGTATATGAGAGATTTAGAAAGAAGAGGGGTGAAGAGAAATGAAGAAATGGCTCTCTATTTATAGGAAAAACTTGCCACTGTTCTACAAATCCTGTAAGATATAACTTTTCACAAACACATCAAACCATAACACAAAGTAGCATATAGATGGAATTCTAGAGAGAGAAAGTTAGAGGTTTAGGGAACTTTAGTGAGAGAAAGAAAAATCTTATTATGAGCTCCAACTCTCTACCTTGGGAGGTAGAGAGTATTTATAGTCTTACATAAAACGCCACACATCGGGCTGTGGATCAGGCATACAGTGGGTAAAGACCCGTCCGTCCTCCACGGTGTTACATAACTAAATACTAATTAACTAAAAGGAACTACGACTACGAGCTTTCTAACGATTACATATACTTGAGGTCACCTCAATCATGTACTAATAATACATTGAATACAACCAGATAATACATTAACAATTGATCTTGCATTCTTGATGTAGTCCTTTGCACCTAAGCTCGTAGTCATCGATTCTTCACATTGCATGTTTGGTTACTTCAAGTGGAGGTCTTTTACTGATCCACGTGATAATAATTTTGAGCCATCATTTGAGATCATCTGCAATCAACAATCTCTGACACATCCTTTGTGGTGTTGGTATTCAGTGAATTTGTGACATTCGGACCGACATGCTCACATTCTGGATCATGATATCTTTTCATCAGAGTAGCGGAAGCTTTAGTTGATTCATGATATTGGCAGCAGCGTAGCAGAAGCATGGAGTGAAAATATCATAGTCATTGATGCACTAATCATGATTTCTTTTGAGTTGAATGTGTTAAGTGAGCATGCGGCTATGGATTGACCGCTTCATTCTGATCAGCTGCAAGCGTTGGGCGTACCTGCATACAACAGTTAGCAATAAATCGCACGAAAGTGTCTTTGATCACTTTCGTTGAATTGAGGTACACGGCCCACGGTTCCCCGTTAATCAGTACATGTACTGCCTGTGATCAAGTAGGATTCCTAAGAATCTCCTTGACAGGGTTTCGCAGCTGCTCTAGCTGTTCTCAAACCGGAACGTCTCAAAGAAGACAACACGGAGTGAGTGAACCAGCGAATTTTAAGTCCACTGATTGATGAAAAGAGATTTGAAAAACAATCGTGTATTGCTCAATAGAAATTGTTTTTGCAATACAACGAAGGTTTTATTGAAAATCAATTATCAATCATAAAAACACCTTTTGGTTTGAAAAATGAGTACACGGTCGATGTGCTAAAGAAAAAGTTTGTTAAGCACAAAGACCGGTTTTTCAAAGGTATCCGTCAATCCCTAACCTGAACCAGGATTGATTCAAGAAA
The DNA here is from genome assembly GCA_019973895.1 of Chrysanthemum seticuspe. Lineage (NCBI taxonomy): Eukaryota > Viridiplantae > Streptophyta > Magnoliopsida > Asterales > Asteraceae > Chrysanthemum > Chrysanthemum seticuspe. Next base: position 316,429,505 of record BPTQ01000009.1, read on the forward strand.
TTGAGTCGCCCCATTGTTTCTGTTCAGTTGTCACATGGTTGATCCATATAATAGATCTCACATGCCACCTACCAGGAGCTTGTTTGATGTTGGCTCCAGAAGGCTTTCCATCTTCATTGTGAATGTGTAAACACATCACTCAGATGTTCTGGCAATACCACAAGGATAATGCGTAGGACTCAAGATATAATCTCTCTTTCCACATTGTGTGAAACAGAGAGTCTTCATTGAAAGTGTCCTAATGAGATTTATTGATGATCTCGTGGCTCTAGACTCAATTTGTGCATATTTGGATCCTGTGCCGGAGACTAGGGAGAGGGTCTCCTTCTTCAATATCAACAATCTCTAAGAGAAAGTCGATAGATAATGTCGGTTCCCCGTGAGAATGAAACAAGTCCTTTTAAGAGGAACTTGAGTGGTTTGGAAAGTTGAAGTGCAGTGCGTCACTGGGTCCATGACGTCTTGTCTTCAATACCGATGTTACCATCAGTAGCATATGAAGTGAACCCGGTTTCTGCCCTAAGGTTGAATAAATGAAGGGCTATTTGTTTTCACCCTATTCTCATTCAATTCTTTTTAATTCTTCAACCCCTTCAGTGCTTACCGAGACTTCATAGCTTGAACCTTGTTGGGTTTATTCCAGTACTAGCTCAGTCTTAGTTCGCACTCTTCCCACATCTCATTTTTCTCCTTTTATCATCATACCTAAGGACTTCTACACTAACTAGTGGATTGTCCCTGGGTAGATCCCTCCGGTTCTGGCGGATCATGGGAACCAATACCTAACCTTATCATCCTTATATCACCGTACATAAAATAAGTTGGTCGGTCAATTTGGTATTGTTCATCTGCCATTGGAACCAATTGAAAACCATTTGAAAATCAATTCTGGTACTTGTGATATATTATCAAAGCATTTTGTACCTGAGTTGTTTTTGATATTTTTAGAACGAGAACTCCCCCTCAACATGTGCATCAAGTATTTGAAAATGTTTTGCACACGGAGGCAAGAGAAAGAATTAACTTCTTTGGTTACCATCTTCTAAAAGATATCAACATCACTTCCCACATTAAATCAAGTAGAAATAGTATTTCCGGGAAGGATGAGGTTTCCATAAATTTGCTCCCCCTCAATATGTGCCTCGAGGTTTGAAAAGAGTTTTGCACATACTAGAGAGAACCTGCACATTGGGATAAATGATCACGTTTCAGATCATAGGTTTAAGATAGATGCTCCCCCTCAACATGTGCATTGAAAAATTGAAATCGTTTGTCACATGTGGGAGGGACAGCATGTACATCCTTATAAAACCAATTACCGAATTATCAGTTTAAATCCAACATTCTCCCCCGATCACAATTATCAAATCATTTGAGATTTGTGATCTCTTATAGATTTAAATTGATTTTGAAAGCTTTTAAGGAGAAATGTGACTTGATTATGGAAGCTTCTTAACTGATAATGATCGGATTTTAAGACTTTAAACTCCATTGATAAAACATGCATGTACATCTTTTGAAAACAATTTTAATGCCAAATAACTTTTTAATTTAATTGAAATCATTCTCCCCCTCAATCAATGACATAGGTTGTTGATTGAGAGATAGAGATTTTAACACATAAGTCCTGATGATTATCAAAAATAGAGACCGAGTTATTTTTTCAAAGCATTTAGTTTTCAGCAGATAAATGTTTATAGAATCAGAGCATGGAATTTTGAAAACATGATAAAACATAGCTCTGTTCTTTCTTTTAAAACCGGGTCATTGCCTGAAAATGACAATAAACCATTGTTTCTCTTTCTCCCAAATTTTTTTTTTTTTTTTTTTTTTTTTTTTTTTTTTTTTAAGAATTCGAACAACATCTAAAGTCCCGTATCATTCTTTGAATGACATCACAAAGACCGTAGATATTATCGAACTGAAAAAAACATGACAAATTAACAATATATTATTATTATTATTATTATTTTTTTGAAGATTTTTCGAGTTTTTCAGATTTTTATGGATTTTGAAAGTTTTATAATTTTCTATTTGATTTTTGAGAGTTTTATAATTTTGTATTTTGTTTTTCGAAAAAATATTTACAAGAGATAGATGAAGATAGACCTTTACTCCTCGTCTTCCTCCTGAAGACGTTTGAGAGTTTCTGGTTGAAGGCTTTTCAAACCAAGACGTGGAAGAATAAACTCAAAACGTTCTCTTGGAAGAGCTTTGGTGAAGATGTCCGCTAACTGATATTCAGACCTCACAAAATATAGTTCCACCACACCTTTTTCCACTTGTTCCCTGATGAAATGATGTCGAATGTCGATATGCTTTGCTCTTGAGTGTTGAACGTTGTTGCATGAGAGAGCAATAGCACTTTTATTATCACAGTACAGAGGGATTTTGTTGAATTCAAAGCCATAGTCAGATAATTGAGATCTCATCCATAAGATTTGAGCACAACAAGATGACATGGCTATGTATTCAGCCTCTGTAGAGGAAATAGAAGTACTCATTTGCTTCTTTGAAGACCAGCTCACAAGCTTATCACCCAAAAACTGAGCACCTCCAGATGTACTTCGACGTGTATCTTGACAACCTGCATGATCAGCATCTGCATAGGCCGTTAGTGACATACCGGTGTCCTTCGGGTACCATAGTCCCATATTGATGGTTCCTTGGAGATACCGAAAGACCCGTTTAACTGCTTCAAGGTGCCTTTTAGTAGGCTTAGCCTGGTATCTAGCACACATGCAAACAGCGAACAAGATGTCTGGTCTACTAGCAGTGAGATACATCAGGGATCCAATCATACTACGATATTTCGTTTGGTCAATCATGATCCCTGAGTGGTCCTCATCTAGTTTGGTTCGATCAATCATGGGGGTGTCAACAGGGTCACTTGAATCAAATCCAAATTTCTTTAAAATCTCTGTTGCATATTTAGATTGATTTATGAAAATGCCTCCGGGACTTTGTGAAATTTGTAATCCCAAGAAAAATGACATTTGTCCCATCATTGACATTTGAAACTTTGAACTCATTTCATTAGAAAAACGATCACATTCCATTGGGTCCGTCGAGGCAAAAATAATATCATCAACATAAATTTGAACATGAGTTAAATGTTTGCCTGACTTCCTGGTGAACAATGTAGGATCAACTGCTCCTTTACTGAATCCGGTTGATAGAAGAAACTTTGACAGTGTATCATACCATGCCCTTGGAGCTTGCTTTAAACCGTAAAGAGCCTTCTTCAGACGATAAACGTGAGTAGGATGCTCTTGATTCACAAATCCTTCAGGTTGGCTGACGTAGACGACTTCTTTAAGATCTCCGTTCAGAAATGCCGTCTTCACATCCATCTGATAAACTAACATGTTCTTACTAGCAGCATTAGCCAGAAAGATTCTGATTGCCTCGATTCGAGCAACAGGAGCAAAAGATTCTTCAAAGTCTATACCCTCCTCTTGACGATATCCTTTAGCAACTAATCGAGCCTTGTTCTTCAACACATCACCATGCTCATCAAGTTTTACTTTGAAGATCCATTTGAGAGCTATAATCATAGCACAGTCTGGAGCAGGTACTAACTCCCATACATCAAGTCGATCAAACTCATGAATTTCATCTTGCATGGCATTGAACCAGCTGTCTTCATTCATGGCGGTTTTAACATCTTTTGGTTCGATCTTAGATAGTACGGAGTTGAAGAAACACCATAAGGCATCGGTTGCAAGTTGTTTCCGGGTTGATACAGGACGAGAGGGATTTCCAATGATGTTGTCTAATGGATGATCGTGAGTCCATTTTCTGAGGTGTTCATGTGGCAGCTGTTGAGGAACTGAGGTAGCTGAGTCGATGTCTCCTGAAGAAGATGGTTCTGATGATGATTCTGGAGTAGCAAATATGTTTTCAAATGGAGCATCCTCAGGAGTAGCAAAGGGATTAACTTCATCATTGATGCCAGAAACATTTCCATGATGCACATTTGAAGAATGATGATTTGTTGATGAGACTGAAGGATCAGCAGCAGGTGCTTCTTGACTTAAAGATATTGAGACTGAAGGATTGATTTCATTCACAGGAATGTGAGCATCCTCTGTTGTAGGGATCAACACCTCATTAGTAATTGAATCATACAGTTCATCAAACATAGGATCAAACAATTTCTTTAAATCATCTTCAGATGGAGGTACATATGGAGATTCTTGAGAGGAGTTAGGAACAAGAGAGGAACCAATGGGACTGTTTTGAAGTGCGGGTCCTGAGCTGGAGTGTCCAGGAGCCATTTGACCGGTCAGCTCATCAAACGTAACGTGAATTGTTTCCATGATATTTCGGGTTCTTTTGTTGTAGATTCGGTATCCCTTTTTGTTTGGTGTGTATCCTACAAATACTCCAATGTCAGCTTTAGCCCTAAGTTTCCCTAAGTCTTGACCTTCATTAGTTGGATAGCACAATGCACCAAACACACGAAGGAAAGAGAGATTAGGTTTTCTGTTGTGGACAAGTTCATATGGAGTTTTTCCATGTACAATGTAGATTAGGGAACGATTTTGTGTATAGCATGCAGTGGCGATTGCTTCAGCCCAGAGAAACATTGGAACCTTTGAGTAAATCAACATTGTTCTAGCGGCTTCAACCAGAGTCCGATTTCGTCTTTCAACTACACCGTTCTGTTGAGGAGTTCGTGGAACACTTCTTTGATGACTGATTCCAACGCTTTCATAGAATTCATTAAGTTGTTTGTTGACAAACTCAGTTCCATTGTCTGTTCTGACAATTCTGACAGTTTTGTTAAGTCGAACCTGCAGCTGTTTGATGAGTTTGATGATGATATCAGGAGTTTCATCCTTTGTCCTTAAGAACTTGACCCAGGTGAATCTAGAGTAATCATCAACCACAACTAACACATATTTCTTCCCAAAGATATTCTGTACCCTCATTGGTCCACATAAATCCATATGAATCATATGAAGAACTTCTGTGACAGAGTTAGTAGGTTTGGGTTTATGGGCATATTTCTTGCTTTTTCCCAATTGACATGCTGAACAAAGATGATCCTTTTCATACTTTAGTCTAGGTAAACCTACAACTAAGTCCTTTCTGGAAAGATCGTTGATGGTGCCGAAGTTCAAGTGATTGAGACGACGATGCCATAACCATGACTTTGTTTTTGAAGCCTTTGATAACAAGCAGATTGGAGAAGCCCTCATCATGTCATCGATAGAGATGGTGTAAAGGTTTGACCCACGAGTTCCTTTTAACAGTTCCTTACCATTAAGATCTCTAACAAAGCAGGTATGTTTTCTGAAGGCAACTTCTAGATCAGAGTCACAGAATTGACCAACAGAGAACAGATTATGACCCAAACCTTCTACATAGTAAACTCTAGAGATGACACTATCACCAACAACATAATCTCCATAACCCATAATAGCACCGAAATGATCATTACCAAATCTAACAGTCCCGATGAATTTGCTCACGAAGTTCATGAGCCGCGACCGGTCTCCAGTCATATGCTTGGAACAGCCTGAGTCCAGGTACCACAGAATGATTTGAACGATCTGCAGTTGAACACAGACAAAAATGGATAACTGGATAATTGGGATCCCCATGCAAGAATGGGTTCCATTTGGTTAGTAACAATGTTTGGAACACCCACATCAGAAATAGAAGCATTCATATCAGAAAGTGAGGCAATGGAATCGTTGTGAATAGATGCAGTACTAGTGTCAACATTAGCCCTGTTCACAGTGTGATCACTTCTTAAGGGGATAGTTCTACCAGTAGGCATCCATTTTCTAGTGGGCATTGTCTGATTAGTCTTAAGACCAACAGGTGTCCAATAAAAGCCTATTTTGCTGAATGTTCTTCCTGTGGGTTTCCATTGTTTTCTAACTTTCTTTCGTTTTTGTCTTCTAGCCTTCTTAGCATGAGTTTTAGCATTAACAATATTTACTGGACAATTAACATCATTAGGCAGAACAGTAACACCACATTCATGATTAGAAACAGAATTCAAGCAGACATCAGTACAAGGTTTGCAAATAGTATCGGAATTCGAATTAATTATAGTACGCCTATGGCTAATACTAGAATCAACACGATTCGTTTTATTCAATTCAAGCTTAAAGTTCCTAGATGGTTCTTCTACTCTCTTCCAGTGCACATTCTTAGCTTGAGAGGTTCTATCATTCCTTGTATTGTCTTGAGACTTTGACCTGCTCCATTTAATGTCACTGATTACTCCTGTAGAGGGAATGGGAACATTAGTTGGTTTAACTACTCTTTGCAACACCTGTTTAGATGTACTTGGGTCTGAACTACATGCAGGTGCACTTAGGTTCACTTTCATAAAACTAGAGGCACTGTGATTTGTACTCCTAGAAGGCACACTTGAGTTCTCTTTCTTAGCATTGACAGATCTAGAATCTGAGTTGTTTAAAGGTACACAACTGTTCACTTTCAAAACATTGGGAATCGAATGCATATCATACTTAGCTTTAGGCATTGAGCATGGAATCAAAGGATTAACTCTCTCACCTAATGACTTTGGGCATATTGTGATCAAGCATTCTAAGATTTCTTGAGATCGTTTGGCATATAAGCAAGTATGTCCAATTGCATTATCATGAGGTTTCTCTAGCTTATCCTCTTCAACAATCTCACGCAGACATTCTAGACAATCCTTAAGGGATGAGAAGTATGTTTGAATGGCAAGCTTGTTGTTTCTTAGATGAGGAGGGACATATGTCACAGATAAAGCATATTTATTACAAGAGGGAACCTTAGATACAACATTCTCCCCATTGGTCATTGGCATTTTCCCTTTTACCTGACTCTTCAGATTCTCAATTTCCTTTTGCAATGACGCTATTTGATCGTTATTTTTGTTACGATGAACTTTAATTGATTCAAATAACTCATTGAAATGACGTTTAACCTTTTCATTTTCTTCTAGAAAACTTTCATTTTCCTTTTGTAAAGCATTTACTAAGTTTTGAAGATGAAACGTTTGAGAATTCTGAGAATCTAAAGGAGGAGGCATTTGGGAGCCTGTCATATTGTTCGTTTGACCTTTTAATTGAGAGATCTGGGCTTTCAACTTTCTGATCATGTTGCACTGAGCTTGAATCTGTTCATCACGTTTGTTAATTTGGAAAACTGCATCAAACTCTGGAGCATCTGAAGATGTCTTGATATTTGAAGTTTTGACATTTTCTTTGAGATGTTGATATTTTAGTTGTAAATTAAAATACTCAACTTCTAATTTAGAAAAATGTTTAACTAAAGTGTCGTGATCATCCAGTTCTACTTTCTCGATAAGTTTAGAATTAGTTTTTTCAAGCTCAATGACACGATCATGGGAGACTTTCAGGGCAACAGATAGTTCATGAAATTTGGAAGCATTAATAGAGCAATTTGTAGCAGTGAAAAAGATATCTTGAGCAACACATTCAGTAATAAGAGTCTCATTTAATGTATGCAAGTTCTTCCTCTCAATCTCATTATATTTTAGTGCACGCTCATAATCACTAACTTCAGCTACCATTGCATCAAATTCCTTTTCCATTCCCTTGATATCAGTTTCAATTCCCTTTTTAAGACTCTCAAAGTGATCTTTCAGAAGTTTAAAGAAAGGCATGACCTCAGTTAAATAACATTCTTTCATTTGCTCAAAACCCCTTTCTCCTTCTGTTATACCAGTGGGTGTGATCCTTTTCTTGCAAGTTTTCTCAAAATCAACAAACAGTTGAAATATAACATATTGACTAATTAAGGTCTTGCTTTTAGTGGCAATTTTTCTAGGAACTAGATGCATTGGTGTATTAGGAGGATACTCAGTCGCTCTAGGCATTTTCCATAAAGGGGGGTTTGTTTCAACAATATTTTCAGCTTTCAGCTTTTCTAAATCCTTTTTCCAGAAAATTTGTTCGGGAGTCAGCAATGCTTGAGGCTTGAACATGTTCAAGGAAATCCAGTTTTCCTTCTTGTAGTCATGGGGAGTGATAATAATTTTTTTCTCTTTGCATTTCAGGTCATCTAGTTTTTTGTTCATCCTTTCCCTAGTGACTTCATCTGATTTCATATCTTCCTCGGTGCACTCAACGCAACTAGGTTTCTGCCTAGGCTTAAGAATTTCATTACCATCATAAAGCACCTTATGAGCATTTCTAGCCTTTTTAATTACCTCTGGATTTGGTTCCTCAACAAGGGGAATGCTATGCTTATCGCTTAATACTCGATGTTTAGTGACCATGTGAGCAGTCTGAATGGTGTTTCCTTGTATGTACAACTTGTTCTCAAGTTTGTTTTTCAAAGTTTTCAGATTAGAAAAATCTCTCAAGAGTTTTGATTCCTTTGCCATAAATTCTTGCTTAAGCAATTTTACATTTTCTTGAAGTTCTTGTTTTTGATTAGATGTTTTAGAAAGTTTTTCTTGCAAGGAATTTAATTCTTGTTTCAATACTTCTTCTCTAAACTTACTTTTTCTAATTACTGTACTTACTTGGACATCCATTTCCTGCTCACGAGTGGTCAACTCAAACTTAGCACGTTGTTCATAAATAGCAACACGTTCTTTATAGGCATTTAGTTCAGAAATTATGGAACCATCAGGAGCACATGCAGTGTATTCATCAAAGACATAGTCATTGTTGACTGCAGAAGATGCATCACTTGGTACAACTTCACTTTCACTTTGTTTCACGTATTGATCGTATGGGACAATATTGTTATTACCCATATTTTCAACATTTGATTCAATAGTTTCAGTTAATTGTACTTTGTCATGCATCTGTTGCACATCAGCATCATCGTATAGTTTTAATACCTCTGAGATGAGTTTGTCCTTGGATGGGCCAGCTTGTGGTGAAGAAGAGACCTTAGGAGAAACCATTGGAGAAATGCTAGCCATAAAAATTGTGTGTGCAGTAGGTCCATCATCTACATCAGAGTCGTATGCATCACAGTCAGCGACTTGAAAGGCATTCTGATGATTGTGTCCTATTTCCTGAATAGGCTGCTCATCCACATCTGCATCATAGGTCTTGGCATTGCCCTCAGCAAGAAACAGCAATTCCTCTTCATCCAAAGCAGCACCATTGTCCTGAGCTTGTGGCAGCAACATCTTATCTCTGAAGTAATCAGCATTCTGTGGACGCTTTGGAGATGTTCAGTTCCTTGAAATGTGTCCCTCACCACCACAGTTATAACATTTGATTGAATTAGCTTCACCTTGGTTTCCATTTCTTTCTCGATTCTGGTTGCCAACATAACCTCTCCCAGCTCCACCTCTTCTTTGATCATACTGTCTTCCCTGAACTGGTTGCCCCATAATTTTCCCATCTCTGATCAAAGCATGGTTGTGAAGATTGGAGGCGGTTCGGATCTCATTACAGGTGTGGAGTTTGTTGGTGTGAGGTGAAAGTGTCCTGTTCTCTTTAACCATGAGTGTTAGTTGAGTGATGAAATGTTCCATGACAGCATTTGCATCAGGTTGCTTGAACCTTGGATCAGAAATGGGTTTGTGATTATCATCATTCATGGGTGCAACATGAGAAGCATTGGTGGAAGTCCCATCATCTATGAAGAAGGCAGTTGAATCATTTGTAGACCTAGTTTCTCCCTGACCTTTGAACTGATCAAGAATCCTCTTTTCAAACATGGCATGTCTCTCATTCTGACGGAGGAAGGCATAGAGTTGCTCATAGTTTGTATCCTTCAATCCTTTAGTGAGCTTCACAGCGGTAACAAACTTGTGCCATTCGGGATTCATGTTGTTCACAAATTTTGAGTTCAACTGAATGTTAGGCATAGTCATTCTGATGTTCCTCATGTCATTAACTAACTTATGAAATCTCACATAGTACTCATAGACATTCTCATCTGGTTTCATCTTGAAGTGCTCAAATTCGTCATAGAGTTGGGATTCTTTGTCTTCCATAGTTAATTCAGAACCTGAGAGAAGCATCTTAATATTGTCCCAAACTGCCTTAGCATCTGTGTTATGATTGATCAGCTTGTAGATGTCTTTAGGAAGACCTTGAAGAACAATATTTGAAGCCCTGATATCTGCATCAAATCTCTTTGTATCCTTATCATCAAGCTCATCATACATCTTAGGTCTGTCCATTCCGTAAACAGGAGTACCATCTGCATTAGTATCCAGTATGTCTCTAGTCGTCTCAACTCGATATGGTCCTTCATCAATGGATTTGAGAATGTTGACACCATTTTCCTTTCCAAGGCAATACAGTCTGATTCGTTGAGCCCAAGAGTCGTAATCAGTTCTGTCAAGCATGGGTGGACGAGTATCTGAGCCAGCTGCTTGAACATCCTCGGCAACAGTGGAGATGACAGTAGGAACGTTGGTAGACATGTTAACAGATTATACGGGATTTTATAACTCTATGATTAAACCGGGAAATAGATTCTTTCACGGGATTTTACTAAATCAAGAGAAAACCGTAAACAATCACTTAAGTCGCTAGAAGATAAAGCCCTAAGTCGCTAGCAGATAATGCACTAAGTCGCTAGAAGTTAATGCACTAAGTCGCTAACCCTTAATTCGCTACACCCTAAGTCGCTAGAGTCCCAAGTCGCTAGACAAAAAAGCAAGTCGCTAAATAGTAACTCGCTACCGACCAAGTCGCTAGCCAAATTTTGGCAGCAATTCGCTACACAAGTCGCTAGAGATACAAGTCGCTAAAGAGCAACTCGCTACAGACCAAGTCGCTACCACAAGTCGCTACCCGTAGTGGAGAGTCCACTACTTGTACTTTAACTCGCTAGATCTAACTCGGTAGCTCCATCACTGTAAGTCGCTACAAAAATGTGAAGCAAGTCGCTACCAAGAAAATATTCCGTGAGCTAAGTCGCTAGCTTGAAAAACCATATAAACATCACTTTTCAATCCAAAAACAACCCAACCAAGATGATTCAAGCTTACCAAATGAAAACCTAAACACTTTTGATGATACTAAACATAAAAGTACCAACAAAATTCAAACTTAAACACAAGAAATCAACCAAATGATGCAAAAACCACTAAACTTTTTCAAACTCAAAAACCACCTAAAAATCACTATAAATCCAAAGATGTGCAAGATACGATCTAACCATGGCTCTTGATACCAATTGTAAGATATAACTTTTCACATACACATCAAACCATAACACAAAGTAGCATATAGATGGAATTCTAGAGAGAGAAAGTTAGAGGTTTAGGGAACTTTAGTGAGAGAAAGAAAAATCTTATTATGAGCTCCAACTCTCTACCTTGGGAGGTAGAGAGTATTTATAGTCTTACATAAAACGCCACACATCGGGCTGTGGATCAGGCATACAGTGGGTAAAGACCCGTCCGTCCTCCACGGTGTTACATAACTAAATACTAATTAACTAAAAGGAACTACGACTACGAGCTTTCTAACGATTACATATACTTGAGGTGACCGACTCTTTAATACCTGGAATTTCTAATTCCTAACAAATCCCTCCCTTAAGGGATCCGTCTAGTGTAAAGCTAGGGATCCGTGGGACGCTCCTCTTTGCCCATGGGTTTTTTGGTTATGGGTCATGGGTCATGGGTTATGGTTGGTCATGGGTATTTCATTAGATACAATGTATTTAATAGATGCAATGCATCTAGTCAAATGGGTATGGGTCAATACCATGGGTTATGGATATGATCCATGGGTTGTGGTTTTTACCCATCCTAATAAACTATTATAACAAATGATTTATTACAACAATTTGTATTAAATGACTATATGTAAGTGCTTTACAAAAATAACATGTATCCTTATAATTTTACTTATGATAACATTATATTTGTTATCAACAAAACACAAAGAGATCGCAAAATATTAATAAAAGTTTTTACGGTTTATTTATATTAGCAAACAAGATAACATCAGTAGTCTTGATGATGACGAAGCTTGGCAACCCATGGACTTGAGCTTGCTCGACTTCAAGAGGTGGTGATGTCGCCTTTAAGAGGAACCCAGAGAATCAAAAAAATACAAAACTACATAGAAAGATCCTTTGGGTCTGAGGTTAGAGAGCTTACAACACTAAGAGAGAATGTGTGTGAAAGGGGTGTGTTACAATGAAGAAATGACTCACTATTTATAGACAAAATTTCACTACTGTTCCACGGATCCCATGGATCCCTTACATGAGGGATCCGTCCAGTGTATTTCTGGGGATCCGTAGGACGCTCCTCCTAAATGGGTTATGGGTCAAGGGTTATGGACTTCGGACCATGGGTATCCAAACAAATACAATATATCTAGAAGGTTCAATGCATCTACTCAATGGGTCATGGGTTAGCTCCATGGGTTATGGATAATACCCATTATGACTTCATGCATGATGTCATGCAATGGGTCATGGGTTATAGATCATGCTCCATGGGTATAGGTCATGAACTTTGGGTTTTACCCAACTACATTCAGTGTATTTAGTCAATGGGTCAAATGCTTAGACTTCTACCCATTATATTACCCAATACAATACATACTAAGTATGTATATATATACCTATTATGTAAACACTAGTTGTTATACATATGCATTACTATAACATGAAAACGCTATTACTTGTTTAGTGTTTTATATGAAAACGTAAGTGTGTTAGTAAACTATTGGCTCAAACTATTTACGTGTTTTATTTTTTTTGTTAAAATGATTTTATGTTTGTTATCGACAAAACATTAGAAGATAGTAAAATATAAAAAAACATTTTTAGGGCTTATTTGTATTAACATAGTTCTTTTGTCAGTTATATCCAATTGGACATGTATATTGACCTATTAAACATACATAAAGTGCAGGATCATCATGGGTTGCTGTTTTAGAAAGTAGAGATGGCCTCATTTATCTTGCAGAATTATATGTGGAAGATACGACATGAGGGTAAGTTTCAAATCTCTTTATTGACCAATGCTGCAACGAAAGGTAACCATCAATATTGAACCACTATATAATTGACAATACGTGATATATTATTGCAACTTTTTGCTTGTGATTTTATATGCTATATCTACAATTGGCGTGTGTTTGGAGAAGCCCTTTTTATTTATGGTTTATTAAAAATGATATATTTTTTATGTTGTTTAATGTTAGGATTTTTACTTGCACTAAGCATAAAGGCACATTTGTAATATTTGTGGTGTGTGTGCGCATGACAAGAGATATAGTCTAATTTGTATGTGATCTCCAATAAGGAGAAATTTGATAGAACTTTAGTCTTTAGGATTCATTTGCATCATTTAACAAGTTGTTTTGCAATGGTGTTTAAATCATCTGCATCAGAAAATTTAGTTTTCTAGAAGCAGCTAAATTTATTTATAAACAACCACAGTAATTATTGATAGAAAAATAAGAATTAAAAGAGATTTGCGAACTTGATACGCCTTATTGAAGGAGCGATAGATAGTTATGATTGTTGACGGCAGTGAATTGATGAGAACTTATTATAGAATTACTCACTTACAATAGTTAAGAGTTCGCTTATGTATGCTATGAGATTACCTTGCAGGTCTTATTAGTGAACCATTGTGACGATGTTGATAATAGCAAAAAGAGAGTTTGAGGGTGTTGTTACTATATGTTGGACTAATCTCTAATGATTATATATATGTAGTTTACCGATGAATATAACTTTACATATACAGATAAAGTTCAACCCATTAAGTGATGGATGGGTCAGTTCTCTAAATATCCAGCTCGTTATAATGGGTCAAGTATGCAACATGCATTATACATTTATGATGTCGCATTACGTATAAGACTGCAAGGCGTGTCACCTTGGATTGTAATAGTTTTCTTGAGGAACCACATGTTTTATTTTGTAGAATCAGACTATGTGACAAAGCTATTCTTGCATAGCTCATGAGGAGCACGATTGAGGTTTAATTTTGATTACAGCTCATGATCGAGACCCTGCTGAATGCTACAGAAGGATCATATACGTGGATATATGGTTGTGGCTATTCATTTTTGTAGATTTAAGGATTGTGAAGGTTTGTATATGATTGTTATTATATAATTGAACAGGGACGGAGCATGCTTAGGGCAGGGTGGGGTTGTGGCCCCCCAAACCTTTCACTTTCGTATGTAAATTTCTATCTTTGCAATGTAGAAATAAACTAAAATAAGAACAATTTCAATTATTGGCCCCTCCAAAATGACACAATTTCATGTTGGCCCCTCCTATGAATTTAACCAAGCTCCATCACTCTAATTGAATGTTTCGGATATGACCAATTAATGTTAACCATTTATTTATATTACAGGTCAATAACCATCCAGAATGGATTCAATGCAACTCGATTATTGACAAACAATTATCTTGATGAGGTAAACGGATTCAACGATAATTTTGATACATGATAATGAGTATTCTGAAAAATTACAAAAAAAGTTAGTACATATTGATTTGCCGCATTTTGAGGTTTTGTCCCTAATGCTACTGGTTCTTTGCTAAAGAGCATCAGGTGCTTGGATGGCATACGAGAATGGCGTCGATGAGGCGAGCAAGCTATGACATAATTAGAAAGCTGGATATTGCATTATATGGGCATGTGTTAGCCCAAAAGTATTCGAAATAAGAAGAATTTGCTGTCAATTTATAGAAGTAGGTTCATAACATTATTCACTGTATAAATTATTCAATGTATAATATTTATATGGAAAGAAGCTTTCTGATATTAACCTCATTTGTTATATGATGTATCACAATCAGCGACTTGAAAGGCATTCTGATGATTGTGACCTATCTCCTGAATAGGCTGCTCATCCACATCTGCATCATAGGTCTTGGCATTGCCCTCAGCTAGAAACAACAATTCCTCTTCATCCAAAGTAGCACCATTATCCTGAGCTTGTACAAGCAGCATCTTATCTCTGAAGTAATCAGCATTCTGTGGACGCTTTGGAGATGTGCAGTTCCTTGCAATGTGTCCCTCACCACCACAGTTATAACATTTGATCGGCTTAGCTTGACTTTGATTACCATTCCTTCCTCGATTCTGATTACCAACATAACCTCTACCAGCTCCACCTCTTCCTTGATCAAACTACATTTCTTGAACTGACTGCCCCATAATTTTCCCGTCTCTGATCAAAGCATGGTTGTGAAGATTGGAGGCGGTTCGGATCTCATTGCAGGTGTGAAGTTTGTTGGTGTGAGGTGAAAGTGTCCTGTTATCTTTAACCATGAGTGTCAGTTGAGTGATGAAATGTTCCATGATAGCATTTGCATCAGGTTGCTTGAACCTTGGATCAGAAATGGGTTTGTGATTATCATCTTTCGTGGGTACAACTTGAGAAGCATTGGTGGTAATTCCATCATTTGTGAAAAAGGCAGTTGAATCATTTGTAGAGCTTGTTTCTCCCTGACCTTTGAACTGATCAAGAATCCTCTTTTCAAACATGGCATGTCTCTCATTCTGAAGGAGGAAGGCATAGAGTTGCTCATAGTTTGTATTCTTCAATCCTTTAGTGAGCTTCACAGAGGTGACAAACTTGTGCCATTCGGGATTCATGTTGTTCAAAAATTTAGAGTTCAGCTGAATGTTAGGCATAGTCATTCTGATGTTCCTCATATCATTCACCAACTTATGAAATCTCACATAGTACTCATAGACACTCTCATCTGGTTTCATCTTGAAATGTTCAAATTCGTCATAGAGTTGTGATTCTCTGTCTTCCATAGTTAATTCTGAACTTGAGAGAAGCATCTTGACATTATCCCATACTGCCTTTGCTTCGGTGTTGTGATTGATCAGCTTGTAGATGTCTTTAGGAAGACCTTGAAGAACAATGTTAGAAGCCCTGATATCAGCATCGAATCTCTTTTTCTCCTTATCATCAAGCTCATCATACATCTTTGGTCTGTCCATTCCGTAAATCAGAGTTCCATCTTCAGCAGTATCAAGTACATCTCTAGTCGTCTCAACTCGATACGGTCCTTCATCAATGGATTTGAGAATGTTGACACCATTTTCCTTTCCAAGACAGTACAATCTGATTCGTTGAGCCCAAGATTCATAGTCAGTTCTGTCAAGCATGGGTGGACGAGTGTCTGATCCAGCCGCTTGAACATCCTCTGCAATAGTGGATATGATAGTAGGAACGTTGGTAGACATGTTAACAGTTTATACGGGATTTTATAACTCTATGATTAAACCGGGAAATAGATTCTTTCACGGGATTTTACTAAATCAAGAGAAAACCGTAAACAATCACCCAAGTTGCTAGAAGATAATGCACCAAGTCGCTAACACCTAATTCGCTACACCACCAAGTCGCTAAAGTCCCAAGTCGCTAGACAAATGCAAGTCGCTAAGTAGTAACTCGCTAAGCCTCAAGTTGCTAGCAAAATTTTGGCAGCAATTCGCTACTCAAGTCGCTAAAGATTCAAGTCGCTAAAGAGCAACTCGCTACAGACCAAGTCACTACCACCAAGTCGCTACCTGTAGTGGAGAGTCCACTACTTGTACTGTAAATCGCTAGGTCTAAGTCGCTAGCTCCAAAACTGTAACTCGCTACAAAATTGTGAAGCAAGTCGCTACGAAGAAAGAGATCCGTATATCAAGTCGCTAGCAAGAAAAACCACATAAACATCACTTTTCAATCCAAAAACAACCCAACCAAGATGATTCAACCAAATGAAAACCTAAACACTTGTGATGATTCTAAACATAAAAGTACTAACAAAATCCAAGCTTTAACACAAGAAATCAATCAAATGATGCACAAACCACTAAACTTTTTCAAACTCAAAAACCACCTAAAAACCACTAGAAATCCAAAGATGTGCACGATATGATCTAACCATGGCTCTTGATACCAATTGTAGGATATTGGTTTTCACATACACATCATAACACAATCAAACATAGGCGTATAGAAGATGAGTTTTAGAGAGAGAAAGTTAGAGGTTTAGGGAACTTTAGTGAGAGAAAGAAAATCTTATTATGAGCTCCAACTCTCTACCTTGGGAGGTAGAGAGTATTTATAGTCTTACATAAAACGCCACACATCGGGTTGTGGATCAGGCATACAGTGGGTAAAGACCCGTCCGTCCTCCACGGTGTTACTTAACTAAATACTACTTAACTTAAAAGAACTACGACTACTAGCTTTCTAACGATTACATATACTTGAGGTGACCGACTCTTTAATACCTGGAATTTCTAATTCCTAACACCATGATTACCTTATAAACAATTACAAGCATTGATTCGGTGCTAAACCGTCAATTTATCTCACACAAGCTAGCCACTTGTGAATGGCTAACCGTAAGAAACTTAAAACAGTTCAGACACCAATGCAATGAAGATCAGGAGAGTATAGTGTTTCCCCAGGTCGTTAAGTCCCACGGAGACTCAATGGTGTGTAAACACTAATTCAGATGATAGAATGATCACTAAGGATAGTGATCAGTAAAGATTTGGATTGAAAATTACACTACTGAATGATTGGAATGGAATTGGAAACAGATTTGAAAGCACAACAATCAGATATAACAAACGTAAAATGTACGTTTAAAAACTACGTAAACGTACAAAATAAAAAGTGAAATCTAAAAAATAAAAGACCTAAAAATATGAAAATGACATTTTTGAAAACCTAAAAATAAAAGAAAATTATTAGAAAAAGAAAATTAATTTTACAACTATTTATTTAATTATTATTAATTAAAAACTATTTCTAACTATTTATTAATAACCTAAAATAGAAGAAAATGTGAAATAAGGCTAGAAAAATAAAATTATGATTGAGAAAAATCTAAAATATTATAAAACTTATTTTAAAACTAAAAATATATTTATTACACTTTTTATGTATATATTATTAATTAAAAACTAATTTAAACTAATTAAAATTAAAAAAAATAACAAATGAACAGTAAAAATTATGAGACTTTACAGGAAAATCTAAAATATTATTCTAAGCCTGGGAAAAATATAAAAAGTTAGATAAGCCTACTAATAAGCTGAATTGGGCAAATAAGCAGTTTGGATAAGCTATTAAATAAGCTATAAGCTATCCAAAATCTACCATAAGCTACTACAGCCTAAATCTAACCTAAAATGAGCTAATGCAACTGATTAGAACCTAAAAAGTACAAGCTACAGAAAAAAAGCTTGAGACCAGTTTTCAAGTCTCAACACGCCAAACGGCCCTAACTAGCTATTTTTATTTTTGGTTTTTCTTGAATTTTCTTTTACAAAACTATTTTACTACTGAAAATAAGCAACTTTTGTGAAGACAATTTTTGTGGAACTCAAAGATAAGCTTGTTGTGAGCTTATTTGCTTAACAGACCTTAAAATAGGTCAAAATGAGCTATTAAGCTTGCATAAGCTAATAAAAAGCTACCACTACTGAACCAAAGGTTGAATAAGCTATAAATCAGTTATGGGGACTTAGAATAAGCAACAACAACAAGAAAAACACATTGAATAAGCATAAATAAGGAATAAGCAAAAAGGAAGGTTTTGTGAAAAAGGGCTTAAAAGAAGCTAGCAAATAAGCAGTTTATAAGCTAATTAAAAGTAAACTAATATTTTTCTAATTAAGTTGAGCAGCTGAACTTTAATATCCCAAAAGCACAAGTCTTCAATCCTAATATTAAGTCCTACATGAAATTCGCAAGTTTATTCAAAAATGGGTTTCTTATGAAATTTTGACTTTCAGCAGTATATGATTTTTTTTGACCCAAAACCTGTTAAAACTCAACGAAACAGCACCAACTTTTGAACATGCACTTTAATCACTATATAGGACCTAAAATTACCAGAAATAAGGACTAAATAAGCTCAAGCTTGTGAGAAGCTTATATGAGCAGTCCACTTTCTAAAATTGCACTAACCAACTAAAATCATCAAAACGACTCAAAACAGCTTAAAAGCTTCTACTAACAACTGAAACATACTTAATTAATCATGATCAAACTTGAAGAAAGTGCAAATGAACAGTGACAAGCTAGTTTGACCCGTTTAACTATTATAACCAAACAGTCCTTATAAAGGGCTGTTATGAGATTTTCAAAGGCAACAGCCAATTATAACTGCGATTCTTGCTTATTATTGATTCACTAACTTATTTTAACTGTAATAAGCAACTTTCAAAATGTAAATAAGCACGAAATTAAGCTAAACTAGATATGGCTAATATGGACTGTTTTTAACTTTTAAAAGTGAAAATGAGATTTATGCTAACACTAACTATCAAACTGATTGAAATTAACTCAAATAACATAAATAAGTTCTGAAAACACCAAGAAGCACATAAATAAGCAGTTGTATAGAAACTTGGAAAATTAAATAAAAATTGGAATTTGGCTTACAACTGAGAGGGTTTATGGAACAAAGAAACAAGGACCAGAACTAAACTTGGATTGTCACTAACCAAGCTTAAATACCACTCCATCTTAATCACCCCAGCTTATCAACCTCCACAGCTTATTTTGACCACAGAGTTGACTTTTGTTGACTTTTCTTCAAAATGAAATTAGAACCTCAGGAACCTCTTAATACTTCTTTAATTACTTTAATAAGCTTATAAAAGCTTATTTAAACACTTAATACAGATTATAACATCAAAACCAATGCAAAGCATATTTGGCGGGAAAAACAGTTTTAACTAGAAACATGGAATTAATCTAATTGAATACTTGAATTACATTGCAAAATACTCATACAACTTAAAATTAACTAAACCCAGAAGAAAATTTACAAGAACTTATCTAGTCGACATTAATTAAAAAACTACACTACTCTACATTCTACTCTAAAAATCTAACACTTGTTTCTGCTTGTTGTAGAGATCTTTATAGTCAAAATATCTTCCCTCAGGACCTCTGATAAATCCCAGCTCTTGAAATGTCTTCAATTAATCCCATACGTCCATTTGTAAATTTTGGCACCAAAAGTCTCTTAGCAGGTTTCAATCAATTAAAGCTTTTGGGTGTTAGTGGAGGTGGAGGGGGACAAGGTAAGGTGAGGGTGAGGTGAGACAAGTGGAAGGGTGGAAAAGGAGAAGGTGTGTTTGACTAACTGTTTGACCAGATATTATTAAGGGGTAGATTGGCTGCTGAAAGGTTTCTGCTGAAGGGTTGGGTTGCCGAATGGTTTCTGCTGAAAGGTTGTAAAATGGGTTTAAGTTTTATAACATTGGATCCGGTTTAGTGTGTAAGACCCAAGGACCATTTATGCAATATTGGAAACTTGAGGGACTGGATTTGATATTGTTCCAAACTTATTGTACAAGGATCATCCTTGCCAAATTGATAAACCAAAGGACCAATGTTGTAATTTTCACTTTAAAAATGACCCAGGGACCGACTTTGACAATTTTTGGATTTTGAGGGGTAAAAGTTGCCATTTGTAGAAAACTTTCATCCAGGGACTATTTTAAACATGTTTGATTATCCAAGGACTAAAGTTGACTTTTCTTTCATTTTAAACCTTCAGGGACTAGATTTGACAACTTTTAAAACTTGGGGGACTAAAACTGCCAATTTTGCAAACTTGAATCATTTTTCATCTGATTTTGATCTTTTTGTATTTAAAACACATAAAACACTGATTTATGATATTTTCATCATTTTAATGCATTTCTAAGTGTTTTCAGATGATTTTGCAGTCTAGATTGTACAAAAATGATGAGTATTTAAACACTCATCAAGCATGTAAAGTTAAGTTAATTCTAAAATTTTGATAATGAATATTCAAACATAAAATACAGTCAATATTGATATGGGGGACCATGACAATAAAGGATCACGAACCTTTTGAGAAATTCAATTTTAATAATTGAACGAAATTGACAGTTGCACGAAAAAAGCAAGGGTTCTGGTCGGGTAGAAATTGGATGTGGCCAAAAATAGCTAAAAGATAAGGTTTTAGTGTTTCAAAAATCGCTTTAAAAAAGTCGCTCAGACTATATCGCTTAAAAATTCGCTTATCTATTCTCCCGCCAAAATAATTTTCCCGCCTAAACACAAGTCAACAAAATAAGCATAAATACAGTCAATTCTATAGTGCACATACAACAATCCATAATGGCTTTGAACTTATCTGGAAAAGGTAATTATGAACAAGTGCCAAACAGGAAAGAGGATGATGATGACAATTTGATAGCACACATACAACAATCCACAATGGCTTTAGACTTATCTGAGAAGAAAAAGCTAGATGGTGATGTTACGGGTAAGAAGAACCAAGATGGCATTACACAAGAAAAAGTTAAGGCATTGGCAAAAAGGATTAAAGATCTGGAAGAGTTGTTTGAAGAACTCAAGGAAAGGAAAGCAACTAAAGAAGGATGTGGTTCTAGCAGTACTGTTTGAATGGATGTAATGGTTGAATAAAAAATGTTATGAGTCTAGAATTTAACAATGTAATGGTTGTGTTGAAAATCTTATCTATGAAATAATTTATTGAGATGATTGTTGTAGTTTTGTTATCGAGATACTTGTGCTGATAGACATCAGCATATTTAATCAAAATAATTGCAATGTAACATACACATGGTAGTAGAACCATCATCACATACTAGTTTGTAACATACACTAACTAGCCTTCACCACATACTGAAAATAAATTGTTTCATCATGATGACTACTTAGTGTAGTTTGTAACATACACTAACTAGTCATCATGCATGGAAAGGAACAAAAATACAAATTGTTTAACAGGGTATATACCACCCTGGAAGATCAAATAACTACCACGTGGTAGGCTTCATCATACCTTCGAATTACTTGGATCAGAAGAGGTTGGGTATGACATGGAACCATCAACTGTGGAATCTTCAACTATCACTTGATCATTAACCAAACTGATTGCCTCATCACCCTTCATATCATTAGATTGATTACTACCAACTGCTTCAAATTCATCAAATAATCTCCTAGATTTCAAGGTACCAGTTTTAAAACGACTTTTCTTGGACACATATTTGTTGGATCGATATACTTTAATCAAACTAACTTAAACTAGCTTGTTAAGGTTTAATAACCTCGGATAAATCCTAAGTTATTAACAAATAAACACTGAGCAATCTTTATCAAGTACGCGGAATTTACTTAACAAAGCTAAGAAGAATAACTTTTATTATAAACTCTAAATCTTCTTATTATGCAGATACTCTAATACAACTCTAAGATAATCGAACTTCTCTCTAAAACACTAATTAACTTGTGAATTCGTAAACTCTAAAACTCTCTATAGAAATCGTGCTTCTAATGCCAATCTAGGAGTCATTTTATAGGCTCAAGGATATCCTAGTCGATTTACAATTTGTAACCTTGTACAACAAGTAATCTAAACATAGAATACAATTCTTTCCATAAACGAATATAACAGTTCTTTTGTTCTTGCAGTACTTTGACTTCGTAGTGCAGTACTGATAACGCTACACGCGTCGTTCGGGGTCAAGGAAACTTCCTTTTCTTCGAGCAAGTTTTATAACACCCTAGGCAGTGAACCTAATCGTTGTAGTGTAGTAATTAGGGTAAGCCACGGGTATTGATATCGTTCTCTAGGGGAATAGGAATGCTAGTAAGAATTTACTACGCTAAGGTTAAGGTTGAAGAAGATTATTTTTGTATTTTTATAATTTATGAAATGGAAAGGTACGAATCTCGGGTATTGGATATGGGGGGGTTGGTATTTCTACCGATTACTCTACTATTATCTAATTATCTAAACTAAGGTTGTGGGAGTCTATGTCTAATTAATGTGTGCTCGTATGATAGTTTAAAGATGTGTTTACTTAGGTTGTACTACTCCTTAATTATCTCCTATTGATGGTTGAGTTGTCACGTCCATATTCTTAGTTGCGTTGTGTGTCTAAAGTTGTAGGGTATGCGTTTCTCCCTAACTCTTTGAACTTACCAAAGGGTCTCGTCTACAAAACCCACTAGGGATGATAAACTCTTACTCTAAGGCACTCTTTGGATAATTTAGCCTACAACTACTCAGGTAATCATATTCTAAGGTTCACAAAGATGAATCAAGCATTAAGTACACAACGAATGACCTATCGCATTACTAGATCATTGATCAACTAAGATAAGAAACAACCAATCAATATTCAATAATTAAGTTTCATACTTCCTAAGCAAACACACAAATAAATTAGCCGGACATGGAGAACATGCAAGCATACACACAAATAATCAAAGACATAATTGAATTAATGAAGTAAATACTTATCTTGATGTAAGATAGGGTTTAAAACCCTAAAATACTGTACAAGACACCTTAGGTTCGGTTTTAGGTTTTTACTCCAAAAGACTCTCCCTAAAACTGAAAAATACAGATTCTATATATAAGATTACATATGCGACGGCGTCACCTTATGTTTCATGACGCCGTCGTGTCGCCGTCATTAGGGTTTCGTCTTGGCCACGTTAACCTTGCGACGGCGTCACCTTATGTCTGTGACGCCGTCTTCTTCAGCTTCTGACGTCGTCTGGATTGCATCTAGGCCGTCTGAGTAGCGACGGCCTACTCTTTTACAACTGGACGTCGTCTCTTGAAAATACGAGTTTTGGGTTATGTCCCGTCACAAAAATCCTCGAACGGCGTCGCAATTAGCACCTGACGCCGTCGCCTTCTAATTTCAGCAGCTGTGAGTGTCTCGATTCTGACTTTGGCCATTTTCTTCATATATTCGCGCCTTTTCGTCCAAATAAGTGCCATTCCAGCATTTTGCCTTTACGAGACCTAAAAAGTGAAAAGGAACGATATTAAGCAATAACGGATACAAAGGTGATCAAATAAGGGCTAAAACGACCCCTCAAAATGGTACCTTTTAAAACCTTATCAAATATCCCTACACTTGTTATTTGCTTGTCCTCAAGCAAATGTGCTTTTAACCAATTAATTTATAAGTTAGGGGTCATGAAGCATTAATTCAAAACGGTCCACAACACATATAAGCCCCGCAAAAGTCATAACAAGCACGGAAATTACATACTAGCACCTCACATGGGGTGTTTGGATACTCACATCTCTCTCGGGTGTATATATGAAATATAACAAATAGGAAATGGAAGATAAACACTCATTAACCGGTCCTAGTACATAGATTACCATAGGCTTGAGAATAGATCAAACCTCCATCGCTTTGGCGTAAGCACCTAGGAAAGACTATCAAAGAGGTCTTTTAAAGGATTGTAATGTTAGGCTTACGGTAGGGAAACAAGGGTTTGGTGGGATAGGCTATTTAGTGGTGGCAAGTCAAAAATCTCTATGTTAAATGCATACGAAGAATGGCGTTGCTAAGCCAAGACTCGACACTCTAAACTCTAGATAACGGAAATAAACAAACATAAATTTAAAGGATAGATGTAGGATGGTAGCCCGTATGTTTTTTTTTTTTTTTTTTACTCTATATATATATATATATATATATATATATATATATATATATATATATATATATATATATTTCATACACTTTTACTCTACCATCCTCTACGATAACATCAAAATAATAGGGATTTATAGGCATATCCCTACACTTGATTTTTTATTATTCTAACACTAATTTGACCCGAATTGAAAAGATCAAAACACTTGGGGTACATTATTACGTAAACAAAGGGAATTTGAATTTAACGTTCCCTTCCCGTCATTTCATAAACTTTAACTTTTCCCATGAATCCCAATCGTCCCAAAACTGTATACAAAGGATATGACTCGACTTAGCAACTTATGCAAGCAACTAGATAATTGAACAAAGGGTTTAGGGTGATGACAAACATTTGCACTAAAAGTGAGTGCATAAGGGGTAGGCTAAGGCAATTTGGGTGTATATTTGGGGGTGGGGTGTAAACAATGCTCTTCATTGATATTCCGGAAAAACCGAAACATCACGAGAACCGCGAAAAGGATAGGCTCTGAGGGGTTAACTAGGGGTATCGTGTACTAAAGATAAGTACAACGCAAAGGGTGTGGGGGAATTACTCAACCGATGTGGAAGAAGTAATTATATTACGGGTATCAAACAAGGGTTATCCTAATGCCTCTTATCATTTAGTTATTCCTAACTACACTAGTGTAGTCTTACTTGCGATCTCGGAATGCATCACAAAACAAGTTCTAGAATCTAATATACTACCGGTTCACACTCTAAGCATTGAAGATGAATGCTTTAATTCCTACTAATCTAAGGGCGATCCTCACATTTTGGGTGGAATTTGGGTGGTAAAGGGTTTTTGTGCTAATCATGCAACTTCCTATCCATGAGACGCTTTTGTTAAGACTAATGGCCCACTCTTATATGTCATAAAAAATTTTAAATTTGGTGCCAAAATTACCCTAACCGACATTTTCTCATGGTTTATTACACAATCACAATTGGACAAAGCAAATAGTCAAGGATAAGCATAGTTTCAAAGTTCCCGTTTTATTTTCCCTCCCTACACTTAAACTGAACATTGTCCCCAATGTTCCCCGAAAGTATCAAAGTTATGATAACGGAAGGTAATTAAAAACGAAAGAAACTAATACTCCCCTGATTAGCTTGGTAGGATCCGTGTAAAGTGGTGGTTAAATCCTTTTCAAGAAGAATTATTGCGTGAAAAGCTCCTTCCAATCTTATGTAATTTCTTCTTGACAAACTAAACCTGCACACTTGAAGAAAACAAACGAAACCTTCGCGTAAAATCAGCGGTAATAATATATATAAGACTCGATTTAAACTAGGATATAATGCTTGTGGAATGGATGTTTACAGAATTTCTAAGAAAATTAAGACCTGAAAAATTCCAAAAATTTATAAGTAGCTCAGAAAACGAGAAAAAAATAATCTGATGTTTTTACTCCTTCCTGACGCCGTCAGGTTATCCTGACAAAAACTGGTCTGCGATTTTCTGGAAAAAATTCTGGAAAATTTACATCTTTAGAATCTGGAAAAATTTCTGCAAAACATCCATTATGACTCGATACAAGCATTTGACTCGAACAAACAAACATAAATATCTTTTAGTTAATTGTTATTCTCATGTTTACGTTTCTTTTGAAAATGTGTGTAATCCTCCCTACACTTATCCCTTATGTAAAATACCTTTATATGCAATTAAGACGAGGTTAAAAACAAAATAAAGCATTTTTACAAATTTAAACATGAGGATAAACAATTAATAAAAGATATATGACACTAACAAACAAACAATTAAGCATGGGTTGCCTCCCACGAAGCGCTTTTCTTTATTTAAGAGTCTTGTAGCTAGACTCATAGTCGTGCTCCTACGTACCGATATACGTAAGTCTATCCTCAACAATGTCGTAAGGATCAAACTTATCATTCAAGTTCCTAGTAGTACGTTCGGTTAAATATGCCTTTTCAAACTTCTCACCATCGGGATCATAGATTTGTATCCTAATGTGCCACTCTCCATTACCATCACTAGGCGGTCTATCCCAATCCCACTTGTGTTCAGATTTCTCAACTTTCCACTTATTCATGACAAGGTTAACGGGCAAGCTTCCTAGGAACTCGGTCATCTTCCTAAATACTAAGGCGTCCTCGAACGGGTTCACTTCTATGTCCCTAGCCATTTCTTTTTCTTGGAAAGTTGCTGCACTAGCGAAGGCTTTATCTAGGTAAAAAGGTCTTTGGGGGCCTATGATGTTCTTATCAATCCAAGGTCCATATCTAGAAGGCTCTCTATCTAACCCTATCTCTTGTGGGATTTCCTCATCCTTGTAGTATGTATGCTTTTTAACATCGTAAACGGATCTAGCACTCCCCTCCCCTACCACTATTTTGGACATCTTACAATCGATGATGGCACTAGCGGTAGCTAAAAATCCTCTTCCAACTAGTAATGGGCATGTCGGGTCCTTATTCATGTCTAGCACATGAAAGTCGGCCAAAAGAGTCAACTCTCCTACGTGTACTACCATGTCCTTTATTATTCCTACCGGACGTGCCACACTACCGTCCGCTAGACCTAAGATGGTTTCCGTTGGTTCAATTTTACCTAAATTAAGGCTTCTATGGAGGGACAACGGAACAAGATTGATGCATGATCCTAAATCGGCTAGAGCATCGAGTGGTTTGGAAGTTCCAAGTCTACACGGAAGAGTGAATAGCCCAGGATCGTCTAGCTTCTTAGGTAAGTTGTGTCGCACAAAAGCGGACCCATGTTTTCCAAGCCTAAGTTCTAACTCATATTTTTCTTTTAAAGCATTATAATAAGGTGCATGAGCTAAGACTTCAAGAATCGGTTTTTCTTGATGGAGTTCCTTGTACTCCTCCTCTAAACTAGGTTTGGATTCTTGGCTGACGGGTTTCTCAAGAGTAGGCTCTACCAAAGGTGCCGGGCCTTGGTGCCTCTTGGATGGCTTGGAACCCTTTTTGATAGCATTTACCGAGTGAACCGTCGGGTGGGAGGGGCATGGATGTCCACTCTCCCATGGTGAACAAGAACATGAAGTCGACGCAATCGAATTCACTTTTGGGTTCTTTATGGTATCACTTGGGAGTGCTCCAACTTTCCGCTCATTGAAGGCTTTTAAGAGGGCATCAAGCTTGGTTGTCATCTCACTTTGTTTTTGCTTAAAATCGGCTTCAAGCTTATTCAATCGAGTTTCTTGGGATGACAAAAATCTAGATGCAATTGCCTCAAGATTAGTGGGGTTCCCGGTATTAAAAGAATTGAACCTAGTAGGCGAACTAGATGAGCTTTGGGGTGTGCTTGAGTTTTGGTTCCACTTAAGGTTAGGGTGATTTCTCCATGAGGGGTTGTACGAGTTTCCTAAGTTGTTTTGTTCGGGTTTGAAAGTGTACCACTTCTCTCCCGCTCCGTCGGTACGTATGGAGGTGTAGTCCGCAAAAGCTTGTTCGGGGAGCCTTGTGCAATCACGAGTGTCATGGGGACCACTGCATAACTCACAAGGTAGAGTGATTTGATTCACTTGTCGTGAAGACTTAGGATTTTTGTAGGAACTCATGAGGAATCTAACTTGATCTTCAAGTTCGATCATCCTACGGTCTAAAGGGGGCAAGGAGATTGCATTAACGGTTTTGGGTAGCTCACGGGGGTCATCCCAACTTTCGTTGTCATAGAGGGCGAGGTCCTCTATTAATCCCCATGATTCTTCCGCGGTGAGATCACTAAGTTTTCCACCGGCCGCTTGGTCAATGGATTGCTTAGTGGGGAAGTTGACATGATCGTAAAAGATTTGGACTTGGAACCAAAGATCAATGCCGTGATGAGGGAATTTATGAAGTAAGTCCTTGAATCGAGTCCATGCTTCGTAGAGAGATTCACCTTGACGTTGTTGGAACATCAAGATGTCATTCCTAAGCTTAGTGGTTCTCCTCGGTGGGAAAAATTGAGCAAGGAAGCGAGAGGTAAGATCATCCCAACTTGAGATGGAGCCAGCGGGAAGTCGCTCAAGCCAATTACTAGCTTGGTCCCGTAGAGAGAATTGGAAGAGACGCAGGCGCGTGGTCTCCCGAGTAGTAGCATGAAGGTCGATGGAATCGACAATTTTGAGGAAATCCCTCAGATGCTAATTTGGATCTTCGGAACGAAGTCCATGGAATGCACATCCATTTTTCACCAACCGGATGGTGTCGGATCGCAGGGCCGTGGTTTGGGCTTGGTCGGGAAGCTCAATGGTGTTCCTATAGCCTAGGTGGCTTGGTCTTGAGTATTCACCAAGAGTACGGGCTCTTGGCGGGTCATTTGGCGGTAGGTTGATGAATGGTAGTGGGTTATCACCTTCCATGATGAAAAGTGATGGGGTTACGAACAAAGGTCACGAAGAAGGGGGATAGACTAAGAGAAAGCTAAAAAAAATGAGAAAAATTTACTTGATAGGAATCAAGCAAAGAACCTGAACGAGGTGGACTACTAACTAGCTATTCTATTCCCCGGCAGCGGCGCCAAAAACTTGATAACGCTACACGCGTCGTTCGGGGTCAAGGAAACTTCCTTTTCTTCGAGGAAGTTTTATAACACCCTAGGCAGTGAACCTAATCGTTGTAGTGTAGTAATTAAGGTAAGCCACGGGTATTGATATCGTTCTCTAGGGGAATAGGAATGCTAGTAAGAAGTTACTACGCTAAGGTTAAGGTTGAAGAAGATTATTTTTGTATTTTTATATTTTATGAAATGGAAAGGTACGAATCTCGGGTATTGGATTTGGGGGGGGGGGTTGGTATTTCTACCGATTACTCTACTATTATCTAATTATCTAAACTAAGGTTGTGGGAGTCTATGTCTAATTAATGTGTGCTCGTATGATAGTTTAAAGATGTGTTTACTTAGGTTGTACTACTCCTTAATTATCTCCTATTGATGGTTGAGTTGTCACGTCCTTATTCTTAGTTGCGTTGTGTGTCTAAAGTTTTAGGGTATGCGTTTCTCCCTAACTCTTTGAACTTACCAAAGGGTCTCGTCTACAAAACCCACTAGGGATGATAAACTCTTACTCTAAGGCACTCTTTGGATAATTTAGCCTACAACTACTCAGGTAATCATATTCTAAGGTTCACAAAGATGAATCAAGCATTAAGTACACAACGAATGACCTATCGCATTACTAGATCATTGATCAACTAAGATAAGAAACAACCAATCAATATTCAATAATTAAGTTTCATACTTCCTAAGCAAACACACAAATAAATTAGCCGGACATGGAGAACATGCAAGCATACACACAAATAATCAAAGACATAATTGAATTAATGAAGTAAATACTTATCTTGATGTAAGATAGGGTTTAAAACCCTAAAATACTGTACAAGACACCTTAGGTTCGGTTTTAGGTTTTTACTCCAAAAGACTCTCCCTAAAACTGAAAAATACAGATTCTATATATAAGATTACATATGCGACGGCGTCACCTTATGTTTCATGACGCCGTCGTGTCGCCGTCATTAGGGTTTCGTCTTGGCCACGTTAACCTTGCGACGGCGTCACCTTATGTCTGTGACGCCGTCTTCTTCAGCTTCTGACGTCGTCTGGATTGCATCTAGGCCGTCTGAGTAGCGACGGCCTACTCTTTTACAACTGGACGTCGTCTCTTGAAAATACGAGTTTTGGGTTATGTCCCGTCACAAAAATCCTCGGACGGCGTCGCAATTAGCACCTGACGCCGTCGCCTTCTAATTTCAGCAGCTGTGAGTGTCTCGATTCTGACTTTGGCCATTTTCTTCATATATTCGCGCCTTTTCGTCCAAATAAGTGCCATTCCAGCATTTTGCCTTCACGAGACCTAAAAAGTGAAAAAAACGATATTAAGCAATAACGGATACAGAAGTGATCAAATAAGGGCTAAAACGACCCCTCAAAATGGTACCTTTTAAAACCTTATCAAGTACTTTGACTTTATCTTTAGCAGTACTTTGACTCTTTGACTATTTCCAGTACTTTGCAGCTTACAGTACTTTCATGTCTTCAGTACTTTCATGTCTTCAGCACTTTCATATCCCAACAATCCTCCCCTAACTTGAATTCTACTTGCTTGACTTCAAGTTCCTTTATGAATATGTCTTTAATGGCTTCATCTTTAAAAATGGATTGTTTCTTAGTCTTTAGATTATATCTTTGTAGTGTCTATGCTTGTCAAAGTATCTCTTAGAATTGTTCTTTTCACAGTAGCATCCAGCAAGCTCCATCTTTTCAGCAACACAGCAACATATGACAATTTATACATTAATTCAGTTTAAGTTGCATACTATTCTCATCACTTCCAGGTGTGTTAACTCCTGTGAGAGGTGAATCATTGAAAATTTAATGGATTTTAGTCTCTTTACCAAAGCCATAAACTCTGGAGTAGCTAAATGTTTTGGTGTGTAAGACCATCGTACATTGATAACCATATGATTTTTAGCAAACCACCAGCTATCAACAGATTTGATTTGTCTTTACCAAAAGCTGTACCCTTCTGGACTAGTTAGTTCTTCTATCTAATGGTGAACTAATTACCAATAATGGTTTTTCCACAGCCTTTACCACAAGCCATTTTCTTGTGGGCTAGCCAACTCTTTACATTACTGATATGGTGAGTTGATTACCATCCAACTTATTAGCAAGTTGTCAACTAAAAACGGATTTGATATATCTTTACCAGAGTCGTTTGCTCATGGATTAGTCAATCCTTTTGTAACCATGGTGGATTGATAACCTATTGATGTTATCATCACAAAAACCATTTATTCAACCTTTAAAATATTTATGTCTTAGCAAAAGGTTTCTTTCAAAATTCTTTTAACTTGTTTATATCTGCAAACAGTACTTTGATGACAGTATTGTCTGATCAATCAGTACTTTGAATAAAAGTACTGATATATCAAAAAGTATTTATTCAAATAAAATTCATACCATTTATCGATCATCCTTAGCAATAGTAGTCCAGTTGATAAACAAATTGATAACCATGCAAGCAGTTTCATTATCCTCTTCTACTTCCATTCCATGCTCAAGCATTCTTCTCATGAACTCAACTGTGAGAGGGTATCTTCTTTCTGCAAACATGTGTATCATTGTTCCATTTTCCAGCTCTAAAACATGAACTCCAGACTCTTCAAAGAATCTCCAGCCAACAATTTCCCAGCTTTCTTGATTCTTCCAAACATCATCAGTGCTCTCTTCTTCAGTTTCCCATGTAGTTATGAGATCACCATGTAAAACTAAACCAATCCCTTCTAATGGATTATGTTCAAAGTAAGCTTTTACCACATGATATAAATAGAATAAATCTACTCTATCTATAATGTGCAGTAAGTCCCATAGCCTTTTGAAAACTTTGAAGCTTTCATCTTCTTTATGAAAAATCATATAATCTCCATCCTTGGATTTCACAACTTCAAAAACACTAATCTTTGATCTGTTCATCTTCATGTCATCATCTTCTTTTGAATAATCAAAATCTACCACTCTAAGATAATTCCTTAATTCATCACTAGTCTCAGATCTTAATTCAACTTTTTCTTTCTTTGAGAACTGAACATCTGTAACTTTAGTTTTTCTTTTTCTTTTCAAGCTCTTCTTCCTTTCAGCTTCAGTCCAATGAGCTTCTTCTCTGAAGTCTTTAATGTCAGCAACACTTTTCTTATAAGCTTCTGTTTCAGCATCATAGAGTCTTTTCATATCAACATAATTCAGCTTCTGCAAACCTTTATATCCACGACCTTTCAAATAAGCCATCATAGCATTCATGTCCTTAGCTAAATTAGGTCTTCTTGGCATATATCTAACAAGAGTAGGTGACTGTAGTGGTTCAGCAGCTTCAGCATTTAATTCATCATGTAACTTCTTAGCTACTTCTCTACTTTGAGCTTCTTGATCTTCCTGAGCTTCTCTATCTTTAGCATTTAATTCCTCTTGAACTTTCCTAGCTACAGCTTCATTCCTAGCAACTTCAATTTCTCTGAGTTCTGCTAAAGTTAGCTTTTTCTTCTTAGTTTCAACCAGAACACCTTTCCCTTTATCCTTAGGATCAATATCATGTTGAGAAGTTCTTTGTTGTTCTTCTTCTTGAACATCTCGAATAGTAACTCCTCCTCTTGG
The DNA here is from genome assembly GCA_019973895.1 of Chrysanthemum seticuspe. Lineage (NCBI taxonomy): Eukaryota > Viridiplantae > Streptophyta > Magnoliopsida > Asterales > Asteraceae > Chrysanthemum > Chrysanthemum seticuspe. Next base: position 316,462,066 of record BPTQ01000009.1, read on the forward strand.
TTGTGATAAATCTCCAAGAATTGTAGCAATATACTCATCATCACTTGCAGAATGAATAGGTTTGAATATAGCTTCCTCCTCTTTTTGTATAACAGTTGTAGAAGGACCAGCTTCTTCTTCAAAATTCAATACTCTTGGTGTTATTACCTCTTGTCTAGAAGTATCCTGAAAACCAGTACTTTGTTGTTCAGTACCTTGAACATCAGTACCTTGAACTTGAACTTGTTTCTCTTGTTCCTCAGTATCTTGAATGATCTTTTCTTCAGTACCTTCAGGTTCTTTCTTCTTCTTAACATCTTCTTTCAAATTTTCTTTTTCTAAATTCCTCCCCAATTGGACAGAAGATGGTTGATGAACCTTTTGGCGTTTGTGTTTCCTAGACTGCTTTTGCGCCTTCTTCTTGGTTTTGACCCAGACACGAAATTCTTGAATTAATGGCCACACAAAAGTCTTTAGCCTTCGAAACTTCAGTTTTAATTTCTTTATCTGTTTGGCTTGAACCTCAGTAGTCGTTTGCAACTTAACTATCTCCCTTGTCAAAGCATAATTATCCAAAGATAAACCTTCACGAGGAATAGAATGGGGATCTTCACTCTGAATATGTGAATGCGCCTCTGAGTGAGAAACAGGAACAGATCCAGGTGGAGATGGAGAAGGTGAGCCTGCAACTTCTTCTTGAACTTCAGTACTTGGGGAAACAGTACCCTGTGGAGATGCAGTACCTTCGTGTGAAGTAGCTTGTTGAGAAGCAGTACTTGCAGATGCAGTACCTTCAGATGCAGTACATGTAGGTGCAGTACCTTTAGATGCAGTACTTTCACTTGCTGCATCATCTTCATCATCTGCTCTAACAGCCCGAACTACTTCCATCATAGAAGTTGTTAATGGTGTATCGGGACCTCTAAATAGATCACTTCTTCTAGCCATAAAAGTAAAAATCTTGGATTGTTGAACAATAACAGGCAATAAATCTGTAGGTTTTGACACATCAGCAAGTTGTTTGTTCAGAAAAACTTGTACAAACCTGGGATACATTAACCAGGTGGATCCATGATTGATGTGAGAAAGCATGCCATCAAGAATTAGCCTTGAAAAATTAAAAATATGATCTGTAGCTAATCCCACCATAGCAGATGCTATATTAGACCCAAACTGATCCCAAGAAGTACTCTTAGCACTTATGCAATGTAGCAACTCATGAACCAAAAATTTCCATTGAGGACAAAACAACTGTTTTCTGAATGTTTGTTCTGTTAAAGATCCTTCATAACCAATATGCCCAAAAGTTTCCCAAATCAATTCCTTGGCAAAACGAATAGCACCATCAGTATCATTAAACAGCAAATCCTCTCTAATAGATGCTTCAGTAATCTTCACAGTGCGTCCAACAACTGTAACCCTAATATAAAATTCTTCATTCTCCATGTTTTCTCTTGCAGTAGCCCAAAATTCTTGAATCCAAGGCTCAATAATATCCGGCTCCACTAAAAGAGCATAACTAATTTGCGACCCAGTTAAAAAATCAATAATATCATGAAACGCCGCATTGTCTTTAGTCTTGTCTAAATTGGCTACCATATTGTGTTTTGAAACAGTAGGTCGATTCGCCATTGATGATTATATAAGCACAATTAGAATTGAAATTGAAGAAAAATGAGAGAAATATGGAAACGATGCTAAGGTAATAATATGAGAGGGAAAATCGGAAAGTAGTTATTTATAGGTGAGATGTAAAAAATCACTACCTAAAATAAAAACAACCGTTAGCATTAATTACCCCTCAATAGAACCGTTGGAACAGTACTTTAATACGACAAACAGTATTTTCCACGTATGCAGTACTTTCCCAAAGCAGTACTTTCAGGAAAAACAGTACTTTGCCAAATTCCTTCATAGAAACTAAGTATACACAATTATCCTCCCCTCAAGCAATACACAAGACTATACTAACACCTTATAGTCCTCCCCTCAAATTTAGCTTAGTAGTTGATCATGCCAATACTCACCACCAAGTGATTGAATCTTGAAACATCAAAGCCTTTGGTGAGTAAATCAGCTACATTATCATCTGTGTGAACCTTAACCACATTAATGAGCCTATGCTCATAGCAATCTCTGATAAAGTGATACCTAATCTGAATATGCTTGGTCTTGGAATGATAAACTGGATTCTTCACAATACAAATGGTACTCTCATTATCAATGTTGATAGGAGTATTTTTGAAATTAAACCCATAGTCCAAGAGTTGATTCTGCATCCATAAAACTTGTCCACAACAGCTTGCAGCAGCTACATATTCAGCTTCAGTAGATGAGGTTGTTGCAATTGTCTGCTTCTTACATTGCCAGGAGACTAATCTTCTTCCAAGATATTGGCATCCTCCAGTTGTTGATCTTCTATCATAATTATCACCTGCATAATCACTATCTGAAAAAGCTTCTAAGTGAAAAGGTGACTTTTTTGGATACCACAACCCTAACTTTGGTTGTTGTTTTAAATAACAGAATATTCTCTTTACTGCATTCATGTGAGAGATCTTTTGTGAGACTTGATATCTTGCACATAAACAAACTGCAAACATGATATCAGGCCTTGATGCAGTAAGATACATAAGAGATCCAATCATTGATCTGTAAAGCTTGACTTCAACTGGTTGTCCATCTTCATCTTTGCCCAATGAATTGATAGATTTAATAGGTGTAGTAACAGCCTTCATATCATCAAAATTAAACTTCTTAAGTATGTCAGTAACATACTTGTCTTGACTAATAAAAATTCCTTCCTTTGACTGCTTAACCTGAAGTCCCAGAAAGAAAGTTAACTCTCCCATTGAACTCATTTGAAATTCCTTCTGCATCAGCTGCTCAAACTCCTTAACCATGGACTGTTTGGTAGCCCCAAAGATAATATCATCAACATAGACTTGAACTAACATGATATCCTTCTTGTCTTTCTTGATAAACAAAGTCTTGTCTATAGCTCCCCTCCTATATCCATGTTGTAATAAGAATGTAGAGAGTCTCTCATACCAAGCTCTAGGTGCCTGATGAAGGCCATAAAGAGCCTTAACCACCTTGTAGACTTTGTTTGGGTGTTTAGGATCTTCAAAACTTGGAGGTTGTTTCACATACACCTCTTCTGTAATAGTGCCATAGAGAAAAGCACTCTTGACATCCATTTGGTAAACCTGAAAACCCATGTATGAAGCAAAAGCAAGAAATATTCTAATAGCTTCAATCCTTGCGACAGGAGCAAATACTTCATCATAATCGACACCTTCTTCTTGTCTGTAGCCTTGAGCTACTAACCTTGCCTTGTTTTTGATAAACATTGCCTCTTTCATCTCTTTTCACTCTGAAAACCCATCTGGTTCCAATAACTCTCTTCCCATTTGAAAGATCACATAAAATCCAAACTTCTTGAAGTTTAAATTGAAGAAGTTCTTCTTGCATAGCTTCAACCCAGCTTTCTTTAGTCAAAACTTGAGCAATGTTATTGGGTTCCTCTTGAGAGATAAAACAAGTAAATAGGCAGGTTTGATGGTCCTTATGATTCAGCCTGTTTTGTTTGTATACAAAGCTAAGAACTCTTAGCTCTGTGTCTTGTCATCACTCCAGAAGTAGTAGGACCAATGATTTGATCAGAAGGATGATTCTTATGAATCCTTAAGATTGGCGACTATGGAATTCCATATGTATCATCCAAGTTAGTTAAATCAACATCTTCATTGGAATCTGAGAAAATACCTTCATCTTCAAGCTCATCATCAGTTTCTTCTAATCCAGGCATGGTAGGATCATCTAAATCATCTAAAGTACTGTCAATAAGTGCAGCAGTACTTTGATCGAAAGTACTTTGATCGAAAGTACTGTCCAAAGTACTGTGAGAGTACTCTGCAGTCTTGTTCTTCTTCTTTGCCTCATCATAAGCTCTCCTTTGTTCATCAGTGTAAGAATGTGCTAATACATCTTGAAGAAGCATCTGATTAAGTTCCTCTTGAATAGATTGATCCTCAGCAGATAATGAGGATTGTGGTGCAACAGTACTTTGTTTTAGAGAATCAGTACTTTGCTTGGGAACTTCAGTACTTTGTTTTGGACTTACAGGATCTTCATCATGAACAACATCAGGTCCAATATGAACTCCATGAACAACATATTGTAAATCTTCTCCATGGTGCACAGGTTGATTTTCTTCTCTAACAGGTACATAATTCATTGAAGGAGTTAAGACGTCAAGATCAAACATCCAATCAGGACCTTTACCTTTCTCATTGTCTTGATCTTCTAAAAACTCAACATGAAGACAATCTTGAATCTTCTTAGTAACTCTGTTGTAGACTCTAAAGCCTTTACTGTTAGTGCAATAACCCAATAAGTATCCTTCTTCAGATTTGCCATCAAACTTCTCCAGATTATCAATGGTGTTTAAAATAGTAAGAGGGCATCCAAAAGGCTTCATAAAATGAATGTTGGGTTTATTGCCCATCAGCAATTCATAGGGTGTCTTCAGCTGTGGTTTGGTGATAGAGACTCTGTTAAGTACATAGCATGCAGTACTTACAGCTTCTACCCAAAATTGAATAGGTAGATGGGAATCTGCTAGCATTGTCCTTGCTGCTTCAATCAAAGTCCTATTCTTCCTCTCTGCAACACCATTTTGCTGTGGTGTTCTAGCAATACTAAACTCCCTTTTTATGCCTTTATTTGCACAAAAGTCATCCATAGGCTTGTTCTTGAACTCAGTTCCATTATCACATCTAATACCTCTAACTTTGAGTCTCAATTGATTTTCAAGAGCTATTATAAGAGTCTGAATAGCATCAAAGGTATCATCCTTAAAACCTAAAAAGAAAACCCAACTGAATCTACTGCAATCATCTGTAACAACCAAACAGTACTTTTTCTTATTTAAACTTGCCACAGAGACAGGTCCAAATAAATCCATATGTAACAGCTCCAATGGTTCTCTAATAGTTCTTTCCTCAAGCTTCTTGCAGGAAGCTTTGTGTTGTTTACCCTTCTTGCATGCCAAGCATGATTGATCATTCTTGTAAGTCTTTGAAGGTAAACCTCTAACTAGATTGCCTTTGACCAGTTTGTTGATATTCTTGAAATTAACATGGCCCAATCTTCTATGCCATTGATGTTCCTCTTTAGATGTGCTTTAGCCACCAAACATGTGGCTCTTCCATAAGAATGTAGACTCTTCATGTCTAAGCTATACACATCATTAGTCCTTGGTACTCTAAGTAATACCATGTCATCATCAACAGGTTTAAAATCAGAGGATAGGATGAGACATTCTGTGTCAGTGAATAGCACATGATGCTTTTTATCACAAATTTGAGAGACTAAGAGCAAGTTGAATTTAAGCTCCTTCACATATCTAACATTCTCAAAGTCGATAAGCCCTGCTTTGATAGTTCCTTTTCCAGTAATCTTTCCTCCATTGGGATCATTCCCAAATGCAACTCTTCCTCCACTAATATTTCTAAAATCAGACAAAATCTCTTTGTCTCCTTTCATACTTCCAGAGCAACCACTATCCACAATTAGATGATCTTTAAGCTCCTCTTCTGGGTTGCCCTGCACACAAAGAAAAGAGTTAGTGATTTTTAGGAACCCAAGCCATTACTGACTTGTGTTCCCCTTGTGGAGTTACAAACTAAAATTCTTTGAGTATGTAATTCCCACTATCTTTCAAATGATGATCCAAAATTATCTTTTGATCTTTAGCATGTGGATTTTCAAAACTTTCTGGTTTTTCAACATAAATCTCTTTTACAAGATTATTAGCTTTTTCTTGTGTCACAAAAACATTAGATTTACTTTTTGTTGAAAGTACTGTTTGTCCCTCAACAGTACCTTCCTTCTTAACCCATTCTGGTTTAACACGTGGTTCCTGTGATCTAGATCCCCTACGTGAATTGTAAAACCTTCTAGGTTGATAGAGAGATCTCCTAGGATTCCTATTCCAAATAGTGTGATCAGTACCTTGTTTTGGCTGAGCAGTACTTTGGAAAGTACTGTGAGATACTGAAGGTTTTGAAAAAGGTCTTCTCTGATGTGGGTATCTGTGATCTGGTGTGAAGTTTCTGTGATTTATCCTATTTGAATTATTCCAAATTGGTTTGTGTTCTCTAGGTTTGTGGGTGACAGATCTATTCTTTGGAAATTTGCTAAGGTATTCTGAGTGTCGATCACAATCTTTGATTAAGTGATTAGGACTATAACACACAAAACACAGTTTTTGACCCATATGTCCAAAGTCATTTCTTCTATGTCTATACCCAAAATTATTTTGCCTTCTAGGTGAATGATTAAACTTGTTTTGACCAAAATTATCCCAAAAAGGTTTAGTAGTACTGTTTTGAAAAGGTTTTGCAGAAGGTACTACTTGTGGAGCAGTACTTTGACTTGAAGGTACTGCTTGATTTTGAACATTATTTTCAACAGCTTCTTTTGGTGTTTCAGATCTAGATTGAGCAACAAGCTTCTTCCTAAACTCCAGACTATCTACTCCAAAACGAGAAGCATCAGGCCTAGAGGGTTGATGACTAATGGGATGTGGAACAGCATGATAACCATTATCTTTCTTATACTCAGGAGGTGGTTCACTTATTGAGTCCTCATTACTAGATGTATCTACATAGTTAATGAGTTCATCATCACTAGTGGTTATGTCCTCAAAATCACCATCATCCTGATTACTAGATTGGTTTTCTTCTATTTTACTAAAATCCATTCCAAATCCTAAGCCAGTTCTAAGATAAGCTCTTTGCTGTTTATGAACATAAGAAACATGTGACAAACCAGATTCTTTCCAGGCATCAAACTTAGCTAACAAATCATCTCTTTCGTTAGTAAATTTCTCAATTTCAGCAATTTTACAGTTTAGTTTCCATTCACTAAGTTTTAACTGGTAATCCTGTTGTTCATACTTTTCAGCCCAAGCCATTTCATTATTTTCATGTGTTATGATTTTAGCTTCCATAGACTCTAAAGTAATTTGATAACCTGCTACCTCAGACCTAGCCTTAATACAATTATCTCTTTCAATCACATAACTGTTAAGTAATTTATGATAAAAATCATAACAGTTGGAACATACCTCAGAGATAGGAGACTGAGTTGGTGAAGTAGCCACCATTGCAAGAAGAACAGGATCATCTTCACTTTCTTTGCTCCAATCAAATCCTCCAAAGCCATCATCAGATTCCAAAGCAGCATGTTCAGGTTCTTCATCAAAAGCAGTGCTCCAGTCCAATGCATCCACTGTGTCTTCAACTGCATTTTCCACTGCTACCATACAGTAAGTCACTGGTTCATCATCAAACTCTTCACTCCAGTCAACTTCTGATAACTTCTCTTGAGCAACCAAAGCCTTTGTTTCAGTAATTGGAATTTCTTTGAGCTCAAGTTTTGGCTTCTCAGATGTTCTGTTTGCTTGATACTTAGCAAACCTGCATTCCCTTGCAAAGTGACCAGTCTTTTGACAATTGAAGCATTCAATTTTGGATTTGTCAAAAGTTATTCCTTGTTTTGGTTTGAAATCAATGTTTTTGCCTGTCTTCTTCATGTACTTTTTGATCCTTGCAGTGATCATAGCAACTTGCCACCTGATATCAATTTCTTCAAGTGCATCTTCTTCTTCATAAGTGACAGGTAAACTGGCTTGTTGTGCAAAGAATGAGCACACAACTTCATCTGAGTGTAAAGTGGTAGGTGGTAGAGCCTGCTGAGCATATGAAGGGGGGTTGTAAACAGCAGTACTTTGAGAAACAGTACTTTGAGGAGAAGCAGTACTTTTGATGGAAGTACTGCTCTTCTTTTCAGATGATAGAAAAGCAATACTGTGAGACTTGGAATTTGGTTGACCACTCATCTCATGCTCATACACTTTCAGTTGATGATAGAGATCATCAAAGTCCATGACATCCAAACCTTGTTGTCCTCTGATCATTGTAGCAATCACATGCCATGTAGATGGCAAACTCCTTAGAAACTTCAAATTAGCATCCTCAACTGACACTTCTGCCTTGTATAACTCCAACATGTTGAGGAGATTTTGAAACCTATCATATGCAGCATCAAGACTCTCTCTTTCACCTACTGTGAAAGTTTCAAACTGTTGCTTCAGCAAATTTCTGTGCATCTTCTTAGAGGCTTCATTCCCTCCAAATCTGGTCTTGAGAGCAGCCCAGAGCTGCTTAGCATCTTTAGCATGAAATTTGAGAAGATGACCATCTGGAATGGCAGATAAGAGAATGTTTAGTGCCTTTTCTTGATTCCTTAAGGTTGCTGCTGGTAAGACTGCCTTTGGTGCTATTGGTTGTCCAGGAACATTAATGGGATCTTGAACTACTTCATTCCCATTCACAATTACATTCCATAGAGCATGGTCTGTAATGGCAATATACTGCCTCATCTTCATGCACCAGAGATCATATTCTCCCTTCTTGATTATTGGAATTCTGAGTGAGGTGATTGAGGGTGGTGGAACAGCTTCAGTCGACATCTTGAATATTGTTGAAGTAGGGTTTCTTCCTAGTCAGAGTTTCCACACAAGCTCTGATACCACTTGTTGGATCGATATACTTTAACCAAACTAACTTAAACTAGCTTGTTAAGGTTTAATAACCTCGGATAAATCCTAAGTTATTAACAAAGAAACATTGAGCAATCGTTATCAAGTACGCGGAATTTACTTAACAAAGCTAAGAAGAATAACTTTTATTATAAACTCTAAATCTGCTTATTATGTAGATACTCTAATACAACTCTAAGATAATCGAACTTCTCTCTAAAACACTAATTAACTTGTGAATTCGTAAACTCTAAAACTCTCTATTGAAATCGTGCCTCTAATGCCAATCTAGGAGTCCTTTTATAGGCTCAAGAATATCCTAGTCAGTTTACAATTTGTAACCTTGTACAACAAGTAATCTAAACATAGAATACAATTCTTTCCATAAACGAATATAACAGTTCTTTTGTTCTTGCAGTACTTTGACTTCGTAGTGCAGTACTTTGACTTTATCTTTAGCAGTACTTTGACTCTTTGACTATTTCCAGTACTTTGCAGCTTACAGTACTTTCATGTCTTCAGTACTTTCATGTCTTCAGCACTTTCATATCCCAACAATATTGAACTACAGTAGAGCTTCCAACTGTAGGAAGGCTATCAATATCATTAAAAAGCCTCTTACACTTTAAATGGCTGTTTTGAATAGATGGGAGTAAACTAGTAGAATGTGGATCCTGAAGGTCATGATTATCAGCAGCCTCAAAGTCGTTAAAAAGGTTCTTACCTCTTAACAGACTAATCTCGAACCCACGTTCGTTTGACAAACACTCTGTAACAGTTGACTTCTGTGTCCAAGAATCTTCAAAGTCATTCGACACATAAGGTCGGACTGTAGTCCTTAAACAAGGAGGAATGTATTCAAGGTCATTAATACCACCAAATTCAGACTTTCCTTTGAATAAACTAGCTTCAACAAAAGGCTTGATATAAGGTGTCCTAAGGTAGGCTGGTGAATTTTTTTCCTCTTCTTCCCATCCCATTAGTTCTTCAAACGACAGACAGTCGACATCTTTTTTTTTTCTTTTCGTGACTTTTAATTTTAAATGTCAGTTCATCGTCTGAGGAATCAAAAGGCAGGTTCTTCTGATAGTAGCTAACTAAATGAACCTGTGGCTGATGAAAAATATAGATCTCAACTAGACCATGGAGCTCAGCCATGTCATACAGTTTCTTGACATCATTATCACCTTCTACAAGGGTCAACCCTTCCTCCAGACTACTACTTGGAAGATAAAAATACCAAGCCCAAATATCCTCCTTAATTTGTTTCAACAGCATGTCACATATTTGAAAATACGATAACCTACTCAACCTAGGTAACCTCAAATGTAAAACATCTCCACCTAAATAACTTAAGGGATAAAAAAAACTGACTGCCATGATAAACATCAAACCCAAGATCTTGACTGTTTTCATAAATTCTGTGTAACAATGGAAATAATTCAGCAAAACAAAATATATTTAAGATAAAATTTAACAGAGAAAAAGTAAATGGACAAACTTACAGCCATTCTTGATACCATAATTCATAACAGGCCTTTGATTCTGTGTTTTGTGATGCCATAGTTAGTAGAAGTCTGAAAAACACAAAATATATGTAAGATAAAATTTAGTTTTGGTTAATAATAGGTACAAAATATACAAAAGGTACAAAAAAGTGAACAGTATAAAAGTGTCTAAAAAGTACAGTACAGCCATACTCAAATGATATATCTAAGATATAGTCAAACTCACCCAAAAAAAGTCGCCTAGTTTACATGTTGGATAATGCATACCGAATGGACAATACTTGTAAAGTAGCATGCATGGGTTTGCCCTACTTTGTATATCCATAATTTGGTGTGTGCTTTTTTTTTTTTTTTTGCTTATTTTTTTAGAAAAATATTACTAGTAAACAAATTTGTAGCGTCTCTAATTATCCTATTACATTAGTTTGAACACAACAATATAATACAACATGTTGAATACAAAAATTAAAACCATTCAAGGGAGCATATGGTTATCAATTTGTTTCAAGCAATACATCAACAAAACTATAGCATAACTAAACACAAACACGGTGTTTAAAAAAAAACCTAGCCATTTGTTCACGGTATGAAAGCGCAGCCTGAATACGATCCTTCACATCCAATGATAGACCAAAAGCCAAGCGGTATAAAAAAATACATACCCAAATACCACAATCACCAAATATCCCGGCCTGCTTCGGTACTTGTTCAGCGATAGTAAATGTAATGAAATAACTTGCCGGATCAATGCCTTTCTTCTCAAATACTTGCGCTTGTGCTAGGACCTCAGGTAATTGTAGCTGTGGACAAAAGTAGCACTGTTTTAAAAAAATATAATGTTTTAAAACCTGGTTAAACGGTTATGTATTAATTCTTATGACATATGAACAAATAGCCAAACCTGTAAACACTCCCTCAGTTTGATATAAAACTCTCGCCATTCCTCTTCAAAAGTTTGACCGCTATCATAAAAGGTAACAATGCCAGTGTCTATCTCCAAACGCGCAAGACACCAATGAGCTTCAGTTTCATTAATAGGCATGAAAACCTACAACGTTTGGGTCACAAACATAACATTAATATATGGCAAAAGCTAATCAGCATAATTGTATATATATATATATATATATATATATATATATATATATATATATATATATATATATATATATATATATATATATATATATATATATATATATATCGTTACTTACGTGCTTAATGTCAGACCATGGAATAGAGTATTTTTCACCATTAGCATACCACAACGGCAAAGAATTTTGTATCAGAAGCTGAACAAAATAGCTACTAACCATCGCCCAATCAGCCGTATCGGGCCTAACATGCCAAAGGTAATTAACCCACAACTCTATGTGCTGTAAATTTTGAAACATGAATGAGTGTGATAAACGTTATAAGAAATCAATTTTGTAGGTACAGTTGTATGAGTACTTGCCTCATCCCTTAGCCAACCTTTCCTAGGCGGGTCTAAGCAAACCAAACTTTCCCAAAACCTTCTATCCACACACACATCGTCACACCAAGGAAACTTGCAGTTAAGCGGTCCAATTTGTCCAAGAAATTCGTCAAATTCATTTGTAAAATGAACTCTGTTGATAGCATCGGTGGAGCGTGCAAGATCCTAGTATATGAAATGATTAAACTTATAATCAATTGTCATTAACAAGATATATTTTAAAAGGTTGTCAAGAAGTATTTTTCATACCTCAACCCAAGGCGTGACAAATTTAAGTTTTTCACTCATATCTGGATCAGGTAAGCTAGAGCATCGTCTTTTCTTTTCAGCATATGCCTTGGTCCAATAATACGAATTAGCTTCACCCAAACGTTGTTCACTCCTCTTGGAAACTGCAAAACACGCTCTACTGGCTTTCATATGATCTGAGTTCATGATTGCTTCTCCCCTTTTCTTACATTCAATTTCATACTGCAACCTCTTTTCCTCTTCCCTCATTATCAACTTGTCCTCTTCCATCCTTAACCTCTTCTCTTGTCGCATCAACTGCTGCTCTTTTAACCGGGCACTTTCTAATTCTTCATGTCGCAACCTTAATTCTTTTTGGATAATAAATTCCTGTCAACGTTTATAAAGAACCTATCGTTATGATATGTTATGGTACGGAAAGGGTTTTACACTTGTTTACTCATTTTGTAAATTACCTTTGCAAGATCGTCATCAGAAATTTCATCTAGCCGCGTTGATGAACTATTATCAATGCTTGACTGACTTGACTCAAATAAGTCAAGAAAATCATGATTAAGCTCATCACAAAACTGTGCACTAAGATGCCGAAGATAATTAGTTAACTCCAATTTCTCCTAAGAATGAAAATAAGTATTTATAAAAAGCATATATACGAAAGATAAATTAAGTTTTCAATCCACTGCTAGAGTATATGAAACCACTGCTAGTGGTTTTGAATCCACTGCTAGCAGGTTCCTGATAATGGATAATTGAAGGGATGTTTTGTAAATTTTGTGTATCCACTGCTAGAGTATATGAAACCACTGGTAGTGGTTTGAAATACACTGCTAGCAGGTTCCTGATAATGGATACTTGAAGGGTTGTTTTTGTAAATTTCGTGTATCCACTGCTAGAGTATATGAAACCACTGCTAGTGGTTTTCAATCCACTGCTAGCAGGTTCCTGATGATGTCAAAGTATATATACAAAAAAAAAGGATATATTACCCCATTTCTTTCTCGAGCAAGAACCTGAAAAAAGGGACGTATATTATTATCAGTAGTCATGTGATTATTGATGGGTCTATAAGTTTGAACAAACGCTTGAATAACCTGAATAATTGTCTCAAGTTTGAACAAACGCTTATTTAACTCTGTAATAACACAATCCTGTGTTATGCTGATCTCTATTATACTGCTCTCACTCCTGCGTATAATAGGTAAATGTTTCCTTTCAGTCTTGCCACGTTTGCGTGTTGCGGCCATCTTCTTCAACCACTCGTCGTAAAGATGTGTTGTTTTCACTGGTGGAGTTCTAGGTATGTAATCATGGAAAAATGCCGTAAACTTTATAAACCAATTAGATCTCCTCTCAGCTATTGTCAGTGTAAGTTCTTTAACAGGATTGGAATCCTTAAAAATCAAATAATAATGTTCAATAAAAGATTGCATTAATGTAGAAAAAAATATTGCATTAATAAGAAATTTTTAAATATTACTTTTACCTTTCCAAAAAGAAACTTATAATCAGATCTTTTGAAGGGTGTATTCTTTGACCACGCTACTCCTCTTGGCATAATATCAGGAACTTTATTCCACCATAGAATGCTTCTTTCAAAAGACTCCAGTATCCATATCTATACCGATTTTGGAATTTCAATAAAAAATAATAACATAAAATATTGATACATAAAATGAATTCAGTGTATATTGATATATATAATATTAACCTTGAAAGCCCAAACAAATCCTGACAGTGTATAGGTTGGAACAAACTTGTGGTCTTTGTTAATACCTTGAAGGAAATCCCACTTGTGTTTATCTGCAACATCCAAAATTTCATCATACAAATGCCTCCAAATATGCTCTCCCCATGGGAAGGCATCCCAATCATCTAGGTTTTCAACTAATCGCATGAGAGAAACATCAACTTCCTGAACCAATAATCTGCCCATGAAGATAACCTCCAAAGCTAACAATAGACAAAGACGTACTACATCTTCATCGCATATGATACCAAATGCCTCTTCATCCTCAATTAGGCCAAGAATATCTAAGTTTGTAATTTTTGAACCTGAAAGTTTTGGGAAAACCCTTGACATAAAATTGAGGTGTCCAGATCCATATTTTTTAAAACTTACTTTTCCAAAATGAAAACCAGTGATAAGCGAAAACTCTGGACGACCGAAATGTAGGGGACGGTCGTCAATATAATATACAATCGGCATATCATAATGATTTTCATTCGGATAACATTGTTTTTGTAAAATATAATCTATCATATGTGTTTCGTGGTCAAAATAAGAAAGGTCCAACCATTTACCGATACAAGTTCCCCGAAACAACTTCCTTCGTTTTTTTATCCAACTTGGATTTTATTAAAGAAAAGTAGTTTGGTTTACTTCTGATGATGATTTTCGCCTTATATTCCTACAAATGAAACAATTAAATAAATAAATAAATAAATAAAAGAAAATAAAATAAAAAAAACATATTCTACTTAATTACATATAAGGGGAGTAACAAAGTTGCATTCAATCATCCAAGCCTCACAGTACAATTTTGTAATAAATACCAAATATATTTTCATTGCTTAATGCATTTATTGCAAAAAGGTATAACAACAAAGAATCACATCTCAGACACCAGATAAATTACAAACCACAACACAATCTAAAATCTTTTGCTAACTTAAATAAACACAATTGTTGTTGCAAAACTACTATTAAACATGATTAATTTCAAATAAATAAGGGGAAAAACAAAGATACGAACAATTTATATATATCAACATAAAAATACATACCCGAATACTAAACATTTTTTTGCAGGATTTCGAGAAGACGGATAGTTCTTGACTTGTAGGAGTATTTTGTAATGTATGTGTTATTCTAATTCATTGGTTAGGAAAGATATGCGATATGAAAAAACGCTGAAAAAAATACGCTTAAGTAAAAAGTATTTTTACAGTGGTGTAAAAATTGGATAACAGTACAAAAGTACAATTTTGTTGTAACCGCTCAAAATAATTCGCTTAAGTCGCTAGACATTGGAAAGGAGCAAAAGGAATAAAATAATACTTTCTAAAGTTTGACTTTTTTCTCGAAAATATCAAAAATAAAATCGCTCGAATCTTAAAAAGTCGCTGGATATAAGTCGACTATAAATCATAGGTACGAAAATGATTGGGTTCTGAAAAGTGTCAGGACACTTGACACTCTTATATTGGAAGGAAAAAGTCGCAAGTCTCGAAGTCTATTTTGAAAATACCCCAACTTTTTTCTTAAAAAATGTTGACACCATGAGCAAAACATGCATTCTCAGAATTACCCCTAAAAAAATACATTAAAATAACTCATAAAAATAACTCAATATATCAATAGAGGTGAAAAACTAAAAATTAAACACATTTATTCATCGAGTATGTTTACCCAAAAAAAAATAATAAATAAAAATTAAAACATCGTTTTGACCTTTGCGTTAGCAGAATTTGCTCCATAAATTATCAATATAACATTGAGACTATAAATTATCAATATAACATTGAGACTAGAAATATTTTTTTTGAAGAAAGATTATGTAAACCATGTTAGCTAAACTTTTGAGGATACACTACATTGATAGCATCACATGTACCAGTTTAAAGACCACAACAAAACTTTATAAAATAGCAAATGGCTAAAAAAAGAGACAATTCTGGTCTCATGATACATATATCTCACGCCTATGTTTATGTATATAGACAAGTCCCGATAACAGTAAGTACATTTGAGCCCATTTAGCATTTGAGCCAAACTTTTCTAAAATAACCCTAAACAGGCAAACACATAAAAAGCAGTCATTTAATCTTCTTCTTCCTTTAGCTGCTACAAGACCTGCAACAACAACAAAAAAAGGCAAACACAAAAGCACACAAACACATCATAGAAAACAAACACATCACACAAACACAAAAAGAGAGAGAAAAAAAAGGGAAAACGCGAAGGCCGGTACCTTCTTTGCGTCGTCCCGTCGCGTTTTCCAGGACCATTTGGGCTGGTCGCGACGGCTCAGGACACGAAAACGCAAGCCACAGTGTGGAGCTTGCGTCGACCGGTTGCGTTTTGCCGAAAAACATCAGCCTTGGCGCAGGGTACCTGAAGCTCTTAGACCATTCCACTCTATCGAGCCAGGATTTAAAAAAAAAAAAGTCTGCCAACATTTGTTTTTTCCACTTTATAACACTACTTATTATAATTAATTATTCCCAATAAACTTAGGGCCCATTTGGTGTGAGGGTGCATAATTTGAGATTAGAACATACATTATAATACATTGTTTGGTACCCACACCCACATACAGTAAAACCTCTATAAATTAATAGTGTTGGGACCAAGACATTTTATTAATTTAGCGAGATATTATTATATCGATAAATTAATAATTTATTAATTTACAGAGGTTTTACGTATGACCATTAAATTTTCAAGTCTAATATTCTAGGTAGTCACAATGTATACTCATTAGAGACGAAAAATAAATTTGAAAAACAAGATCCATTAACATTTCATTAATTCACATTCACACTTTATGAATAAATTAAAACTTTTTGTTGTAATACGAGAAAACAACGCACCGACTCTTTAGTGCAATAAGGAGATTTAAGATAAACTAAATATAGATTTGAAGTTCAACAAAAAACAAGTGACAATGGATTTATTTTTTACTAAACAATCTTAGGATTTTGAAGTGTATCACACACACATAACATATATATGGAATTTTTAGTAATTATTAATTTATAGTTTCGTTGGGACGAATATATACACTGAGTTTCAAAAAAATTATTATCTTATTATTTTATCGATTGGGGTACAAATTTGTACTGGTCCCAAGTTGGGACTGGACAAATTATTAATTTTATCGAGGTTATTAATTTATCGAGTATTAATTTA
Source organism: Chrysanthemum seticuspe (assembly GCA_019973895.1). Lineage (NCBI taxonomy): Eukaryota > Viridiplantae > Streptophyta > Magnoliopsida > Asterales > Asteraceae > Chrysanthemum > Chrysanthemum seticuspe. Next base: position 316,478,802 of record BPTQ01000009.1, read on the forward strand.
TAGAGGTTTTACTGTATGGGGTTCAAATTCTTCACTCATGCGAGATATATGGGTTTCCACAAAACCCATGTACATGCCTTGGATTTGATAATTTTTGGCAGCTTTTTTATCTTTTCTGAGCCCATTTGTTCTTATCTCTCATTTTCTCTCTTGATATCTTTTATTTTTTTATAATAAAATTTACTTTTTGTTAATTTCCATGTTACAGTCAAATTATAAACAATTTTTTTTTTATTATTATTTTTAAATTTTTTATTTTAACAAAACTCACCCCAAATCTTAAAAACACTTATATACCAAAGGGTTAATGGTCCAAAAAATATACAAACTTGCCACCTTTTATTAGTGTGACAATAAACTTTTAATTTTCCTATTAAAACAAAAAACTTTCTTAATGACTCTTATTGTAACAAAAAAACTTTCTTAATGACTCTTATTGTAACCAAAACTAACACGTGGCAACATTAATTAAGGGTTAATGGTCCAAAAAATATACAAACTTGCCACCTTTTACTATTGTGACAATAAACTTTTAATTTTCCTATTAAAACAAAAAACTTTCTTAATGACTCTTATTGTAACCAAAACTGACACGCTGGACCCCTTTCACCGCCGGAACCGTACACCGCCGAAACCCCTCAACCGTCGGACCCTCCACCGCCCGACCTCACTTCCATATATCATCACTACCGAAACCAAACTATCACCGAAAATACCTCTCCACCATTGAGAGCCGTACCACCAACACCACCGAGATCTGATATTTGATTTTTAACTTTTATAGATATGATATTTGATTTTTTTTAATATATGAAAAATCCGATTTTTAGTGTTACTTATTAGATCTGATATTTGATTTTTAACTTTTATAGATTCGATTTTTGAGATTTGTTTATAATAATTCCGAATTTTTTATAAATCTGATTCTATTTTATAGTTTTTATAACTCTGATTTTTAATTTGCTTTTTTACATCTAATTTTTCGAGTCTTTTATAAATTTGAGTTTTTAATGCTATATGAATATGATAATCTGTGTTTTTAATGCTATATGAATTATGAAACGAGTATAAATGTTTTTTTTGGGTTAAGGGTTAATTAATGGGTTAATGGTCCAAAAAATATACAAACTTGCCACCTTTTACTATTAAAACAAAAAACTTTCTTAATGACTCTTATTGTAACAAAAAAACTTTCTTAAAGGTTAATTAATGTTGCCACGTGTCAATTTTGGTTACAATAAGAGTCATTAAGAAAGTTTTTTTGTTACAATAAGAGTCATTAAGAAAATTTTTTGTTTTAATAAAAAAATTAAAAGTTTATTGTCACTATAGTAAAATGTGGCAAGTTTGTATAATTTTTTAGACCATTAACCCTATACGAAATGGGCCCTTATCTTATAAGAAAGAAATTAACTATTTTTTAATATACTTTTAAAATATAATATTATATTATTTATATATTTTCTCTGCTCAATTTTTTTTTTTCATACGATTTACACAAAATACAAATCTAAGGGCCCCGTTTGGGTGGCACATTTTAGTTTTGGATTTGACTTTAGATGACAAATACTTTGTTTGTTTCAATACCTAATAATAAAAATTTGCTATCATGTCGAGTGGTCCCACATTTTTGCAATCCTCATAAAAGCTGTTGGTGTCATGAATAGCACACCCTCTTCATTCGGGGCCCACGGGTGCCACATCACCCCAAATTTCTTCTAACAATCGCTGGAAACATAAACCCTAGTAATTTTTTTTGAACAATGTCAGACAACATCCCATTTGAAATCCAAATGGAAATCATGAAAAGGGTTTATGACGTCAAGTCATTGATTCGATTCAGGTCAGTTTCCAAACCATGGAAGTCTTTCATTGACAGCTCTCAGTTTATCAAAGGTTACGGCACCCGCTACACGCAGCCACCTTGTCGTATTCTAAGCTCTGAATATGGTTGTTTTCTGGATGAGGCAAAGTACTTTTTTCTCGTAGACGATGATAACAATGAAACTTTTAAGGTACATCAACAAGAGTTAGCTCCATTTGTTTTGTCTCCTTTGCTTCAACAACATCATGTTTCATACGTTGTTGTTGGTGCGTGTCATGGATTACTCTGTCTTTATGGTTTCAATAATGATTATAAAAAACATGCTTGTTATTTGGAACCCTTCTGCCGAAAATCATTTGCTATTGCTGTCCCTCGGACTCCAGCTCAGACCTTTTATGGTTTCGGGGTCTGTCCCGTCAATTTGTCCCAAATGAACAATGATCATTCAAAGTGAATTTTTTGATTAGTGTATGAGTGTTGATATTTACTTGCGTTAGCTTTGGAAAAAAAATATCTACTTCTATAAATTGAGTGATAAGGTAGTTACTTTTTACATCACCTGTAAGCCGTTTGTAAACGGTTAAAATAAAATATATTTAACTACCCGTGTGCTACACGTGTCTTAAACTAGTACTTTAAAAAATAATAATAATAAAATAAATAAATAAATAAATAAAAAACCACTAAAGGCAGCGGTACAAATCCAAAACACCCACTATACAACCACCACATCTCCGGCGTATCACGACGACCTTCAAAACCCATATCCGAAATCACCTCCTCTCCAAAACCCACTTTTCAGTTTTCACTAATTCAACCTATTCCAAAACTTAACATAAACCCTAGAACAATATGTCAGATAACATCCCATTTGAAATCCAAATGGAAATCATCAAAAAGGTTTTTGATGTCAAGTCATTGATTCGATTCAGGTCAGTTTCCAAACCATGGAAGTCTTTTATTGACAGCTCTGACTTTATCAATGGGTACGGTGCCCGCCACACGCAGCCACATAGTTTTATTATAGGATTATCATTGGGTTCTGAGGATGACTTAAGGTACATTTATTTAGTAGACGATGATAACAGTGAAACTTTTAAGGTACAACAACAAGAGTCTGCTCCATTTGTTCCGTCTCCTTTGCTTAAACAATATAGTGTTTCACACCTCGTTGGTACGTGTCATGGATTACTGTGTTTGTTTTGTTATGATGAATTTTATTGTCCGCCGCTGATTGAACAAGAGATGGTAGTTATTTGGAACCCTTCTATCCGAAAATCATTTGGTATTGCTGTCCCTAGTTTTAACTCTCAGAGTCAAACTTACTTTTGGAATCGATGTGTCTTTGGTTTCGGGGTCTGTCCTGTCACTAGAGATCCTACCGTTGTGAAGATTTTACAAATGCAAAACAAGCCTTGGCATGTTGAAGTTTTTACATTGAGTTCGAGGGGTTGGAATGTGATTCCAAGTGATAATTTGCCTCGCCAATCAATTACACTTATAAAGCCATCATGTCGTGTTGTTGTAGATAGGTTTATCTATTGGGCTGCTTATGAGACGACTTTTGGCAAATCTATCACAAATCATATGGTTGTGTCATTTGATTTGATTACCAAGAAGTTTAAAGTGGTAAACCTACCAGATACCTTAACAAACGAATTGATCTTACATGTCTCAGTTTCTAAGCTAAGGGGGTCTCTTGTTGTGTATGGATCCATTTATGTCGACGGAGCAGAATGTTGTGGTGTATGGGTGATGGAGCATGATTCGTCTTTTAGAAAGCTATTCACAATTCGCACACGTGTAAGTAAAATATTGGGGTTTAGGAAGAATGGTGAACCTATATTTGAAATTCGAAGGGTGGATGGAGAGTTTACCCTTCATGTTTATGACCCCTGCTCACAAGAAATAAAAAATCTTGGGATTTCCAGAGTAGATAGCTCATTTTTCATGGGCTCTTACAAGGAATCGCTACTTCTCCTTGATCACTCGGATTTATATATATATTCTAACAATAGTTGATCAAAAGGATGAAGGCCGCCTTTCAAGGTGTGGATTAAGAAAGTGATATGTTACCTAAGGAGGGAGGGGCTTATTTTGTAGTTAAGGTGTGGAAAAATCACTTTCATCTATTTTAGTTTTTTATCACTGATTTGATGTTTTTAAGTAATGTCATTTATGGAATCATATGCGATTGTTGATGCAGTATATACCACATATTTTTCAAATATGTGATTTGTAGCAAGGTTTGTGAAATCGGTATTACTATCAAGTTTAATGTGATTTTTATTATTCCATGGATAGATGCCTTATTGCTTGTGTATTTAATTATGACAAGCCTTTTAGATGTTCATTACTTTTTGAAATCTTGTCATCATTCTTTGCTTCGTTACATTTTCATTTCAGCATGCTTCATGGCTATTTTGGATAATTTGTAAATGCAAACATGAGTTTATCAATCTTTGAATATGCATGATCAGAACAGGTATTCATGTGGTTTGACTTAGGATTAGAGTAGTGAAGGCATAAGTAGCAGCTAGGCGATATACAATCCTTTAATTATACCATCCAAAGTGTAAACAGAGCAGCGGCCAACAATGCTTATATGATGACTAGGGAGGCTGTAATGCAATCAAGCTCTTATTGCACCAGTAGGTAACAACACAAAGTAGTGATAGCAGTTTCAACAGCTTCTTTGATTCATCTCAACCTACTCGTGTATCCCCAAGTCTCTTAGAAAGCATATTAACTGAAGTTTTAAATATTCCTTCAACACAAGTTTTTCGCCATTATTCCCATGTCTGTTGAACTACTTAATGATCGAACAATACTAGCTAACTTTCATATAAATTTCTATGATTCTGGAATGGATATTGTTGTTTGGAAACCTTTCAATTACAGAATCAGTTTTTTGTTGTGCTAGAAGTTTAACCTGGTATATATGAATTTTATTTTTTGGGTTATGGGGTTTATCCTAACATTGTCTAGATTACTTATTTTCAAAGTATAAGTTGCATCCTATAGTTAAGTCGATGTTTTTAAGCTCAATGGGTTTGGACTTTAGTGAACTCCAAAGCCAAAACCGTGAGCTACCTTGTAAATTGGACTTGTGTAGTTATAGTTGCCAATCTCTATAGTATGAGTAGCACAACTCTTCCGAGCATTTCACTTTTCATAAAAAGCCATCTGTCAATGTGCAAATGACATCCAACCATGATCATTAGAGTCAACTGATTCAATTACATCCATAGCTGGCTGAAAACAAGTGCAAAAGATTGGATACTAAACGACCGCCGTGTACATGACACAATTCTTGTTTTTTATTTTCGCAAGACTGTAAACCCTGTTTGTGCTTGGGCAATGGAAACACGGTCCATTGACTCATAGAGTCAACTGTTACGTTTATTTCTTGAAGTTATGCTCTTAAATGTTGGAGTCGTAATATCTGACCACCACGTTGAGTACCTGACAGTGTGACTGTTTGTGCTACCCTTTCAATTGTGGCCCTTTTGAGACATCAATCGGGTATGGACGTTAAGGGTGTTCGTCAGTTCATGTTTCGGGTTACTCGGGTTATACGGTTCGGGTTGGGAATTTTTTAAGGCAAAACTTAACGGAATTCAAAGTGGACCAAACAGATTCGATAACTGAATTTGAATTTGCCAATTATGTATGGTTTAGGTTTTGAACTGAAAAACCAGAGCTGGAAAATTTGTTAATTTTATTTCTCAATTAGATGTGTAGATATGTAGCCCCAGATGCATCAACTCATGAAGTTTGAACAATTATCATTCTCTTTTTCTTTTTATTCTTTCATTTCCTCATAAAAAAAAAGTCGGATATGATTCTCGCTGGTCAGAAGAGTCAGCCTAAACATTTCAATAATGTTTCAAAAATATACGAGGGTGTGTTTGCATAGAAAATGGACACATAGTTACGCAAAGAAGAGGTAAAAAGATATCCGTGTTAATTGTTTGAGACTTTGAGAGAATCATCATGAATTTTGAAGCTAGAGAAGTCCATTTGACTTCAAAAGTCAAAGTTCAGCAAATGATCCATAGGTTTATACTAGTGTTCGTGCTATGATTTTTAATGTGACGAAATACATCAGGTAGTACGATAAATAGATGTTAAAGGTTTCTAAGATGTAGAAGAAGATAGAAAACTAGTGATATTTTAAGTAACATAACACTGGTTTGAGAAGCTCTTCAATTATCTCCTATGCTTGCCTCAGACTTAAATCCACAATGCTTGGTGGTAAATCAGCCTCGATTAAGATGTGAAGTTGCTCATTTAAGTGCTCATAGCCCGATCTTCCTCTTTGCTTGTCTTCTTTTAAATATCATAAGATACATGATCAAATATTAGACTCAAAAACCACATGAAATCAGATTATATAAATCTTTATGTTATAGAATTATAGAACCTTACCGGGATCTTTGATTGACCTTTTTCCGCGTATATACACACGACAACCCGTTTTAGCTTCTATACATTTTAGTGAATTGCATCTAGTTCCTAGAAGCCGGCAAACAAAGTTAAACTAAAATCCAAAAAGAAATAGTCATGTTAATGAACGAGATGTAAAAGCGTATAATGACTAAAACGTGACAAGTGAAAAGGTATATTGTTATTTTATGTAAAAAAAATCCTTTGAATAAAGTTGTATATCATTGCATCTTCTTGAAAGCTTACATTAGGGAAACAACAGGAATATCTATTTATCTAACCGCAAGATTCGCTTCACTGTGTATGAACTAGTACTAGCTGGAGCTCCTTGCTAGTCCATTGCCCACTTAACCTCTGTCATAAAACATGATTCATCACGAGTGTACTATCGTTATTATAAGTGAAGATTAAGTTTTACTGTTGTTTAAATATGTATACTTCTTGTGGAAAACTACCACAGCCAATAAGACATGCAGAAGCCATGGGGCTCGGGCTTCTATGTCTCTGTCGATGTCATTAAATCCTTGGTTTGACAAAATAGCAGAAACCTGCAATATTTCTAAAAAAGGGAATTATTTATTGACCATAAGAAAAAAAATTAACATATTATAAATTAGAGAAACAAAATGGACAGGTTGGGTAACGGGCCAAAATGGGTTTATTTGGCATGAGTCGGGTTGGTTTTTTCATTTACTAAGGAGGTTTATTAATTCTAAGAACACTTTGGGTGCTTTCTAATTCGTTTGCCCTGTTTACTTTTACGATATTCTACGTTGTTGACTGATGAGTGTCTAAATACTCATCATTTTTGTATAATATAAACTGCAAAATCATCTGAAAACACTCAAAAATGCTTCAAAATAATAAAAATATCACAAATCAGTGTTTTATGTGTTTTAAATTTAAAAATATCAAAATCAGATGAAAAACGTATCAAATTTGCAAAAATTGCAGTTTTAGTCCCCCAAGTTTCAAAAATTGTCAAAAATAGTCCCTGAGTCATAATTTCAAAAGAAAAGTCACCAAAGGTCCTTTTAAAATCATAAGTTGTCAAATTTAGTCCTTTGGTGAAAAATATGAAAAGTTTGAGAAAATTACAAAAATGGTCCTCCAAGTTTGAAAATTGGCAGAAATGGCCCCCGGAAAATTGGAAAATGGCAACTTTGGTCCTTGCATTATTAAACTTTGTCATTTTTAGTCCTTTGAGCAACTTTTCAGATTTGGCAGCAATGGTCCTTATAATTTCAGAATCTACAAATGAGCCCCTTGTCATTAATACCTTATAACACCCTTTTGGCCTGCCTTACCCAATTATGAACCCCTGTCACTATGCTTTTTGAACCCCCCTTTTTAATAATCCACCAGTCAACCACCCAAGTCAAACAAATCACCCCGTTTTCCCTCCCTTAGTCTTCTTCCCAACTGCTCCATGTCTGCTTCTCTCAACACACCATTCCCCCTCCTCACCTTTTCCTCTTCTTGTTCCCTCATCCTCAACAACAAACAAAAATCATTAAATGCTTCATCACCCTTTGCACTCAACCCTCCTAGTTGATAAACACCTTTTGGCGCCAAATCTCAATTCAAGGGCCAAGATTAGTTTTATCCATCCAATGGACAGGATTTGTGGTGGGATTCAATCAAGGATGTGAGAGAAAGCTAGTGGGAGTATAAAAAGAGAAGAAGAAGCAGTTTCAAGTAGCTAGCTAGTTTTTAGAATTCTCTTTAATGTCGTTTTTAGAGTAGATAATGTAGTTTAGTTCAAAATCTGTTATATCTTGTATTATTGTATCAAATTCAAGTAATCTTATCAGTTTTATCTAATTTTAAGCTCAAAATTCAAAGTTGTGTTCATTGCTAATTTTTCATGCTCACTGTTGAAATTGTGCTTTTCAAACTTCCATGCTCAAAACTATAGCAGCTTATTTTTAAGCTTCTATTAGCTTACCTAAACCTCTCTTAGCTTTTTATGAATTTACCTTTAAGTTTTAAGCAAGTTTGTTCCAAAGTCAATGAAAGTCAATTCGGGTCAAATTTGAAAGTTAATCGAATTTTAGATCATGTCTGTTTTTAACTTGTTGAGATGCTGAGTTTTTGAGTTTAGTTGAGTGATTACATCTAGTTTATTTAGAGCTCATCAGTTTTAATTATGATTATATGCATTTATCTAATATAAAGGGGTGTTTGGTTTAAGCTCGTAGTTGGGTCAAAACCAAATTTTACCCACTTTGACTTTATAAGTCAAAGTGGTTTCAAGGTTTTAAAGTAGCTTTGTGTCAAGTTAAACTGAGTTAGCCATTTTTGATAAGTTTTGAGAAGAAAAAAAAAATCAATTATGTTTCTGCCCTGCTCACGTAAAACAGCAGCCATAGCTGCTGTTTGAACACCTTTTTCACGGTTTATTTTTGGTCCAAACCTTGTCCAAAGTGCTTTTCTCACATCCCAACATACCCATCTCTACATAGCTTTATCTTATTTGCTCTTAGGATAGCTTTAGATTAGTTAAAAATTGCACTAAAAATCTGTCAAAACCACATCTGTTTCTGTTATGCAGCCCCTGTCCCTTTTGGCCCTTTTTGTTTGATCTATAGCTTATTCATCTCTAGTCCTAATAAGCTGAAATTTGGTACAAGCAATCTCTGGTTGGTGGTCTTGATAACCATACTTTTGTTTTCCCCTGTAGCTTATTAAATAAGCAGTTGCATAAGCCCAAAGTAGGGGCCAGATTCACTTATTTGCTTAAGGGTCAGTTAGCTTAATCTTAGGTAGCATGCTGTTTAGGTGTTAGATTTAGCTTACATAAGTTGCTTTAGAGTAGTTATAGGATATCCTAGCTTATATAATCAGTTGGTTCATTAACTTGCTTATTAGCTTATTTAAAAGTGCTTATTCTAGTTTCAGTTACATTGCAGCCTTAGATTCCCCCACATAAGCCTTTGTTTTCTTATTTTTCATAGATCCAGAATAATATTTTAGAATTTCCCTGCAAGTTTCATAATTTTTAGACACTGTTTAGTATTTTTCTTATTTAAATTTAGTTTTTAAGTATTTTTAAATAGCCTTTAATACAAAAAATTAAGAAAAGCTTCAAAAAAATAATTTTTCATTTTTCTTAAGTTTAGATAAATGTAAAAAGCTTAAAAAGTATTTTTCCCTATTTTTCTCCTTTTATTTGGTATTTTTAATAATTTAAATTAGTTTTAAATAGTTTTAAATTAATAATAAATACATAAAAAGTCTAAAAAATATATTTTCTGTTTTAAAATTAGTTTTATCATATTTTAGATTTTTCTAAGTCTTAATCTTATTTTTCTAGTCTTATTTTGTATTTTCTTTTATTTTAGAATATTATTAAATAGTTTAAAATAGTTTTTAATTAATAATAATTAATTAAATAGTGTTAAAAATAATTTTCCTTTTCTAATAATTTTCTTTTATCATTAGGTTTGTAAAAATGTATTTTTCATATTTTTAGGATCTATATTGTATAAAGTTTCATTTTTTATTTTGTACGTTTACGTTATTTTTATTTAAACGTACGTTTTAGGTTTTAAACGTTCATCACTTTAAATATAGTGATAGCGTTTATTTAATATCTTTTATCTTTTTAATTTTCTTAATTTGCATTTAAGTCGCTTTTGTTTATAACCTTTTTCAGTAGTGTATCATTCCATCCAAATCCTTTCCGATCACTATCATTAGTGATCATTCTACCGTCTGAATCAGTGTTGCACACACCATTGAGTCTCCGTGGGACTTAACGACCCGGGAATTCACTATATTCTCTGATCTTCATTGTATTTGTGTCTAAGCTGTTTCAAGTCTGTTTGACTTGACTGTTTTGCACGAATCATTGACCCTCTAGAGATGAAACATAACCCGAACAGACCCACGGGTCAAATTTAGACCTCTAATCAAAATCATACCTGAGTAGAATGGAGAGTGCCATAAAACTTGAGCAGCAAAAATGGTTTTTTATCCAATTTCACGACTCACATAAAACAAATCAAATAAATGAAACTAACTAGGTCTTCTATTTGTTTCGGTCATCCAATATTATCATTTTGTCTGTCCCATTTAATGGTTCTATTTTAATTAAAAATTTTGTGTGAAATCTTTGTGGTTCTAGCATACGAGTAGTTACTCTTAAGCAGCTTATGAATACTTATTTTAAGTAGGGAATCATGTAACAGATTAAAGATGTGTTTGTATGAAGGGTATAATACTTAATAATGTGAATTGAGTTTTGATTGGTTTAATAATCTATACTACCTTATAATGCATTTAGGACTATTCTATAATTAGAAGGCTTAAAATTCAGATTTTTAAACTTACTTATTATGGAAAGATATATGTGTATTGCTAAATTAATATTACACAAAGTAGCTTACAACTTCAGCCAATAATGTAACTTTTAGCCTGCCATTGAAACGCCTGGACATTATTTGAGCCAATTAATCCTTCAAATATAAATTAAATGTCTTTCAATTGTTACAACTTTAATATTCATAAAACCCATTGATTGTGAGTTGTAACAACCCATAATTCGTCATCATCATATAGTAGCAAACCTGCAATGTGACTTAAAAAAAACGTCTAGACAATAACTGCCATTTTAATGCAGACATTAGTAATTATATTCATATATAAAGCCTAAGATCACAAACCAAGCATAGAAAAGAAAAATCAACCTTCAACCAAACTTCATAAAAATGATTCACGAACCCATAAAAATATCACATATTTTTCACAAACCCCATTTTATAGTTTTCGTTTTTTGGTTTCGGCTATGGATGATTTTTGTGGTAGATTCAGACAACCGAAGCAACGGGATGTATAAGCCACCTAAAAAAATCGTGTGTAATCTCTCTAAAAACAAAGCATATGTGAATCTTTTTTTTATTTTTAAAGACACACGATAATTGTGACTGCCACAACTCCACCACTTCCGCCGCCACCACTTGAATCCGTCGTTTGGTTTCAATTGTGTCTGGTTTGAGTGGCATATATTGTGGTTTGTGTGGCAGATTCGGCGGTTTGGGTTGTAGATCTGGTTGTTGTGGTAGTAGAGCTTGAGGAACAAGTGGTAGAATTTATGGTTGATATGGATGTGGTTGTACAGGTGGTGGTAGATCCTGTGGTTTAGGTGGTGAACTAAAGTGTGTGTGATGCTGCTGGTTGAAAGTGGATGAAAGCGGCAGAGGTGGTGGTGAGGGTGGTTGAAAGATGAAGTGTTGTGTGTGTTTTAGGTTAACTTTAAGAATGCAGTATAATCAAAGGGAAATGCTATAATCACACACAATTTACAAAATAAAAACCACACAATGAGGTGGCTGTTGACTTGGACTGCTGAGTTGGATAAAAATATTAGAGTTAATTGCATTTTTGGTCCTTGTGGTTTGGCCAAATTGCAGGTTTGGTCCTCAAAACTTTAAAAGTGCACCGATAGTCCTCATTTTGAAGTATGGGTTGCATTTTTGGTCCTTATCGGTGTGAAATGACCAAAGTACCCTTGCTTTTTTTTTGAAGAAGATAAAGGGTATTTTAGTCATTCAACTTTATTTAGGGACCAAAAATACAATTTGACTAAACCACAAGGACCAAAATTGCAATTAACTCAAAATATTATATTAATTAACTTTCATTACTCCGTATCTTTTCTCTTAAAAAGCTATTATCATTATTCTTTCTCTAACACCTTTAACTTCTCCACCAAAAGCTGCAACAATCATCTTCTCCATCTTAGATGAATCGATCTTCATCATACGAATTAGGTGAATCTATCATACACTTTCAAAAAGAGGACTATCACTGCACTTTCAAAAATGCAATTATAAACGCAAAAGCTTCGCTTTAGCCGCAAAGGCGTAAGGCTTGGTCATACCGCCACGCCACGCCTCACGCTATTTATAACCTTGGTGTTAATACATGTGTATACTTTAAATGTTTACAAATTTATCAGTCACAACATTTTAATAAATCGCACAAAAAGGTATTAACTCGAATTATAGGTCAACTTTTTTTCTCTCAATTTAAGGTATCGAAGTTTTTTTTTTTGTGCAATACAAGGTTTTTTTGACTTTTCAAAAACGATTATCGGTCATAATGTTAGCCGGAATGACTTTTAAATGCTCAATTATAACGATATATCACATTAGTTAACCAATTCGGTTGAAAAAATAGCCGATAACACCTTTCGAAAAGTCAAAAAAACCTTATATTGCACGAAAAATAGCTATGACGCCTTAAATAAAGAAAAATAAAGTTGAGTACCTACAATTCAAATTAACCTTAAGTGTGATACCTTTTTGTGCGATTTGCCCATTTTTAATTGGTATAAGTCTACAATGTCGATACATACATAAATAAATAAATTTTCAAAATATATAGTAAACTAAAAGTTTCAAAATCTATACTAAACTAGAAAGTATAAACAACAATATTAAATCAGACTCCTCAAGGTCATAAAATCAACCACAAAACAAGAACATTTTGTTTTATAAAAGCTGTGACCAACTTCTCGAATGCAAAAATGATGTTAAGTCTTTGTATTAATAGTAGCAGGGTATCTGAACAATGTTGCGGTAGATATTCGGTAACTATATTTGTGATGAGCAAATATTTTTTTATTTATACGTTTTTCTAACAGTAACTTTACAAATGAATGATAACATTTAATAAAATAATTATAAGCAATAACAATAGAATGGGAATTTTTATTTAGATATAAAATAGTTTGCATTGATATTTTTTTTATAGTTATTTTAATTAAAAGTTGTCATTTTTTCATAAAGTTAATGTTAGAAAAACTTATAAATAAAAGATATTTGATCGCCACAAAATTACTCATCGGGTACTCGCTGCCGCATTGCGCAGATACCATGCTAGTCAAATTGGTGGATATGACAAATTCCGTGTTTAAATTATGTTAAACATTTTTCCAGTCTATAAACAAAGAATGTTTCAAAATAATAATAATAATAAATAATAATAATAATAATAACAATAATAATAATAATAATAATAATAATACCAATGGAGTATTAGTCTAATGGTTGAAGCATTTGTGTTTAAGTCAATTGACGCAAGTTCAAGTCTTATCCTTGGCATTTGCCTCATATAGGTACCCACCTCCGCAAAACCTATGGGCACACCGGAGAGACTTTGTGGAATAAGAGCTCAGGGGTCCGAGTCTTGGCTTGTGCTCACTCCAGTTGGTGCCCCACTAAGCCAGAAGAGTTGCCGAAGCTATTTCTTGTGAGGTGAACAATGGCTGGTGCCAAAAGTCACCCGGGGTCAGGGTGTTCCCGCCAATCTACACTTTTTTGTGGAGTGAAATAATAATAAAAAAGAAAAAAACAAAAAAAAACAAAAAATAAATAGTAAATCTTTAATTAAAGGAAAAAAAAAAAAAAAAAAAAAAAGTCCAATATCACCCACTAAATTATGCGGACATCATGAATATGGACTTTATACCCGGTCCAAACCCAATTGATATCTACCCCCAAATTTCCCAATTTCATTTGAGTTACATAAATCCTAGAAAAAACCCTTCGAAAATGTCCGACAATATCCCTTTTGACATCCAAATGGAAGTCATCAAAAAAGTTTCTGATGTCAAGTCATTGATTCAGTTCAGGTCCGTTTCAAAACCTTGGAAGTCTTTCATCGACAGCTCTGAGTTTATCAAAGGTTACGGCGCCCGCCACACGCAGCCACATAGCCGTATTGTAAGTTTATTACCGGGTTCTCAGGATGATAATATATTTCTAGTAGATGATAATATTGAATCTCTTGAGGAAAAAGAGTTCACTCCATCTTTTGTTGTGTCTCCTTTCCTTAAACAGTATTTTATTACAAAAGTTGTTGGTGTGTGTCATGGATTACTCTGTTTGTATGGTTTTCATAAAGATTATAAGAAATGGATGCTTGTTATTTGGAACCATTCTATCGGAAAATCATTTGGTATTGCTCTCCCTTTTTTTTACTGTCAGTTTGATTTTGGTTTCGGGGTGTGTCCTGACACTAGAGATCCTACTGTTCTTAAGATTTTATGTGAAGATAACAAGCCTTGGCATGTTGAAGTTTTTACATTGAGTACGGGGGTTTGGAATGTGATTCCAAGTGGTAATTTGCTTCCTCAATCGATTAGACTTAATCCGATATCAACTCAGGTTGTTATAGATAGGTTAATCTATTGGGCTGCTTCTGAAAAGACGTTGACTGAAGATGGTGTACCTCATTATAAGTATATGGTTGTGTCATTTGATTTAATTACCAAGGAGTTTAAAGTTGTAGACCTACCAGATACCTTAACAAACGAGTTGCGCTCATGTTGCTTCGTTTCTAAGCTAAGGGAGTCTCTTGTTGTGTATGGATACGTTGAGGCTGAGGAAGAAGTTCCTTCTGGGGTATGGGTGATGGAGCATGACTCGTCTTTTAGAAAGCTATCCACAATTGGTGCAACGTTAAATAAAATACTGGGGTTTAAGAAGAACGGTGAAACTATATTTGAAACTCGAATTGCGGGGGAGGACATAAGGTTTACAACGCTTGATGTTTACGACCCATACTCACAGCAAATCAAGAATATTGGGATTTTTAGAATAGGGGACTCATTCTTCATGGGCTCTTACAAGGAATCGCTACTTTTGCTTGATCACTTGGATTCACATATATATTATGACAATAATTGATCAAAATGAGGACGACCACATTTCAAGGGGCCTATTTTGTAGTTCAGGTGTGGAAAAATCACTTTCATCTATTTTAGCTTTTTATCACTGATTTAATGATGTTAAGTAATGTCATTTATGGAATCTTATGCGATTGTAGATGTAGTATATGCTACTTTTATTTTCAAATATGTGTTGTGTATCAAGGTTTAGTGAAATTGGTATTATCAAGTTTAATGTGATTTTTATTACTCCAGGGATAGTGGTGCTTCTGCTTTTTATCTTTGATGACTTTTTTAGACGGGGGAATGTCCTTTATAGATGCCTTATTGCTTGTGTAAAAAAAATGATGAACAAGCCTTTTAGATGTTCATTACGTGTTGAAATCTTGTTAGCGTCCTTAGCTTCGTTACATTCTCTTCTCGTTTGGCTTTGGGTCTATTTTGAATAATCATTGAATATGCAACATTTGAATGTGTAAATGCTTATGTGTGAACAAGAAGTAAAGGCATTAGCATATAAAACTTGAAAGTGTAGCATGTTGCGAGGCAAAATATACCATCAAAAGTTTGTATTGTGTGGGTCAGATGGCTATGTATCTTGGTGCTGAACTCATTTGTGCTTGGATCTCATTCCCTTGTGATTGTGTATCTTAAAAAGATTAGGTAACATTCATTTGTTGTATGTTGATTTTTGAAGTTAATGATAGTAGCTCGATAAGGATAGTTCTCTGTGCCTAAGTGGCCGAGTTTGCTGTTTCTTGATCTTGAATGAGTTTTTAGAGAAGCTAGAAATGTTTCTGAGATTAATGAGCTGTTGCTCTGTTACCACAAACTCAGGGAGTGTTTGGTGTTGAACTCTGCATTCTCCCTTGCAATAGGTTACTTTCCTTAAGAGTTTTACTTTTGGTTTGTGCGGTGTTGATAGTAGCTCTATAAGGATAGTTTCCTGGTCCTTCGCTGTTACTGGTACTGCTGGTATGGATCCTTTGACAGTTTTCTATTGAGTACCACTAGGGAGGCTGCAATGCAATCATGCATCAATGATTCATGTCAACCTACTCGTTGTATGCTCAAATCTCTTGGGAAACATAAATGATGGTAACTGAAGTTCAACAATTTTGGTTCAGCATAAGTTCTCCCCCACTTTTCCCTTAACGATCCAACAATAGTTGGTAACTCTCGAGGCTTATTTTGGTTATTATGATTGAATTTCTGTGTTTGGGAACCTTTCAATTACATAATCAGTTTTTTTTTTTTTTTTTTTTTTTTTTTTTTTTTTTTTTTTTTTGTGCCAAATGTTTTACCTGGTCTATATGAAAATGTCTTTGGGTTATGGGGTTTATCCTAACCATGATCATTAGAGACTGGCTTGTAAATTAACATCCAATCGTAACGAATAGCACAGAGTTCAATAGCATCCATGGCAGGCTGAAAACCGGTGCAAAATATTGGATACTAAAATGACCGCGTGTACAGACACAATTCTTGTTTTTTATTTTTGCAAGACTATAAACCCTGTTTGTGGCCATTTTGAGACATCAATCGGGTATGGACCGGTAAGGGTGTTCGTCATTTCATGTTTCGGGTATTCGGTTCAGATTATTCGGGTTGAGAAATTTTGAAGGCAAAACTTAACTGAATTCAAAGTGGACCAAACAAAACCGATAACTGAATTTGAATTTGCCAATTTGGTATGGTTTAGGTTTTGAACACCGAATTGGAAAATTTGTTAAATTTATTTCTCAATTAGATATATACATATGTAGCCCCAAAAACATCAAGTCATGAAGTTTATTTGTAAACGTTTGACTTTTTTGAAGTCAATAGACTACTTTTCAGAAAATCATCACCAAAACTGAAGCAAAAGCAAACCATCTGTATTTCAAATGATCCATATGTTTATGCTATTGTCTGTGCTTTTAGTTTTAATGCTAGCAAACAACTCCAGTAGGACGATAACTAGAAAATAAAGGTGTCATAATCCGATTACTTTAGACGAGCTACTCTTATGTACATTTTAGCTTTGGCCTTGAAGGCTTTTAGGTATTAAGTTAATTGTTGAAATATGCCAAGTGTTAGCGCAAGGTATTATGAAACTGTAACTACCCTCATTTGTTTAGCAGTTCTTCATTACAAGCAGATAACTTTCTTGTGATAATCTAAAACTACTAGGCATATACTTTTATCAGTAATTGGTTTACAAGTCTAATTCTTGTAAAAAATGTATGCTCTTTGAATAATATGCAAGGTAAAAAATTGGTGTTGGTTTGTGACCAAACCATGTCACACCGAATTGGTTTTATGTACCATCAGGGACGGAGCCAGGGGGTGTCCCGCGGGTGTCCGGGACACCTATGGATTTTTTCGATGTAGTGTTAATATTATAAGAAAACATTGATTTTTCCCAAATGCATCCTAAATGACCTCGTTCCATCGAAACGTGTTTCTATATTACAGTTCAAAAACATTTGTGCACCCGGTCATATTTGATCCTGGCTGCGTCCCTGTGTACCATAGGATGGGTTGAAGAGTGAGTAGGGTCGATCTTCCACATCTAGATACTCTTTGATTTTGGGTCTGGTCTAGAGACGCTAGTCAAGATACGTGTATGCTTAACCCGTCTTGTAAAACTGAAGTATGGTTATGATCTGGGAGATCTAGTTTTCTTTTTGGTTCGATCTAGACATGCAAGTCTCAAAACTTTCATCCTTAATTGGTCTTGTAACATTGAAGTATAGTTAAGATTTGGCTGGTCTAGATAGGGACGGGTCACAAGATTTAGGACCGCTTGCATTAAGTTTATTCGTGTTAAATTATTCGAGTTGAAAGAAATACAGTACAATCAAGTAGATGAACAAGATAATGCACATAATATTTTGTTCAAGTTTGATGATATTTCAGTTTTTTCTTTGAGAAATTTGTATTTCTACCACTCAAACACATTTATAATCTACCTCTCAAAAGTGAAACAGGAGAACAGATGGAACAATAACCCATTTTTGAGACAACGATTCAATCATAGAGTTTGGTTCAATAAAGATCAAAGAAAAATTAAAGATCAAATAAACCATTCTCAACCACTCATTTTTTCATTAAAACAATAAAATAAACTTTCACTTTCATTTTTAAAAACTAAATATCTCACAAACCATTGATCGTTAGACGAAACTAATCATACCATCACGACAAGCATAAAATTACCTTTAATTTGATATCCCACATCATATACTTTCGACGAAATTTTTTTTTTCCGACTTTTTTGTGGGTTTAGGGTTTACGGTTAGGGTTAGGTGTTTAGGGTTTAGGGGTTTGACTTTTTTGGGTTAATCTTTTTAGGGGTTAAGTGTTTAGGTTTCTTACGGTTTAGCGGATTGGGTTTAGGTTTTTTTGGTTTAGCGGTTAGGGTTTTAGGGGTTTAGGGTTTTAAGGTTTAGGGTTTTTTAGGGTTTAGGGGTTAGGGTTTTTAGGGTTTAGGGGTTAGGGTTTTTTAGGGTTTAGGGTTTAGGGTTTTTTAGGTTTAGGGGTTAGGGTTTTTAGGGTTTACGGGTTGTGTTAACACAAAAGAGTATTTTTAAAATTTTCATTTATAGTGTAATATATCGAAACCCGCAAAAAACGATAAAAAATAAGTTCGTCGAAAATATATAATATTGGATCTCTATAGAAAGATAATTTGATTCTTGTCGCAATGGTATAATTAGTTTTATCTAACTATTAACGGTTTGTGAGATATTTAATTTTTAAATACAAAGGTGAAAATGAATTTAATTAATTTGATAAAAAATGAATGGTTGAGAATGATCCATTTGATCTTTAATTTTTATGTGATCTTTATTGATCTCACCCCTTCAATCATATATTAAAGAATGATGACAAATAACGACACATAACGATGTACAATTATCTAAAGAGGTAAACGGACTTTTTTTTTTTTTTTTTTTCTAATTTATTTATTATTATTTTTTTTTAATTCAAGTTACCACAGAGCGTGAATCATTAACATAGACATACAAGAAATGTATATTTTGTAAGTTTTGAACATGCAATATCTTGTGAAAATAAAAATATACTTAAGTACCTAACAAGAGAGTCGTCTTAAAGTGTTAGGTGCGCCGAGTTATACGCGTCATCATGTCAATTTTTTCTTTATAACATTCTTATCTTTTATATAATAAAGAAATTACATCATTTCGGAGTGATTTTGTCAATTCATTCTTATTGAACAAACAATTGGGCCAACAGGAGAGCTCAATTTCGCCACATAAGCAAAATCTTGTGATGTGATTGGTTAATAAAAGTCAAAATTAAATTAATTTTGGTCAAACTTTAATAAGAGCACAAGTAAGTTAGGAATGAATAACATGTTATTCGTATGTCACATCAGCGTCACATCATGCCCTCTCAATACCACACCAATAACCAAAGGGTCCTACTATTGGAACCCTCCCTATGATGTCAAATCATAGGGAATATTCCTTTTGTCCCCCTTTTTTTTCAGTACAACACAGTTTTTTGTCAGTTTCTGTTCCGTATTTCTGACAGTTTTAAGCGTTTGGCTTATTAAACTTTATATTTACAGTTCCGCATTTTCAGGTTTATAGCTTTTTGATATAAACAAAATTATAAAAAAAAAAAAAAAAAAAAAAAAAAAAACAAAAACAAAAAATCTAGGGGGGGTCCTAATAACTCAACCCTAACCAAAACAACCCTCCTTCATAACACACAAATAACATCACCTGTAGGTCCCACAAAATACCTCACCAAATATACTCACTCACTCACAATATACAAAAAAGACAAAAAGAAAACACACAAAAGGGTGCATTTGGCATGAGCCATTGGAGTGGCTCAAAACTCTTTGGCACAAGTTTGGCATGTTGGCCGGTATGGTTGGCTCACGGTTGGCACGAAAAAAAGGGACGGATGGCATGTTATTTGCAATCATACCGTGTGCTCTAAATTTGGTGGAGAAATTTAGTTGATAAAAAAAACACATAAAAATATAGGTGTCAAATTTGTGAAAACAAAAACTTAAAAAAAGAGAAGATACTTAATAGAACTTTAGTGGTTGAATTTTTAAAAATTATATGGAGTTAAGTATAATATTATAAAACTCCATGTTTTTTAATAACTTTAGATTATAAACAAATACCCCCTTATATTTTATATCTTAAAAAATACAATATATATGTTGTTTTAAAATAACAACATATAAATTTGCATAAAATTATAAGTATCAATTTTTTCACTATATACGTTCAATAAGGACTCATTTATTTCATTTTAAAAGTTTAACCTATGTGGACACGAATTTACATTTTAAATAGGGCTAAATTATTGAAAAGGGGAATATAATTATCAAATTGTAAGCACGGGTTACTTTAATATAAAAATAAATATATGCGATTGTACTTATAAAATTGACTCATGTAATTCTTATTTATTTATATAAGGATATCTAGAAAAACATTTTTAAAAAACTTTAAGGAGTATACTTTAACTTTATCAACACTCATTATGTGCTATTAAACTTGCATCATGTGTACAACATAATATCAGTAGTGAAATTTAAATAACAACATCAACATCTTTGTCAACATAATATCGTGTATAAGTATTAGTTGTACTTATATCACAATTTTCATGAGCAAATTCTTATATGTGTAGATACTGAACTAAAATGTTAAAATAAATTTGATTTATGTGTAAACTTCGTGCCTGCACGAAACTTATAACCATATAATTATATGCAATTACATTTAAAGACACAATATTCAGTATTAATACATAATATTTTTTTTGTCAAAACCCCGTGCGTGCATGAGTATTAAAAAAAAAAAAAAAAAAACCCTCCCCAAATAACATTACTATAACACACTACCAAAAAACCTACTCACTTAAAATAAATAAAAATAAAAATAAAAAATAAAAATAAAAAAAACGCTCGTTGTCCGGATCACAGTGTCACTTACAACGAGAGACCATGATGCACTGTTTTTTTTAGTGCAAAGGTGAATTATATTATAATTCCCAAAATATGTACATCATAAGAATAACAAGACCAAGATTTGGACAAACCCCAAATCTGATATAACACTACTGCTTCTATCCGATATCTGACAATACATCAACACTATATCAGACACTTCTTACATCTCACAGATTAAGACAAACATGGGCAACATCAACATAAAATTGCACTAATTTTTGCCATACTGTCTTGCACTGAATTCACCTTATATGCACTTAACCATCTAGCTATATTTCCAACTCACCATCATATCAAAATCACTCAACCAACACTAGTGATTTCCCCCCATGGTGCAATGTTGGTGGGTGGCGTGCGTTATAGGCGTCATTTGGCATTATAACGTGCCTATAACACTAGTGCACCGTGCACTCTTAGTAGTGATAGTAAAATTATCTAGACGTTTACATAAAATGAATTCTAAAACATAAAAGATGAAAAAATAACTATACTTTAAACACCAAAAATGTAAAGTAAAAAGAGAATATAGACAAAGAGAAAAAATTCGTCAAAAAGTAAAAAAGAATAAAACCAAAAGTCAAACCACAAACCAACTTTTAATGCCTTTACACAACAACAAAAAACTGTTAAAAGTAATGAGTTTTGAAGCCAACGTTTATAGCTAGTAGTGCATAAAGTTGATTGAGAAAATATCAAATACAGTGAATGAATAATTATTATTTTCTATATATCTTAAAATTTGAGTTTCATGAAATAAATGTTACTATTTAATACTACATAAAATAATGATTATAATTTATAACTTGTAGTTTTATATAACTATATAATAATTAAATATAGTATAAGTATTACAGTAATGGTTATTAATTAATGACTATATTATATAATTTTGTAAATATATCTTATATAAAATAAATGTATTTATAAAATAATAATCAGAATATATAGTTTCATGCAATAAACTTACGTATGAGTTATTATAAAATAATAATTAGAATATATAGTTTATAAGTATGTTTTATATATCTATATAACAATAAAAATAAATGTATTTATAAAAGTCGGGTTCAAAATTAAGTTTTTAATATAATATATTGTTTTGAATATATATATATATATATATATATATATATATATATATATATATATATATATATATATATATATATATATATATATATATATATATATATATATATATATATAGGGAGGGGTTATTTTCAGAACCAAATAAATTGCGAGAACTGCGAGAACCAGCATCAACCAATCAGATTTTTTTGGATATTAAATTTTAATAGATAATTCAAAAGGGTATAATGGTAAAATGCTTTTTTATTTTATTTTTGATTTTATTTATCAATAAAACGTTTTTCTAGGGCCCTAAATTATAGGATTTTTTTTTTTTTTTTTTTTTTTTTTTTTTTTTTTTTTTTTTTGCGCGTTATACCTTTTTAAAAAACATTATTTGCACATGTGTTTTGCATTATGTGGCAATTGTATTTTTTATTTATGCATTGGTGTTTTATATTTTGCACATGTATCTTAAAGAATACGTAGTATTACACAAATATGTATACAAACAACAAAACTTTATTAATAGATTTATGCAATTTTATACAAACAGCAAAACTTTATTAACAAGATATTACATAAATATGTTGATTACAAATAGAAGCGTGCACGTGTGCATAATACGATGTCTTTAACAGTTGGTTCATCTTTTAGGCGTGCGCATGTATTCCTTGCTTGGTTCAAAAACCTATGGAATCTACACATGTGTTTTTAATCCTTGTGCACATGTGTTTTTAATCTACACATGTGTTTTTAATCCTTGTGCACATGTATTTTTATCGCCTCGCTCTTCTTAACAAAAAAGATAAACGTTATACGGCAAATTATCTTCATGCATCTCGTGTCAGAATAAGATGCCATCGCCTGCCACGTGAACAAATTGAAAATAGTTACCAAGTGTCATGATAAACAATCAGGTGTAAACATGTTACATTAACTACTGAGTCAAAAGGCCAAAATTTGTGTCACACTATAACATGGTGACAACTCTAACATAGTCTTTTGGCTACAAATTTTATCAATCACAATAATAGTAGCATACTTTTACTTATGCTCAATGTTTACTCAAAAATGAGAATATGTTAATAGTAAATATAGTGATTTTGAGAGCGTATATGATTTTATTCATAACATGAGATAAGAAAAGCGTGTGTGAAATAATTATGAAAAACGCAAAAATTATATATAGATGGTGATACGAAGTGGGTCTTTTGAAATTTTGTTCCTAGACGGTTTCCCCCGCACTGAATGTTCCTTACATTTATATCAACTTAAAAACACATGCACAAATTCACCCGAACTTATAAAAACACATGTGCACTATCAATAACACATATACATAATTTAACACATATATGCATAACATTTTTCTTGATTTTATATAAGCCTTAAAACACATACGCACACTCATTTCATTGATTCTATATTAACCATAGAACACATATGCACTCTTCCATCTTTTTTATATAAACCTTAAAACATATATGCACACTTTTATCAATATTATTTTCTATAAAACAACAAATTAAATCTCAAAAAAGATGCATGCATCCATTTATCAAAAATAAACTTTTATACTTTATGTAACTTCATTCCCATTACTGTACACGTATCTCAAATGCAAAGGATCAAAAGCCAAAAAATATACTGTCTAAAATACATCCATGTTTATAATGGATTAAGATTAATTAAAAAAATTATCCATGCACCGATACATTAACCTTGAGAAAAAGACAAAAATAATAATAATAATAATAATAAAAATAATAATAAACGCAATGCAAATAATATGTTCGAACTATATAAAATATTTGATTACCTCAAGCATATCTCCATTTTTGGATTTGTTGGGCAAGTAATAAACATTGAATGTAACCACATGATCTATCCTCGAATTATATAACATATTTGATTAATCATCACAATAGCCAATAAAAAATGATAGGCTTTTTGATTAGTTTAATTGCAGAGATTGAGAATGAAGGCATAAGAGGGTAGATGACGGTTTTGAAAGACGATGGAAGCAACTGATTCATTGTGGAGGCATAGGGGCGGCTAGGTTTCGGTGAGGGAGGGAGAGCGTGTGTGAGAGAAAAAAAAAGAGACATTCTTTTTCACTTATTATTTGACCAAATAATTAGGATCAGTTATTGAAAATTTTAATCTGAAATACCATTACTACCCTTACTCCATATATAAAAAATGACAATATCTTTTATTTAATTACAACTATGCCACAAGTATTTTTAGCCATTGATCAAATATCCAATGGCTGAGATTGGTTCTCGCAGTTCTCGCATTTTTTTTAGTTCTGAAGATAACCTCACACTATATATATATATAGGGAAGGGTTATTTTCAGAACCAAGAAAAGGTCGAGAACTGCGAGAACCAGCATCAACCAATCAGATTTTTTTGGATATATATTTTAATTATTTAATTCAAAAGGGTATAATAGTAAAATTACATTTTTTATTTTATTTTTGATTTTTTTTAATAAAAAACGTTTATTAAGTTCCTAGATTTTAGGATTTTTTTTTTTTTTTTTTTTTTTTTTTTTTTTTTTTTTTTTTTGAAATAATTTATTTTTTCTTGTATTCATGATTTTTTACTTAAGTCTCATTTTCTAAAAACCTTTAATTTTGGATTTTTTTTCCTTCAGCAATTCATGTTTTCAAAATGCTAAGTGCATATGTGTTTTTTTTTTTTTTTAATAATGTAATTTTACATGTATTTCTATTCTACAATTGTTTAAACTTTTCTAACAACAAACTAAATTTCTCAATATATATGTAACTATTATTCTTTTTGAAGTTTGATGCAAAAATTAAATAACATAAACCTTTATCAAAAACACAAAAAATACTTATATGTACATTTAATTTGATTACAAGTACAAAAAACACATATGCAATAATCGTATTTCTTTGAAAGCCGCAAATTATCTTCATGAATCTTTATGTGCATCTCTTTCTAGGTCTTCAATGCTATCATCACCTTCATAAATCTGATACAAGCATACACAAATCCAGTTAAACCACAAACAAGTAGAAAATGAATGTTTTAATCATAACAACTAACATGGCACATATGTGCAATCTTTGTCTATATCAACTAGATGAGGTAAACGTATTTTTTTAATTATAAACAACTAACAAACACATGCGCAATTTAAACACAAATGCACAATTTAAAACATATATGCATAATTATTTACTTGATTTTAAGAACTTTAAAACACATGTGCACACAATTTTAATTGATTTTATACTAACGATAAAACACATATGCACCATTCCATTAATTTCTTAGATTTTTGAAATACATGTGCAGAGACTTCTATTGATTTTAAATCAACTATAAAACACATGTGCACATCTCCTTTCACTATTAATTTTATGAAAAGCACCAAATTAAATCTCAAAAGAGATGCACGGATCTATATGTGTGCTAATAAATCTTAACAAATAGTATAACACATGTGCATGATCATTACTCATATTAAATTATGCAAACTTTTTATAAATATAACAAATAGCTATGACTCTACCTGTACGATGCAAATATAACCCAAAAAAAAGCTTTAAACAATAATATGATTCAACCATGACAAAAAAATGCTATGACTACCTGTACAACATATTTGAAATCATGACAAAAAAATGATTCAACCATGACAAATAGCTATGACTACCTGTACAACATATTTGAAATCATGTCAAAAAAATGCTAATGTGCACTTCAACCATCGACTAATATATATTTGATACTTTTTTATCAAATTGAACATGTGCACTCATCAACCAATCTATATCTTTTATAAAAAAATAAAAATAAAAATAAGTTTACAAGTTTTAATCCAAAGGCCACAAAACGTTTACACAAGAAAAGATATAAAAAAAAAAAAAAAAAAAAAAAAAAAAAAAAAAAGGTTACATGGTCCACCAGTTGACGTTTACATAATTGATGTCTCGAATTGGAAGACCAATTGCAGATCCATCCAATGATAATTAAAAAAATACATTACCTTCATGTTAGTAGCATCTAGAGATCAATTTTGAAAAAATGGGTTTCCTACCCATATCCACACGATTGTAGTGATTTCTTTTGATAAGCACGATTAAACATGATTTCAATGATTGCCGTGATTTATTTTATGAAAATTGGAGAAGAATGGTGGAGCTTTTTTTGTGTACAGGGAGAAGAAAATAATAGATCTGAAAAAAGGGGATCTGTGATTTATTTTGATACGGAGATAATGTATTCAAAATGAAATTCCTTATTTAGTGGAACAGTTATCCATTGAGATACTATGAAATCCCTTTAATACCCTTAAATGTCTTACAAACTAATACCTAATATTTCATATAATTACATTTATGCCATCACACATATCAACCATTGATCAAAAAATCAATGGTCTAGATCGGTTCTCGCAGTTCTCGACCTTTTTATGGTTCTGAAAATAACCTTACACTATATATATATATATATATATATATATATATATATATATATATATATTCGAGTAATCTATTAGAACATCGTGTATAATAAACGCATGTGTATATTAAAGAATGATGACAAATAATGACAAATGACAATGAAATAGCTTTAAAATTTTCTTTCATGCACGGTTACTTAGAAGGATAAATTAATGAGTTTTTTCTTTGTTAGGTTATGGAAAAAGCGCGAATTTTTAACGCTTAATCATAGTATCTCAGTAATTGTTTCGACATTTATTCTGATAATCCCATGAAGGAAGAGACGTTTATAGAAAAAGGCATAAAAGAAAGAAAAGAATTACACTTTGAACACCAAAAATGTAAAGTAAAAAAGAAAATACCCATCAATAAGTCAAAAGTAACAAAAAGAATAAAAACAAAAGCTAAACACAACTAACTAATGGGATTACCCGCTGTTTAGTCTTTTAAGACGAAAGTGTATAGAAGTATTCGGTTCGAACTCTGGGGAAAAAATTAACTCTTATTGGCTACGAAGGTTCAGCTGCGTCGACTCCAAACTATCCAAATAAGTAGTCGTTCTAAGATTAGTCGGCCTCACAATGTCGAGTTGAAACTATGTATAAAAATAAATAAATAAATAAATAAAATCAAAACCAAACACCCCAAAACACACCCACACACACAAAAACAAATAAAAAAACTCCCCCAAATTCATTTCATTTCATTTCACAAATCAAAAATCACAAAATGCCTTTAACAAATTCAGGCTTCGAATCATCAGAATCCTCATCAAAGCGCTTCCTAGCGACATGGCTAATCGGCGGCCTGGTCGCCGGAATCTCAATAACGGCGGCTTTACACACCGCCTGGCCGGACCTCTCGCCGTTCAACAGAAACAAGAAGAACAAGAGGCCGGTGAGAGTGTACATGGACGGGTGTTTCGACATGATGCATTACGGTCATTGCAACGCGCTTAGACAGGCGCGTGGAGTTGGAGATCAGTTGATTGTTGGCGTTGTTAGTGATGCTGAGATTACTGCTAATAAAGGACCTCCTGTTACTCCTCTTCATGAAAGGTCCTTATTGATGATGACGTCATCATTTTTTAATTTATTTATTTATTTTTGGTGATTTAATTTGATTTTTATTAGGTGATTTAATAGTAGTAAAGTAGGTGCCACGTCAGCATAGTTCCTTTTAATTAGATAATTTGTAGGTTAAGTAGGTGATGTCATCATCATTTAGTTTGTTACTCCTCTTCATGAGAGGTTGTTATTCATGCTGACGTCATCATTTTTTCTAAATTTTTTTTTGTGATTTAAATTGATTTAGGTGATGCGTAATTATATTAGGTGCCACGTCAGCATAACGCCTGAGAATTTGTAGGTTAAGTAGATGACGTCATCATTTAGTTTGTTATGATTTTGTGAATTTGAAAATTTGTAGGTTAAGTGAGGTGATTTTTTAGGTTAAGTTAAGTAATTCTGTTTAGAAAAGTAGGTGCCATGTCAGCATAACGCGTCCGAATAACGCTGAACCACCTTTTAATTGGTAGGTTAAGTGATGACATCATCATTTTGTGATTTTGATTTAGTTAGGTATTTTTTAGGTTAAGTTAAATAATTGTATTTAGAAAAGTAGGTGCCATGTCAGCATAACGTCGACTGTAACGCTGAATTGCATTTCATCCGTAGGAGTAGTTACTTCTCTGCACAAAAGGTTGTTAGGATAGATGCCACGTTGAGAATAACGTTGCACCACATTTTACTTGTAGTCGTAACACTAACAGTGAAAACTGGACCTCCTGTTACTCCGTTACATGAAAAGTTGTTGACGTCATCATTTTGTTATGATTTTGAATTAGGTGATTTATTTAGGTTAAGTAGGTGGCATGTCAGCGTAACATCGAGTATAATACTGAATTGTGTTTTATCTGTAGTGGTTACTCCTCTCCACGAAAAGTTGTTAGGATTTGTTATTAGGATTTTAATTTATGTGATTTGAATTAGGTGATTAGGTTAAGTTATACTATTGTTGATGAATAATTGTAAAAGTAGGTGCCACATCAGCGTAACACCGAATCGCATTTTACCTGTAGTCGTAACACTCAAAACTGGACCTGCTAAAACATAGGTGCACACACATAACACATAATTGTTTTATGTCAACGCTGACAACAACACGGGAGAGTGGGAGACGCGATAAAGTCGGACATAAATAATATAATGTGATGTTTGATTGTGCGGTTAATTTTAAGATTTTGATGTGAATGTTGATTTTATTTGAATTAGGTAATTAGGCTAAATTATGATGTTGTTCATGCATAATTGCATTTGCTGTAATTGTAGGTTTAGTGTTTTGATTTAAGTTGCATGTGTGATGTGATTTTGGTAATTTAGATATTGTTAGGGTATTCTTGGTAAAACTAGCTAGTGCTAAAGCTTGTATTGTGAGCTGGATCCAAATTTTGTGTAAAGCATCTGGCAAAAAATAATTTAAAAACAGAATTAGTTAAAGAGTATTTGTGTAATTATGTATTAAAAAAGGAACTCCATCTAACATTATGTTTTGGAGCCTAATTATAGAAGTTCAGAAGCTTCAAGTTTTAACAAAAAGGAGATTTTTTAAATAGGAGCAATTTTTCTGAATTTAAAAGCTAAAAGCTTTGAAAAGCATACCTTATTGGCAGGTTAAACTTGGAATTGAATAACAGAATAAGTGATTGGTTTTGCTGTTAGGTGTTTGAGGGATGCTATGCAACGTTTTGGAATTTATGTAAGGTTAATTCTTCGAAAGCACAGGCTTTATGGGTATTCAAGATAGCACCATAAATGGCAATCATTAGATCTTTTTGTGATTCTCTCTATGTAATTTAGGTGAGTAGTGAAAGGGGAAGGTTCTGAGCTACACTTTGGGTGTGTGTCACATATTCTATGTTGGAGAATGACTATACTACAAAGTATTCATTGACAAGTAGAGATACAATGTATCTAGAAGTCAATTTTATCAGTGTTAGGATCCATGGCCCCTTAGAGGATAAATTGATGGCTTCTAACTGATATCTGTTTCCTTATACATTTAGACTTTGGATCATAGTCATAATCACATTGATCCATAATGATGGGCTGTTTCTTCTCAGAATGTGAACACGCAATCTAATTTGGTTTAGCTGTGTATGAAAGGTCAAACAACTAATACCACTAGTGAATCTTTTTGCGGTTACCTTCCATGTATGACGAAAAAAAGAATATCCCTGTGGGATTTGAAAAAGTAGTAACAATAAATAGGGTAAGAATAAAGCCTTAAAGGTTCTAGTGCTGCATTCACTTCTTAAAAACTTCAACAATCTGCTACAGGATGTGATAAATTTATATGATGATGCTGAAATTTTTGGCTGTAAAGATTTTCTCTAAGTTCTTTGTACATGTACTTCTACTCTGTTGTGTGTTTTTCAAGGTTCTGATTGATTATTCTATATCCAATTATACTTCTTTACAAGTACGATGGTACGGAATTTAGAAAAATGACTATTGTGCACCCCATACAGATAAAAATTCAAGTGTCGTTTATCTGTTTATCAATAAAATGGTTATATCGAGTATATCTCATCAAATACATTAAGTATATTGTATTGACGTTGGTTTTCTTATCTTAGGATGCTTATGGTCAGTGCTGTGAAGTGGGTTGATGAAGTTATTCCTGATGCACCTTATGCTATAACTGAAGAATTCATGAGGAAACTGTTTGACGAGTACAATATAGATTATATCATACATGGAGATGATCCATGCATTATGCCTGATGGAACTGATGCATATGCCCTTGCAAAAAAAGCTGGCCGCTATAAGCAAATCAAGAGAACAGAAGGAGTGTCAAGCACAGACATTGTTGGTATGTATTATGCTTTTTATTAACCTAGGTCTATAATCTAATTTAAATTAACAATGAATGTGTGGGATATGACTTGCACCATATATCAAGCAATAGGTGGGGAGTAACTGGGACCTTTATTTCATCCATATCTCAACTTTAATTCTGCTGTCCAAATCTCAATTTTCTATCACATCATGGAAACGGTCCCGCTAAATGATAAATTAAACTAAATGGAATGGACTTACGGATCGACCATAGTTTCTCTATATACGTGCTGGTTCCATGAGCTTGAATTTCAAGAAGATTGTTTCCATGTCAATAGTAGGTGTATAGATGGAGTATTAAACATTATGTATGCTAGGTTTTCCTGTATTTGTTGCTCTTTTTTGTTGAATGTGTTAACTTTCTATAATTAAGTTAAGTTTCAACATTAATACGCCAAACATCTTTCTGTTTGTGTACTACCAATAATTAAAAAATAACAAATAATAATAATAATAAGTTGGGGGAATCATTTTAAGTGAAGGCCACCTTTTCAATTTCAAACGGGCTTCACTTGAGCCTAGCCTACTTACCTAGTTTGGTGTCAAGGCTGATCGGATCAGAGCTCAAATTGGAAGTAAACTAGTCATCACACTGTTTCTATTTATAATTGTTTGATGAATGTCACAAATACAGGGCGGATGCTTCTTTGTGTAAGGGAGAGGACCACTAGTGAGAGCCCCAGTCATGCTTCCTTGCAAAGACAATTTAGCTCTGGTCACAGCAAGAAATATGATGATGGTGGCCCTCGCAGTGGAACCCGTGTATCTCACTTTCTTCCTACATCTCGCAGGATTGTTCAGTTTTCTAATGAGAAGGTGCTAAATTTTCTTTGTTTTCCAGTTCTTATTTTAACTCTCCCAACCGATGCTGATAGCTATAATATGATTATTCTTGATTTCCAGATGTTATGCCTTGGACCTATAGGGAATTGGGCTTTCTTTTGTTTTCTGCCATAGTGATAAAAGTGTGTGTAATTGTGCCAAGAAAGTAAATTCTCATAAATAATTGTAGTTATTTGCTATTATTAGAACCATCGACCATGTCCCAAAAAGTGAAGGATTTATAATTATTGGGATACGTTGCAAGGTTATGTGATTCTCAATAAGCTCTTTATCGTGTATATGTCAGCTTCCCTTGACAAGATGTTCGTTCTTTTTAGGTCATAAGACTTGGCTATAAGTATTTCTCTGACTAATTATGGGCACATTTTTGGTTCATAAGTTATCCTTTATAGTCGTAATAATTACGGGCACATATAATTTGAGGGTGTAAATAACTTGATTCTTTCATGAACATTGTACAAACCTCGATTTTTGTTGTTACCATTACTGTTGCGTGGACATTCTTTAAATGCATACACCTACAATACATTTTTGATTCTTACTCATACTGTTCTTCTTACAGGCAGCTGAACCGAACTCTCGCATAGTTTATATAGATGGTGCATTTGACCTCTTTCATGCTGGACACGTGGAGGTAGGCTGATAACTTTACTTTTTTTACCAGCTAATCTAAATTATTGTATCACACGTTTACATGTCTCAATTGCATATATCCTTGTTAAAATTGCTGTACAATGTTTAGCAGATTTAATGCACCTTTTGACTTTTGCGAATACTAACCTCATCTTGAGTCTGTACATACATTCCAATTAATGCGCGCAACTACTATTGATACTACATAGATAGCTATGTATATACTGTTACAAAACTCTTTTTTGTTTCCCCTTTCTTTATACATATAGTCTTACTAGCACAAACTGATTGTATCAACTAGTATAAGCAGGGCAACCATTAGTTAATATTCTTACAAAACTATTTATTGGTTAAAGTCATATTTGACATGTTTTGCAACTTTTGTTTTTACAGATTCTAAGACTCGCTCGTGGGCTTGGAGATTTTCTACTTGTTGGGATTCACACAGATCAAACTGTGAGGTATGAACCTCTCATACTCTCGTCTCTAAATAAGAGATCCCAATATTAGTTGCTACGCAGTGTTTTCGTTTTTCTTTCTTACAAAGTTTTAACATTTCGATTGGCTTATCTCCCTGAGAAACTTTTAGGATAAGAAACAACATGCTTTGTCAAGTTCCGGGAAGGCATACAGAAATCACAAACCATTTAGCTTTTTAATTGGTGTTTTTTTCTTTCAAGAGGGGGAGGCTGATTATGGAACTAGGTTACAGTCTATAACCGCATAAAATTAAATAAAACTAGGTTACAGGTTTTAATTAGTTTGAGATAGAAGATTTATTAATTCAAGTTGACCCATTTATAACTAACTGGGCCAAAGTTACATCTAAATTAATCAGTATATACCATGTGCCCGAACTTTGCATTTGCTTGGCATCTTGTTTTGGCTACGAAATTTTCATGAAGTGTTATATAATCTATTAATATTTTTTTTCTTCATACCCTGCTTTGTTGTTTAATTGCTCTTTCAGTGCCAATAGAGGAGCGCATCGCCCAATCATGAATCTCCATGAACGAAGTCTTAGCGTTTTGGCTTGTCGGTATGTGGATGAGGTGATTATTGGTGCTCCATGGGAGGTTTCAAAGGACATGGTGAGTTATATCATAATTTAGAAATTTTACTTGCTTTTATAAAAAGATATAGAGCATTTACTCCGTATCATTCCTTAACAGAGATGCACCTTTGATGTTTGTAGTCAAAATATTTCGCAATTTTTAAGAATAAGTTAGAATTCTGTTACATGTTAGAACACCAAAAGATTTCGTTCAAATGTGTACTACGATCATAAAGAATATTATGGTAATTAACATCGTAAATTAACTACTACTTTAAATATAAAATCAACTCTTTAATTTTTAAATCTCAATGTAGTTGTGGTGGTCTAAAAATGAAACCAGAAAGATCATAAAATTGCGAGACCCAAACGTAATTAGTACATATTACCTAATATTTAGCTACTTAATCCACAATCTGGAATGATCATCGTATTCAAAAAATTTCCATTAGTATAATTTCGTCCCAAGAGAAAGCAATGTTTCCTTTTTGTTGGAAAGTTTTGTATTCACAAGTAATTGTTGATTAGCAACTACGAGATATTAGTAGGATTTATAGTAGTCCGCATGTTCCCTTAGTCAACAAGATAAATTGTGTTCAGAGCTTCATATATTGCAAAATTAAGTTGTAACAACTCTTTATTCTAAATCAATATGCAGATCACTACCTTTAACATCTCATTGGTTGTCCACGGGACAGTGGCAGAAGATGATGACTTTGAAAAGGTATGCTAAAATTAATTGCTGCTAACATTGTTTTTCTTTTTCTTTCTAAGATTGGTTTAAAAATCTTTTGCTTCGCTGACATTCTGTCGTTGACCTTCCAGGATGAGCGTGATCCATATGAGGTTCCGAAAAGTATGGAGATATTTAAAGTTTTAGAAAGTCCTTTGGACATCACTACTAGCACAATAATAAAGAGGATTGTATCAAATCACGAAGCGTATCAGGTTCTATAACATCTATTTAAGATATCTCTTGTAAGCAATCACTGCAAGAAATTTGTGCAGCAAGCATGGGATTGGCTACATTGGTGGGATGAAAACGGGTCAATGACAGATTTGGGTTGAAAATCGGTCATAGATTACTATGAGACGAAACGAAAACTTTTATAAGTAGAATACAACCCATATCGGTTCATTATAGATAAATGAATCTAAATTACCATCTTTGCATAACATGACATAAAGAAAGAAACAGGTGTCTGTTACCAAATTTATTGCAGTGATTTTACAAGTATCTCTTATTTCGTATCATCAATAAATGTAAAATATTTGATAGGTTTATGCTAACCGTGGATTTTTGTTGTTTTTTTGGGTTCAGAAACGTAATGAAAGGAAAGGAGAAAGTGAAAGAAGGTATTACGAGGGTAAGAGGTACGTGTCGGGTGATTAAATTATGACTCCTCAACATAGATACTCATGAAATCAGATTTTAAAGGTATTTATGTACCTGAGTAGTGAAAAGCCTATCTCGCCAATACAATTTTGTTTTCATGGCATCGAGAGTTTGGTAGTTGGAAATCGTGACTGCATGTAGGATTTATGTAGATTATTTTAACCCTACAACTGGTTTCTTATGGGGCTGTTTGTTTTTTAATCCCCAAAGATTATGTTGTCATTGTAATAATGCTAACCAAATAAAGCTATTTTGTTTATGTTTTATAAATGTCTTTTCCTTTGGCCAGATTTTCACAAAAACTATATCTAATAACAAATTGAACAACTAAGAGGCGAAAAAAGCAAAACATACAGCGTTTATTTAAAAAAAAAAAAAAAACCTTGAAACTTCGGGGATGTTATGATAAGTGGTAAAAATGGAGGATTCATCCGGTGGTGGTGGTGAGAGGGATGAAGGTGCGGTATGCGTGGACGAGTGGGTCGGCAAGATCAACTGTAAATGAGCCTATGGCAGTGTTTCATTGCACATGGGTGTGATCGAGTGTGTGTGACAGAAGTTTATACTAAACCGATTTCCAGATTTATGAAAGTGTATGGGTAGATATCCAAATAAAACGTAGAAATAGTGAAATACAGTGCGAGTAAGTAACCTAGGATTATCAATTCTTTGTTTCTAAAGTTATCTGATGTACATGAATATAATGTTTGGATTTTGGAAGAAGTGCTATAAAACTATTTTGTGAAAACAGACTTAAAATCAAATCCCACATAAGTTAAAGAAACAAATTGTTGCTACTTCGAGGCGTGTGATCCAATCTTGAACAATGAAACGCTAGTTTAAGATCGAATGCTACGGCTCGAAAACTAATATATATTTCTAACTTTTTGTCAATAATCCTCAACCTGGCCCCTTAAAATACACATTGTTTAGTCAATAATCTTTGAGAACACAAATTTCTTTACATTCTATGTGATGTATATAGATATGACTTTTAATATGTCATTTGGAGATAGATTTGCGTTCATGTATGCAATGACAAAGTAAAGTTTTCATTCGTATATTCAATAGACATGCATTTCAATCTTCAAACTTTTGTTTTGTGTTTGCTAAATGATAGCATAATGCTTCATTTATAATAGAATTCAGATAAAAGTGATAGCAAGCTATAACCTTGTTACATGATTTAACATTTTTCGAAAAATTTTACACTAATATATATTCAAGAGAATGAAACCTTTAAAGACAATAGTAAACATTATAGGCATGCTAATGAAGTATTAGTTGTCGATAAGTTTCTGGAAATTACAGAGAAATAAGCAAACTTAAAAAAAAAAAAAAAAAAAAGAAAAAAAAAAATCTGTTTAGCTATATGATGTTTGACCTATAATAAGCAAAGTAATAATTTATTTATCTACTTTCTCTGTCTCAAAATTATAGTCCTTGTTTGATTTTTTCGGTTTTTTTTTCTCAACTTTAACTTTAAATATTTTTGTTTGTATTATACAACTTGATGAAAATTATACTAACTAAAAATACATTTAAAATTTAGTCCATTCATATATTTTGCATCAAGTATTATGCAATATAAACAAAAATACATAAGGTTAAAGCTGAAATATAAAGACCGAAAAAATCAAACGGAGACTATAATTTTAAGATGATGCGACTACAATTGAGCGTTACTGATAAAAAGAATAAAAAATAAATTCATCAATGATTATAAGGAAGAATTGCGTATATATCATTGATTACACAACTATAAAGGTGTGTTTGGTAGAGAAAAAGAAAAAAAGAAATGGAATTCGACTAATTTCCATTATTTGGTTAGGGGTTTTCATCGGATTCGTTATCGGCCTGTTCGGTTAGTCGGACTAGGTTTTTTTTTTTGGGTAAAATCGAAAACCGAACCAAACCGAATTCAAATTTGAATAAACCGAACCGAAGACTAAACCGAATAACTGAAAATCAAACCGAGTAACCCGAATTACTTAATTTTAATTAATTAATTTTTTATTTATATAGATTTTTAGCTGTAACCACCGAAAAATTTCAGTTTATATTAAACTAATACTTATCTATTTCCTACGTCTATTTTTTTTTAAACGTAAACAATTTATTTAATCACAAAAACTAATGTGACGTAACTCACATTTTCAATAAACGTGCTCACACGCAGACCGACACCAACGACCTTATGTTTATTTCTCATAAATATCTTTATATGTCAAGTAACAAAAGTTTTCAACTTTTATTTACCACTTTATGTTATTTCGTTAACGTACGGTTATTAAACTTTCAAACTAAACGTTAGCCATATATTATAATTTACACAAAACCCTAATTTATTTTAACAATGATTTTATGAAACTAAATCATAAATACTGAAGTACAACATTTTATACCTAGAGTACAAGTCATTAAGCACGGAACCTAGCTATACTTTAATTTCTGTTACAAGCCCTAATATACAACTCTATGATTTTATGTGCATGATATATTTTCAAAATACTAATGTACAAGTCTTTCAAGCACATGTACAAGTATTGAATGCATAAAAGCTTAATACTTATATAAATCATACTAGCAGGGTACCCGCGCGTTGCAGCGGCGGGCGCCATACAATTAAAATATTCAGTGCGAAATTTTTTTAGATCTATATTTTACAATACAATAGATATACGGACGACGATAAATTTAGTTTTGAATACTGTTATACAATAACAAAAGTTTTCATATAAAATTTGTAGATTATCCGCGTGATGTGGTGACAATAATGAGTTGGTAGTAGGTATATTGTAAAGGTATAAGATAAAAGTAGTTGACAATAGCCCGTAGTCATAAGTTATCATTAAATAATAACACCATAGCGACTTTTAAAAATCACTTACATTATACTAAGAAAATTTAGTTCTCAAAAATAATGTTTGTTAAATTTGTCCCACATAGATGGATGATACAAGTAAAAGATTACTTATAAAGATAAAGTAAATATTAATATTCAAACAATATATATATATATATATATATATATATATATATATATATATATATATATATATATATATATATATATATATATATATATATAGTGTGAGGTTATTTTCAGAACCAAATAAATTGCGAGAACTGCGAGAACCAATCTTAGCCTTCCATTTTATAATCAATGGCTATAAATATTTGTGGCATAAAAGTAATAAAGTAAAACTTTATGTTACATTTTATAAAAGATAAAAGGGCATTTACGGAATATCATATCACTTCCTAAAAAATTGGCAAACCATCAATTTTTATATAGATCTACAGTTATCATTTTCTTTTGACCTAAAAACTGCAACCATCTCCTGTTCACAACTTCTAAATCTCGCCTCCCTCTTTTTATAACTATTCTAAAGATTGAATGAAGAAATATCATCACTCTCTAATTCATGTATAGCTTCTGATCTAACAACCACCATTCTATTCTCTCTCGACATGTAAGTTTTATGATGCATATTTTTTTTTATTATACACGGATAATCCTTTGACTTTTGATGATTTTATTGGTATTGTATTTGTTAACACCATTTGGTTCCGATTGTAAGATTTATTTATCTTTATTTTTTTTGTAGAAGAATGAAGACATTTGTATTCGAATGTTAGTATACCTGAACTTAGTACACTTGGATGAATGGAAAAATATCTGAAAACAGTATATATATATATATATTTTTGGCTTTTGGATCTGAAAACGAAATTGGATTTAGATCTGAAAAAGAAAGGATTTGGAAATTTGATTCAAGATGTACATTCAACCGGTTTGATAGCCAAAATCAGGTACAGATCATGACATTTTTTTTGACTTTGACTTTTCAGGTCAAAACATCTTTAATGCCAATAGCTTTGGATGACAACGTTGTGAAGCTTGTGTCTTGGTATGATAACGAATGGGGATGCAAGTAATTATATCATCTCTCTTATATTTTCCTTGATATAAAAGATGTGAAGATGTGGCTCTAATATTATTTACTGCTTATAACAATAAAAGGTGTGAAGCTTGTGTCGTTTGGAGTTAAACAATATCATGGCCTGTAACTTTTATTTTTCTAATGGTGTATTCATAAACAATTTTTAATGCATATGTATGGTATCTTAATTAAGTAATTCATGTAATCGAATCAAACACCGGCTTTTGTGTTAATATAAGTGCATATGTGTTTTATAGTTTCCAATGAATTTGATACCTTTTATGCATATGTGTTTTTACAGTTTCGGAGTTTATATGTATTGTAAATGCATATACGTTTTTAATTCTGATATAAGGATGTTTTGAGTTTATTTTTTATTTAAGTGTGCACTTGTGTTTCGTGTTTTAAGGTTGTACTAATTTATCAAAGAAGTTAAGAATATGGTCTTGTGTGCTCAAGTCACGAGTACATTGTGCATATGTGTTTTGTTAGTAGTTATGATTAAATACTTCGTTTATTATGTGTATGAAAGTGCATATATGTTTTTAATCATGTTATAAGGATGTTTTGTGTTTAGTTCTGATTTAAGGGTGTACTTGTGTTTTGTGGTTGATATAAAATTAATTGAATTATGTGCATATGTGTTTTATTTCTTGTAGTAAAATCAATGAATGAGGTTTGCATATGTGTTTTATGACTCGTAAAAGTGAATGAAAGGGGTGTGCATACGTATTTTAAGGTTATATAAAATCAAGAAAAGAGATACGCATTTTATGTTTTAAATTGTGCATTTGTGTTTGCTAGTTTATGATAAAATACCATTTTTTTAGTTTCAGGTATTAAACATGTTTGATAAAGATGAAGACGATGATTAATATAAAGAATGCACATGTGTGTACAACAAATACACTACAAACACATGTAAAGAGTGCACATGCGTCTACAACGAGAGTCTCTTATTGCGCTAATTATTATTAGTGCACATATGTATAATTAATATTTGTATTTATGTTTTCTTTTAGACATTTGTATAATGTTTATGTTCTTGATTTAAATTTTTGAATAATAAAGAATTGAACCCTAAAACATATGTAAAATTTACATTATTTTAGAAAAACACATACGCACTTCACTTTTATAGAACATAAATGTTGAAAAAAAAACAATTCCGAAAATTAATGAGTTTAACCATTTGAACACTACATTATATGGAAAAAAAACACATGTGCACTTTACATTTCAAAATTAAGCATGCTCAAAAAAATTTATTCTTAAAAAAAATTAAAAAAAAAATCATAAAAATTGGGAACTACAAAAGCGTTTTTTTAATTAAAAATCAAAAAGAAAATAAAAAAAAGTAATTTTACTATTGTACCCTTTTAAATTAAATAATAAAAATAAATATCCAAAAAAATATGATTGGTTGATGTTGGTTCTCGCAGTTCTCGCATTTTATTTAGTTCTGAAAAGAACCCTACCCTATATATATATATATATATATATATATATATATATAGGGGAGAGTTAACGTGAGATCAAACTTAAAGTTGTAAAAATAAGATCAAGTCTAAAAAATCACTAAAACATTTATAAATAACAATTTTAGCAATAATACACATAAAAATAATATTTTAATACAAATTAACATTTTAGCACCTAATAACAAAATGATACATGAGTTTGGATTAGTGATACACCTGATACATATTACACTAATAAATATTCTAAAATTTGATACACATACAAAAACCTGATACACATTACACTTCTAATCAAAGTGTATCACCTAGGTTTCGTAAATTTTAAAAAGAAATCTATCAAAACTTTAACAATTTTAACTGTAGTTAATAAAAATTTTATTTTTCATGTAAGAAGAGTGTCGCTTGTCAAATTTTAGTTGGATCTCATTTTAACAACTTTAAGTTTGATCTTATTTGATCTAGATTATATATATATACACATAACATATATAATTAGCACTTTGCACCTTTGCATCCTTTGCTTTGAAAAAACCGTCCGATTTTTATAAAACAAAGTTTTTAGTTTTTACGGTAAGTTTTATTAAAAAAAATTCCAAAAGGCGCATATGTTGATTCTCGAGGTACTCTTGCGACTTTTAAGGGCTAGCCGAACCGGTGGTGACTCCGGTTCCCGGTTGAACCCGTTGGCCCGATCCGTTTTTTAAAACCATATGTACCATGAACTTGTTTACATATAAATTGCATGAAAATTTGTGTGTTTTATTAGTTTGTACAATATGTATAATAACAAGTATTTTTCATATTAGGGGTGTTTTAAAAATAACATTTATTAGGTATTTATTGTCATAGGCGTTTTTTTTCTTATATTAAATTACTTTGTATTTTTTTTATTTACTTTTTTTAAAAACATGTCTAAAAACATGCTTTAAAGTGTTGCAACAAATGCTATTATAGATGTACTAATAAAAATTTGCCATTAATAGCAAGTGTTGAATCTTAATTTTTTAAGTCTTCCTTTTTAGGATGAGTAAATTACACCGTTCGTCCTTGTGGTTTACGTTGACCGACAAGTTTCGTCCTTTGACCAAAAAAGGTTTACCGTCCATCCTTAAATGCGAAACGTTATGCATCGTTAGTCCTTCACTTTAACGGGCGACACTAACCTTCGTTATCTTGCCACATGTGATACCCACGTGAGGGTATTTCGGTCTTTTTCCACTTTCTTCTTCTTTAATATATCACCATCTTCTTCTTTAAACCATAAAAAACTGATTCATCAAATCCACCACCCAGATCCGCCGCCACTCAAATCCATCAGTCCTTTCTTGATGCTCGGTCCAAAGCAAACCCAAGTCACCCGAGTTATGATGAACTCGTTTTAATCCACCACCAACTAAACTCAGAACCAAATGACCTTAAACCTTCACACATAGTCAAAGGAAGATGAACCCATTTCTGGTTTTCATTAGTGAAGCAGGTGAAGAGGTCGGTTGCGGTGGTGGTGGTGGTGAACCGAGTACAACAATGAGCAAAACCCCTCGTGTGGGTTTTGAACCGAGAGCCAACAACACCCCTAGGTTCGGCCAAACAAGTGGTGTTTTAGTACCCCTCGTGTGGGTTTTGAATCGAGCTTCAGATCTAAAGGTTTAAGGGACTGAAGTGGTGTTTTAGTAGCTAACTCATATTGAAGATGATGCAGGTGAAGAAGAGGAGGCACAACAATAGCTTCTGAAAAATGAAAATCATAGGCATGAAAGAAGTTTGACCAAATAAAGTAAAAAGTCAAAAACCTCTCTAAAATTGCCTCATTTTGTCCGAGTGTAAAATTGTTTGGCTCAGATGTGCAAATATCAAACCGGATAAAAGGGGATCGGAACCCGCCATGGCTGCAAACACAATTCAGGTCGGTTTGCCCCATAAATGCACAAAGATTTCTTCATCGCCTGCAAACACATTTTATGGATGCGTTTTTTAGGAAATGGAAGTGTGTGATGAGGGTTTGCTTTTTCATCATCAGGTTGCTTGTGTTGTGGTGTTTTCTGAAACAATTGAGCTTAATTTCTTTAATGGCTAGTGGTGAGATTTTGATGATAACAGTTATATGTGTTGTGTGTGTATGAAAGAATAAGATGAAGATGGATAAATGAGTTTTACTTTTCCAGATCTGGATAAATTTGGATCTATTTAAATTTGGTTTTACATCTAGTGATGTAGGTGTACCTCATGAGATGGTTTTAATTTGGTAAAGAAACGAGTTTGTGTCAGTTTTTTTTTCCTTGATGATGAAATGGGTTTGTGTTAGATTTTTATTGTTCTTGATGATGATAATGATTTTGTTTAAAATATGACTTTTGGATTTTTTGTTATTGATGATGATAAAGAAGGGTATAATGCTGAACTGAACACACGACCCAATCTACAAACATGAGAGAGAAATGGTAAAAGGACAAAAATACCCTTACATTTTTAGACTTAACGATCGTTAGTGTGTTCCGTTAAAGCAAAGGACCAACGGTAGATAACGTTTGGTATTTAAGGACAGATGGTAAACCTTTTTTGGTCAAAGGACGAAACTTGTCGGTCAACGTATACCACAAGGACGAACGGTGTAATTTACTCTTTTAGGAATGTCCCAAATGCTTTATAATATAGTATAGATTAGAAACCTCAATGTACCTATCTTAAAGCACATGATACAAACCTATAATGCACAAAGCCCTTAAAATTGACTTTCTTTTAAATTACAAGTCCCTAATGCTTGTGGTACAAGTACTTAATGCATGGAACTAAAGTCTATACTTTTCATAAACCTAACTAAACTAACTTAAATCTAGTTACAAACCAACTAAACCATAACTAAACCCTTTATAGGCTCAAATTAAGCCACATAGTGTGCTACCTCATCATGTTCCCTCCATTTTCAACACCATGATCAAATATTGTAGGCTATGTTCATGGTAATTAGTAAAACTTATGGTTAAAACTTGTTACGCATTTCCAATTTACCCATAAGCCACTTGCAACCATACAAACTTCAAAGAACACCTCACATTGTATCTTAAGTCTTCCACCTTTGTGGCATAGAATCGAACAAGTAGTGCTTTCCTTCTAAACCATTCGAATCCCATGGTAATCTAAGTAGACACATCACCTTGTCTTAAAGAATGTCTAGCTAAGCATATGTGGTTCATTCTAAAAACATTTGAGCAACATGGTTAGTGAATGAACACATCATAATGTTTTTCTACCCTTGGCCTATAAATACCAACCTCCTTTCATTCATTTCTTCTCATCCCTCATTTGACACACACACAACACACACATACACATTTACATTATGGTTTGGAGTCCTTAAGAGAAGCAAAGGAAGGATAGTTTAAAGCCTAGGAGGAAGGAAAGAGCTTGGTTCCACTTTAGAAGCCTCTTGGTCGAAATTCCCTTAGTCGAGTTCCAAGATTGTAAGTCTTTTAAACTCATTCAATTTCATTATCACTTTTAATATCAAGTACATACTGTTAAAAAGGATTTTATAAGGAAAACGTAGCAACTTGAATCACCCAAAACGAGTACACGAGTCAAAAGATACGGCCAAATGAAGTTCCCAAAAGGCTGTCAAAACTTTCTGTGACAGAACGTTTGGGCACGCAAAACGAGGCACTTCTGGTCTGTTTCTGTAACATATTGAATTTCACAAACACTCAATCAATTACAAATATGGCGTATGAATATATGGTTTTAGAGAGAGAAAGTAGGATGGGAGCCTTTCTAGAGAGAGAGAGTAAACAAAAGAGAAAATGTTAGATTAGAGTGAAAGGTCCAACCCTCTACCTTGGGAGGTAGAGGGTATTTATAGTTACATAATACACGTCCTCCTTCGGACTGTGGATCAGGCATACAGTGGGTAAAGACCCGTCCTTCCTCCACGGTGTTACTCTAAACTATTCTACGCTACTGACTAACTAATTACCTACTAAATAACATAAATAACTACAAGTCTACGAGCTAACTTATGCTAGATAATTTTTGGGGTGACCGACTCTTCACTATGGAATTTCTAATTCCTAACAATCTCCCCCTAAGGGAGGTCACCCCATGATTTACATTTTGAATCCTATCATTCTATTCTTGACTTTGTTCTTGAGCTCGTAGACTTCAATTCTTCAATTCCGCAATCTTTGTGCTTTAGTAGCGATTCTTCAAAGTCTGCATTGATTTGTACTTTTAGTGGAGGCCT
This sequence comes from Chrysanthemum seticuspe, assembly GCA_019973895.1. Classification (NCBI taxonomy): domain Eukaryota; kingdom Viridiplantae; phylum Streptophyta; class Magnoliopsida; order Asterales; family Asteraceae; genus Chrysanthemum; species Chrysanthemum seticuspe. The sequence continues at coordinate 316,522,783 of BPTQ01000009.1, forward strand.
CTAACTGATCCACATCTTTGATGATCTTCGAGCTTTCTTTGAGATCATCAGCCACAGTAAATCTCTGGATCACCCTTTATTTTGTTGCCATCATGTGAAGTTGTGACTTTCAGACCGATATGCTCACACTTTCTGGATCATGACATCTTTTTATCAGAGTAGCGGAAGCTTTACTGGCTCATGATATTTGCAGCAGCGTAGCGGAAACATAGTATAAAAATATCAGAGCCAGGTTATGTAGATATGCACAAGTCATGATTTCTTCAATTAAGTGTGGATGCTGTGAGCATGCGGCTTTGGATTGACTCCTCAATTCTGATCAGCTGCAACCGTCCAAATGTACCTACAAACAACAGTTAGCAATAAAACACACGAAAGTGTCTTTGATCACTTTCATTGAATTGAGGTACACGGCCCACGGTTCCCCGTTGATCAGTACAAGTACTGCCTGTGATCAGGTATAATTCCAAAGAATCTCCTTGACAGGGTTTCGCAGCTGTTCTAGCTGTTCTCAAACCGGAACGTCTCAAAGAAGACAACACGGAGTGAGTGAACCAGCAAATTAAGATTCACTGATTGATGAAAAATTGATTTGAAAAACAATCGTGTATTGCTTGAAGAAAGAGTTTTGCAATACGACGAAGGTTTTATGAGAAAGATCAATTTTCAATCAAAATAATTTTCGTATTAGAAAATGAGTACACATTCGATGTGCTAGAGAAAAGAAGAGATTTACACATCGAACGGTTTTTACAAAAGTATTTTTCAATCAGAGATACTTTTTGTGTTTGAAAATGAATACACATTCGATGTGCTAGAGAAAAGAAGAGATTTACACATCGAATGGTTTTTCCAAAAGCATCCGTCAATCCATTTCCTGGACCAAGGTTGATTCACGGGTGAATCGCCCCATCGTTTCTATCCAGTTGTCACAAGCTTGATCTTTTGGAAAGATCTCACATGTCACCCACCAAGAGCTTGTTTGATGTTGGCTCTAGAAGGCTTTCCATCTTCATCGTGAATATTTTCATATCACTCGGATGTTCTGGCAATACCACAAGGATAATGCGTAGGACTCTCAATATATATTTACTTTCCACATTGTGTGAAACAGCACGTCTTCAAGAATTTAGTGTCCTAATGAGATGTTGTGGATGATCTCTTGGCTCTAGACTCAATCGTGCACATTTGGTTCCTATGCCGGAGACTAGGGAGAGGGTCTCCTTCATCAATATCAACAATCTCTAAGAGAAAGTCGATAGATTATGTAGGTTCCCCGTGAGAATGAAACAAGCCCTTTTAAGAGGAACTTGAGTAGCTTGGGAAGTTTAGTGCAGTGCATCACTGGGTCCATGACGTCTTGTCTTCAATACCGGCGTTACCTTGGTAACCACCAGTAGCGTATGTATTGAACCCGGTTACTGCCCTAAGGTTGAATTATTGGAGGGCTATTTCTTTTCACCCTTTTCACATTCATTTCTTTTTCATTCTTCAACCCCTTCAGTGCTTACCGAGACTTCATAACTAGAACCTTGTTGGGTTTATTCCAGTTCTAGCTCTATCTCAGTCCGCACTTTTCCCATATCTCACTTTTCTCCTTTTTTCAATATTCCTAAGGACTCTACACTATCTAGTGGATTGTCCCTGGGAAGATCCCTCCGGTTATGGCGGATCGTGGGAACTAAAACCTAACCTCACCATCCTTATAACTCCATACATAAAGTAAAATGGTCGGTCTTTTGGTACAGTTCATTCCTTCTCGAAACCAATTGAAAAATCATTTGGAAAATCAATCAAGGTACTTGTGATACGAGATCAAAGCATTTTGTACCTTAATAGTTTTGATCATTTAGAAATGCTCCCCCTCAACATGTGCATATGATCTTGAAATTGTTTAGCACATGGAGGCAAGAGTTCTTTGAAATAATTTCTTGATCACAATTTTCGTAGAAAAAGCCATTTGATTTTCTTGGTAAATTCTCCCCCTCAATATGTGCGTTAGATATTTATAAAATCATTTTGCACATAGAGGCAAGAGGTTTTTGAAGTACTTTCACGATCACATTTGCCATAGAGAAAACCATTTCAAACTCAATCAAGGTACATATGATAAACCGTTGAAACCTTTGTACCTTGAAAGTTTAATTACTTTAGAAATGTTCCCCCTAATATGTGCTTCGAGATTCGAAAGCGTTTTAGCACATATGGGAGAGTTGCCTGCACTTTGAGTCAAAACGATCACTTGTTATCAGATTTCATATTTAAATCACATTTTCTCCCCCGATCAAAAATATCAAATCCTTTGAGATTTTGGATCCCAAGTGATTTAAATAGGTTTAGAAAACATGGGAGAAAACTGTGTTCAGATTAATTTAATTCTGATAGCGGAACAGATTTAGACATTAAAAGATTGTTAGTGTCAGGTATGATAATTTTTAAGAGATCTTTTTAGGTAAAATAAAACATTTTCACAATCAAACAAGAACACAAAAAATTTCATTTTGAAAGACCTTTGACCTTTGAAGAAAATCATACCATGACATAACATTAAATCTTTAGATCACCACTTATGTTGTACAAACCGGACTTTTTAGGAAGAAATATCGTTTGAAAATATTTTGTTTTAAATCACTCTCCCCCTCAATCGATAACCGTAGTCGATGATTGAGTGACTTAGGTTTTGATAAAATAAAGTCCGGTGATTTTCAAAATTAAGTCCAATTAATTTTCAAAACAATATTTTCCATTTTCAAAACAATTTAATCAATTTTTTTCAAAATTGTTTAAAAATGGTATCCTGCACAAAGATACATTTGGTGGTTGAGAAGCTTATGTTGTTGCTGTAGGGCTTGGAAGAAAAACCGTCTGCTGATGCAGTGAGACTTCTTACGTTGCATTTTAATGCCAACTGAGGTAAAATTAAGCTTCGTTTCTTCATTTGATGATGAAGAAAACCATCTGCTGATGCATTGAGACCTCTTACGTTGCATTTTTCCATGCCAACTCTCCATAGAAATCCAATTAAGCTCCGTTTCTTCATTTGTTAACCCAAGATATAGTTACCCTTTCTTTTCGGCATCAAATCATCTTCATTTGTGGGATCCGGATCGGGAACATTCTTATATACCAATATACCTGCATACGTTAGTGAACACACATACAAATATATGGTGGTCGACATCACCCAAACAACAATTGACTAATAAAAGTCAATTCAACATATCAATCAGTTCATATAAAGCATGGGATTATGTGTTCATCAAACTCTAATCATCTAAACCTAACAATCATATCCTAGGCACCTAGTCCTTCAACGTAGGTTAACATCATTTTTCAGTTAAGCATTTAGGATAATTAAGAAAGCCCGTTAGATGATATAGGTTTGAAAACATTCTCCCCCTCAATCAATGACTTATTTTCTGAAAAGTTTGAAAGCGCTGAAGTCATTGACTGAGTTTTCAAATTTTACGAAAACTCTGAAACTGATTGATTTTCAAGCAACTCATTTACCACCAATTTTTGAAAAACAAATATTTTTCTGAAGAATTTTAGACGGAAAAACATTTGTGTAGGAACAGCAGTCATTCGACATACTTTCCTCAATTAGTTTTAGGATAAGTGCATGAAATATTTGAAAACTTGGTTTAGCGCAACACTTTCCTTTCTTTTGAAGATCGGGTTGCTATCTGAAATAATAGCAAACCATGGCTTTAAGCACGGGTTACAGTCTGAAATAACTGCAAGCCATTTTTGAAGCGCGGGTTACAGTCTGAAATAACTGTAAGCCATTTTTTTAGACATGTTTTGAAACAAATATTTACACCTCATGCTCGAACTTCATCTAAAGTCCCGTGCCATTATTGAATGACATTTCTAAGACCGTAGATGTTATCGATACCAGAAGACATGTCTTGAGAAAACATATTTTTGGTATTTTTCAATTTTCTGATTTTTATGGGCTTTTGTTGATTTTATATTTTTGTATTTTGCTTTTTGAAAATTATATACAAAGATAGAGACATAGTTTAAGAAGATGATGATACGAGTACCGAGATAAGGAAATCGTTCAGCACTTTGAAGAAGATAGAAGACATCATCTCTTAAACTTTCACCACCAAAGCTTTCGAGGCTCTTGAATCGTCGACATAACTTAAGCCTTCTGAAAGTGAGACTTGGTAGCTTCCCCCCAAACCGACAAACTAAGAATAAAGACCATTTCCCCAAGAAGTAGAAGTGAATAAAAATGGTCTCATTGAATGAAGCTCAGCACCCCGAAGAACACGAGAACACCAAAGAAACAAGTTGAAACATTGATCGTCTCAGTGGTCATCAAATCCGGAATAACTGATGAAGTCCGATCACATGAACCTGTTGTGCGTCCCCGATGTATACATTACTCTTCGAGATTGACCAGTTGTCTATTCAGGGGAACAATACATCAGCATCTTCATTTTACCAAGTACATTCCAGTTATCTCCCATATAACCAATCAGCCCATAATGTACACACGTACCCATCCAAAGTAGAGACAGCGACAGCACAGTAACTGGTTGAATCACTGATCTCCTCTGTGGATGTCAACTCCGGAATAACTGATTAAGCTCGATCATGTGAATCTGTAGTGCGACCTTGATGTACACATATCTCTCCCCTGATGGTTGCGATCTCATTGGAATCATCATTACATTGTGTGCATGAAGCACTAACCGGAAGCACTTTATCATAAATCATATAGAAGATGTCGATAAGCAATATCATCTCACGTACCACATCTTCTTCTCACATTTCTTCCAACTGAACGTTGAAGTAACACATACCAAAAGTCTCCAGAGACCATTTCCCCAAAATAGTTGGAATAATACATCCTTCCCCCAAATAGTTGAAATAATATATCCTTCCCCAAATAGTTGGAATAATACACCAAAGGCTACGAGATAAACACTGAGTTTCTCTACGGTTATGACCATTGTCTTTCCGGGATAACTTCAATCAGGTAGAAGTGTTAAGTTCATCATGTGTACTCGTTGTGCTTTTAGATATATGTCTCCTTCCCCCTTGCTGGTTTTGGTACCTCAGAATCAGCAAAACATAATATACCCATAAACTTGAGATCTTGTGAGAAGAACTCAAATAGCCCAAATGAATCCTGTGAGAATCAACTGCTACAGAAACTCTCTCTGACTATCTTTATCAACCCATATGTAGACAATTTGAAGTGACCACTGTTGAAGAAAAACCCGATATACCAAACTTGAAACTGAAGTCGAATTCCTCGCATTTGTATCTTAAGCTTGCACTTAATGATGGAAGAACGGTATCGAGAATCTATGCTTCAAGAAAATCTCTAAGTACTCACTACTCAAACAAAGTATGAGACATTAACACCTCTTGAGATTATCCACATCGTAATCTGCATGTGACAATGAGTAAAACAACGTAACTCCTAATAGTGATAGTTAACCAGGTCTTCAACCAACCACCCCGACTGCTGGTAACTAGATAAACCAAGTCTTCAACTCAAAATCTTAAGCCCGAGCAAGTTATCAAATAAGAACACGCATTTGTTGAAAATCAACTTCAATCTCAAATAAGTGATAAATGATTAACTCTGAAGTCATCAACTTGTGTCAAATGCCCAACACGTGAAAACAACATACAATCGGATGTACATTGACCCACTGAATGAACCGGAACAAATGATTCCTCAACATCAATGCATTCTTCATAAAGGTATACATGTAGAGACTGATGGAAGATTCACCAATAATGTCTTCGAGTGGATGAGGTAGTCATTTTACTTAATGTTCATGTGGTTGATTTATAGCGTGCACATTGAGAGGAAAAATAATCCGTGAAGATTTGGCAAAGGAATACCAAAGAGCGGAGCATTATTCATGAACAATAGTCCGTGAAGATTTGGTAAAGGAATACCAAAGAGCGGATCATTATTCATGAGTGCAACTGCAATATTATGATAGTCATTATCATCGCCTTGAGGAATAACTAGAGATTGGGCTTCTTGAGTAGTCTGAGTTGTTCTTCTTGGATGATCAACATTCGCTAGCGGTTGGAAATACTCATCAAACATATCTTGAAACAATGAATCCCAAACAATAAATCCCAGTTATCCTTAGTAAGTGAAACATTAGGCGTTGGAGGAGAGTCATCAAACATTAAATCGTATGACCATTATTCAAACATCCATCATCATTTAGTATATTCACTCTTCCCCCCCCTCAAAAATTGCATCCGAAGTTGCCATTTTTGATTTAACAAATGACTAAGAATATACACCATTGAACGTAGATCCACTTGGTGACTGAATGAGCATGGGAGAAGCATAAAGCTTGTTGATGGAGAATGTCGATGAGAATGGTCATAAACATGAAGATTTCTCTTCTTTTGAAGATAAAACGCACGGAAGCGTACACCTTTCTTTTCTTTGATGAACGGGGCCTGAAGTGTTATCTGCAGACGCCATAGTGTTGAAGAACGAGGCCTGAACTGATGTGAACAGACGTCATAGCCGAATGAATATCAAGATTGAGTTACTTGAACCCGTAAGTTATGAGATATCAATCCATTTGTAATCCATACTTTAAGCCAGTCCATGTAGTGAAGGATCGAAGTATCTGAAACTGAGTAAGGACTACCTGCACTAATATTACAAACTTGATTGCATATATTTTGGTTAGTGACATTAGTATCCAAACCCTTTGGGGTTTCACAGTCAACCTTGATTTTGTCATCGGTAAACAGCTTTCCGGTAGGTATCCACCTAAGTCCAGCATCCTTAAACATTCTACCATACGGTATCCACTTATGGTAAGGTCTAGGATTGTTAGGCTTCTTATGCATAGTGGAAGACTTATCCTTATTCCTAGATTCCATAGATTTAGCAGTTGGTATCCATCTAGGTGAAGATTTTGGTTTGTTTTGCTTCGTATGCACACTAGATGACTTAGTGAAAATCCTAGGCTTAACAGGTTGAACCTTTGTATGAGCATTTACTTTCTTTAGGGATTTCGAAAAACAATTATCATGATTTGCCTTAAAGATGCATTTCAGACAATTTGAGCAAACAACTTGTTTGGATTCAGAAAATGATCTAGAGTTCTTAGAGTGATCTGCTATGGGAATAGCTTTATTCGAAATGCAACTACTCTTAGATACAAGCCAATCCCTAGTCTTTAGTTGAGTGTTCCTAGGTAATGGTTTAAAACTACTAGCAGTGCCTTGAAACCTCGTAGAATTCATCACCCTAGGTCTTGTACCTAAAATTTCATCTTTTCGAATCTGTGTTTTTCCTAGCTTCTTCTAGATAATAGCTCTTCCACAAGTCATTCATATCATATGAATTCTGAATTTTAATGCTTGGCTTAGACACATTTTTCGAACCAATCCTAGAGGTGCTGGGAGTAGAAGTAGTTGCTTGTTGAGGTTTAGAGGAACTAGAAGCATAATTCTTAGGCAACTCAGGTGAAGTGACTGGTTTTGACAAAACTTGTTTCTCATCAACTTGGGAGGCAAACCGTGTTTTTGAAAATTTTGGCCTTTCGGATATAAACGCAGTAGGCTGCCTAACAACGGACCGGTTTCTAATGGGATGAGAAACTGGTTTCCCCAAGGTTGATGGTTTTATAAACTTACTGTTCACACTTTTCCCTACAGTTTTCCTAAGCTCATTTTTTAAGGCAACAATAGCGAAACTCTTTTCCTGAAGTTGAGCTTTGAGTTCATCAATTTTTGCTATCAAAGAGCTTGTTTGTTCCATTGTTGTAGTTCTAGCTTCTTTGACAGAGTCACTTAGTTCTATGTGATGCTTTCTCAAAGACTCATTTTCCTTTAGTAATTTGGCCACAGAAACCGCTAATTCATCATTTCTCATTTGAATATCAACAATAGCATTAATATCAGAATTACTTGTAACCAAATTACTTTTCACATGCATACCAGAAATATGTTTCTTCAAATTGTTGATGGTTGAGTCTTTGTCTTGAAGCTGAGCTTTCAAAGTGTTCATTTCAAAAAGTTCACGGAATTCAGGAAGTTCCGGATTTTTACATGGTTTGTTAATTTGGAAACTTTCTTCTTTACTTTGTATCGCAATTTCAAGAGAAATGCAATGTTTTTCAAGATTTGAGAATTTGTTTGAAAATTCATCAAAAGCCTTTTTATCAACCATATTGTTTGTTTTGAAACACTTAATCTCAGACTCAGCCTCAGTTACAGGACATTTATCAGAGTCATGTTCAACATCATGATCAGTTTGTTTAAGTACTTTAGCAGATGCATTATATTGAATAGTAAAGGGTACCTCATTACATGACACATGTTCAATTTTTGGTCTGATATCTGCATCCACATCATGTGTAACAAGAGTCACTGAACCGCTGGCTATGTCAAGCTTATCTATTTCTGATCCTCTGTATTCAGTTTCAACTGATCCATCATCCGATGCCTTACTAGTCTCAACACAACGATTTATTGATTGTACCCGACATTCATTCACCTTTCTGATCACAACATCAAATTCTTGTGTGCCAGGAGTTACTGAGCAGCTGGTTACATCATTCTTTGTTGTCTCTGATATTCTGCATTCAGCAACACCTGATTCTTCAACTAATACATTACCCAACTCATCACAACTTTCTCTCAACTGCACCAGACTCTCATCCACTATTTCATCATTCTGAGTAACTTCTTCAATATACTTCTCCACATTATTCATAAGATGGATAAGTGTCTCTATGAACACGCTAATTTCCACTCCAGTGTGTATCTTGAAAGACATTTCAGTCATGTCTTGATCATAATCAGATGTAAATTCCCTACTGAAGAATGACTGAAATTGGTTGTGGATCACTTGAAGTGCAGCACTGGAAGTATCCTTTTGAACCTTTTCTTTATCAAGTTGTTGTTCCAATTGTTCTAAGTTCAATAGTAATGTTCCCGTTAATGTGGATAAATCTTGACGGAAAAGGGCATTGCATGTTCGTTCCATTCCTATCGATGTGAGTAACATAAGGTGTGAGTGAAGTTGTTGAAAGGGCACAATGCAACATTCCTTTTGCATGGCATTCTGTAGCATGAGCAGGTGCAAGTCTTTCACATTGGACTCAGAGCATGAAGAACTCAAATCATCATTTATTGAATCCATCATCTGTAACCGTTCAGTATAGCTAATATTCTCATGGTTGTCTACAGCATCATACAATTTAAGTACTTCCGAAATCACTGAATCAGGAGTGTAAGACATGATGTTGTTGTGTACACGGTATTTTACAAATCTATGATTTAAACCGAGAAATAGAATCTTTCGCGGGATTTTACAAAATCAAGAAGAAACCGTTAAGCAATGACCAATAGAATGTGTTAAGATGACTGATGGATCGACAAAATGATAGAAAATTGTGTGTTAGGTCTTATGATTGTTTGTAGGATTAGCAGAGATGTTGTTTGGTTGTGATCAGGGTTGGTTGTTGCACGATTTTACGGAGAAATTTAGGTCTAAAAACACAAAAACCTCAATAACTTCTGTTAGGAGCGGATTTAGGCCTCGAAGGTTGACACGAATAAACTATAGTTAATTCGGCATGCCATTCTCCTCGTTCTCATGGTCGTTTTGATGGGTAGAACGCTGAAAACGGAGTTACGGTTCAAAAGTTATGGCCGTTTGAAGTTTTGTCGGGAAAAGTCAACAAGTCGCTAGTAAGACAAGTCGCTAGAGTCACCAAGTCGCTAAGTAACAACTCGCTAAAGGCACCAAATCGCTAAACAGTCAAGTCGCTAAAGAGCAACTCGCTAAGTATCCAAGTCGCTGAGAACAATAAGTACAAGTCGCTAGAATAAATGAAAGCAAGTCGCTAACCCCACCAAGTCGCTAGCCGTAGTGGAGAATCCACTAACTTGTACTGTTTGTCGGCTTGTCTCAATAGACAAGTCGCTACGACTAACACTACAACTCGCTAGAAATTACTGAAGCAAGTCGCTACGAAGAAATTCACAACGAGACTCAAGTCGCTACCTTGAAAAACTTCAAAAACACACTTTTCAATCCAAAACAAGCCCAACCACAGTGATTCAAGCTTTCCAATCAAAACCCAAGCACTTACAATGATTCTAAACACTAAAGTACACTCAAAATTCAAACTTTAACACAAGAAATGATCCAAATGATGCAAAAACCACTAAACTATTTCAAACTCAAAAACCATCTAAAACCACTAGAAATCCAAGGATATGTAAGAAAGATGATCAAACCATGGCTCTGATACCATTTGTAACATATTGGATTTCACAAACACTCAATCAATCACAAATATAGCGTATGAATATATGGTTTTAGAGAGAGAAAGTGGGATGAGAGCCTTTCTAGAGAGAGAGAGTAAACAAAAGAGAAAAGGTTAGATTAGAGTGAAAGGTCCAACCCTCTACCTTGGAAGAATGTATTTATAGTTACATACTACAAATCCTCCTTCGGACTGTGGATCAGGCATATAGTGGGTAAAAACCTGTCCTTCCTCCACGGTGTTACTCTAAACTATTCTACGCTACTGACTAACTAATTACCTACTAAATAACATAAATAACTACAAGTCTACGAGCTAACTTATGCTAAATAATATTTGGGGTGACCGACTCTTCACTATGGAATTTCTAATTCCTAACAGTTTCATCAAAAAGTTAAAACACGAAAGTTGTTCGGAACGACGTTTTCTTCAAAAACTCAGGAGCATGGGTCCAAAGAACGCAAAACGAAGACTAATTTTAGTCATAAACTTAACAGCTGTCATATGCTTTTATAAAACCAAGCCAAGCACTCCTTTTCTCGGATTTATTTCTCCTTAACCACAAGTCTATAAAATAAATGGTTTATAGAGAGGGCATGATCAAGTTTCTAAAACACCAAGAATGTTCTTAAAATCTTTCCATGCCTCGCTTTTATTAAACCTTGAACATGGTGTCTCGCGAACCTTTTCAAATGTACCCCTTTTATGCACTTTTCAAAAGTAAGCTAAAACATAAGCTAATAAGTTGTTATAAGTTTGTTTTCAAAAGATTATTAACTTATATTTACTATTTGTTGAAAGTCTTGCCTTTTTTTAAACCTAAAACGCATTAAAAACGAAAGAATGACTATTTTTGCAAACGACTTAAAGCGTCAAGGGCCTAAATTGCCAAAACTCTTATATTTTTTATAACAAGGATTAAGATTGTAATCAACTTGAGACATAGGGGTATAAATTGTCACTTTTGAAACTAAAAGGGTATAAATTGTAATTTTACAAAAGTTCAAGGGTATAAACCATCAATACTTAAAACTGTAAGGGTATAAAGTGTAACATTTTATATATTATTTCGAAAGTATATTCTTAATACTTAACAAACTGTTTTTGATAAAGTAATATACGAAGTATTTCTGTATCGTTAATGATCGATCGAACCTTGAAGATGAAATATCATAAAACATATATTATCATCCACTAACTTTCGAAGAGACTTCAAAACTACAAATATCATCAATAATGAAACTTGACATACCAACCCAGGTCGCGTGTCGGAGCCATTTATTCTCACAACTTGAATTACTTACAGAACACTGTATCACCAAGGTGAGTTTGTAGCCCCTACTTTTATACATTTTAAATTACTTTTGGAGGAGATACATGCTCAAAAACTTGCTTTGACTTCCATAAATACTCAAAACATTTATACTCTTGTGCTAAGCAATAATTTTTATACTTTTGGACATGAAGTGTAGTTACGATATGTGCCTTAATGTGTTAAACTTATTCTTATACGCTTCATTCTTTAGCAACTGTTTAACTCCTAGATGGAGCCGTTGGAGAGGTATTGATAGTACTATCGGGCTGACGCCCCCACCCTTGGTCCAAGATTCATGGCCTTGGGTGAATATAATCCATTATTCTTGTTTATTCTTGTCATGAGGTTCAGTTGGCTGTTATGCTTTACATTAAGTACTCACATATATCGTATACACATATGTCCTACTCATACTATACTTTAGCAGTGGGTTGTAAACACACAGGTTGCAAGTTTTGTATGGGCGGGATTTGCAACTGAGTGGATTTACAATGCCTTTGCTATGGAAACTTTCTTTAAAGACTTTTCAACTTATTTTCAACAAACTCTATGAACTCACCAACCTTTGTGTTGACACTTTTTAGCATGTTTATCTCAGGTTAGTAAGGCGATAGCGGATGCATGGATCATAGAGTCATTTGCATGTTTTGGAGACTTCTGCTTTTATCCTTTACCATTCGATACATTTTGAAAATATATATGTAATCATATACCTTGGGACCTCTTGTAATAACTCTGATTTAAATAATTCGAATGGTAACTTTTCAAAACGTCTCATTTAGAGGTCGTTTTCTATACCTTGTGCTTTGTATTAAGAAGTAGCACCCCATTGACACTATCGTTCCGCTGCGATATTTTGGGGGTGTTACATTAGCAAAAGAATAAAATTTCAAGGTTAAAAAATATTATATTTATACTATGAAAAATTTTAATGATCATTTTATGTATATAAATATATGAAAATTATATATATTAATATGAATTCGGTTTTCAGTTTAGAATGCTAAACCATATCCAAACCGAAAACTGAATATTTAATTCGGTTCTTTTCAGTTACAAATTTGGTTTGATTTTTTTCTGTTCGGTTTTGGTTTTTGGTTTCCGTGAGTATTACCCTAATTATGAACACCCCACATAGTTTATAGTTACATAACTTACATTGACACATTTTCAAGATTTTACTAACGGAATTATATAGGTAACTGTTTAGAAGAAGAATATAAAAAACATTTTCCATTTATTATTTTCTCAAAGTAACCTGGTTAACAAGGTGACTTGTATTAAAAGATTTTGACTGTAAACCTAAAATTATAGGGTAATCCAAGTGACGAGTGATCCAATTTTTGATTGTATTATGGTGCATGCCTCTATCGCCGTACGGTGATGTCGTACGGTGACGCGTTCATGGTATATCTGACCATAAGGGTTTCAACAAAACCGCTTTTGTACATATTTAACTACACGCATATTTTATTCTAATGATTAAATGAAAAACATAAACCATAAGATTGAATCAATTCAAAACGAAATCAGTATCATGGCTTACAAAAACACAACGAAAAATAACGTAAAACTCTCTTCCACAAAATGTCATTAGACAACGAGCCTACCGTGTTTTATTCCCATAGTAACATCCAAAATCATCCCTCCACCGCAAGCAACTCACACTCTGCAACATTCATTTCTATCACCTTATACGTATGCTCCAACATATCCATCTTTGATTCTAAAAGACGCCACTCGATAAGAAGATCCTCCACATCTTCTCCCAAAAGTTTCTTTTCCAACACTTCTAGTTTCTTAGCAGAAATCTTGGCTTTGGTTTCTTCCATATTTTTCATGACTAGCTGCATTTTAAGTCAGATGACAACTGCTCCATGGAACAAAATTCGAACAATGTTTTTTTTAATAAAAGTCGTGTTTAATGTGTTATATCAGGATATTTATAATAAATGTTTATTGAGGAATAATATTAGGGTTGTTACGTTATTTGATACTCGAAGCCCATATTGTGGTAGCACCTTTCCTATATAACTTAACACTCGTTAACACTCTAGGTTTAATATCATCCTAGCAAGGTACCCGTGCGTTGCGGTGGCGGGTACTCTGTAAATGAAACTTTTGACGAACAATGTTTTTCTATTAGTATTTATATACGGTAACAATTAATTTACAGATGGCGAATTGTTTTTTGTAAGCATGGTAAACTATTAAAGTTTTAAGGTATATAACGATATCTTATTTGATGTCACTTCCAACTTTTTTTTCCTTTTCTTATTTTGAAAGTTCGAACATAAAAAACCATATATTTGAAAGTAGTTTGGTTATTTTGAGGGCCTAAGAACTCTCGAGATATATGAATCAATTATTTATTTTGTTTCATAAAATTTATATTATATGTAAAAAAGGTTGTATTATTTAAAATTAGACTAAAATACACCGTTAGTCCCTAAACTTGTCCAAATACATCACTGGGGGACAAAACATGGCATTTTCATCGCCAGTAGTCCAAAGTACGGGTTTTTGAGGCTAAACCAGTCCCTTGAACCATTTTCTGTTAGTCAATTTATGTTATTTTCCCGATGTGCCTTGCACATGAGGGCAAAATGGTCATTTCATTATTTTGGTTATACCATCACTACCACCACCCCCTCTTTATCTCTTTTTCCTGATTCTCTCGTTAAAATTAACACCATCACCATAGAATGAAAGAATAAACTTGTATGCAATATTATCAAGTATACAATTGCAAAAAAAAAAAAAAAAAAAAAAAAAAAAAAAAAAAAAAAAAAAAAAAAAAATTACAACAAAACATGAAAATTGAATATATATATATATATATATATTAATACCAAACATATTACAATCACATAAAGATACTACTGAATTGGAAATCCAATCAGAGATACAATCAACATACTACAACCTATTTGATATAGGCTAAAACTCTTTTGACATGTTATACCCCATATCAGATACAATAAAGTTAATTGGAAAGACAAAATTCTTGTTTTGCACCATAAGCCGAAAACCAAATAAGCCATTGCCCTCCTTCGAGCAGCAGCAGTCGTGCGTGCCCCGACAGCAACCTTCGCATTAGCCTTGTTCCGTCTAGATTCAGCCCTCACTTCAAACCTTGGGGTCCTCTTCCTAATTGGTACTACAAATGTATACTTTCCCCATTCCTCACTTCTAGAGGGAATCACTGCCCTCATCCCAGACCTCAACCTACTGGGTAACACCAAACCGGCAGCTACAAACTTATCTACGTGACTAAACCCCTTCTTCATTACCCTCTTTGCAATAATCCTTGTCCTAGTATTCGGGTCCTTTACTATAGTATGTTCCCTAGTAGCCACCCCCTTCGTATTCACTTTGATTTTTCATATAACATGACCATGCTGCAAATTAAAACTAATGTTACTACTAATTAATAACCAAAAATATGAAATGATTACATACCATCTTCATCTAATAACAATGGACATTTTACATATGTCATGCACATAGTATTAACTTTATAAGACATACATTGTGAATGGTATACTTAACATTAAACCATTTTGTATACAATAGGTTAGATCATGCATCGTATAAGTGAAGAGAATATAGAAATAGAGGACTAGGAATTAGCAGAAGATTAATCAAGTACATTATACTGTGACGACCAGATTTATTTATAAGTGTGGATCAGATTCAACACATTGAATTAAATAATGGGGAAAGATTCATGGAAATAAATCTTTGCTCGGTACAATGTGTTGAATCTGATCCACACTTCTAAAGTGGGTGTTTGATTTAGAAACCTCCAACAGTCTGTGCTTATCTTAAAGACATCTTTTAGAAATAAGATGAATCATAGTAAGTAGAAATTTAACGAGAGGCTATCACACTAGTACATTTTTTATTATGAACTGCAAACTTAGTTTTTACAAAAACCTAGCATTGTTTCACAATATCCCAAAAGATAGATTACCAAATATCATGCATTGATATTGAAATTTAAAGTATTGATGCTATACATTCGATGAAATGAATAATATTAACAAAAGGAGGAGAAAAAATAGGACAAAGAGTAAACCACGAACCAAAGGTAAGGTTTAAAATATACTATATAATATTTGAGATAATGGCTTGGTTTATGAATATGGAAATGCAAGAATGGCTTACATTTCCATTTAGAAGTGTTAGGTAAATAGGGTAGCGTTTTCAAAATAGGTATCAAACACCCAAATTTAGGCATACTCTAAACACACCAAATGGTGATGAAACATGACCTTACAGGATCAACTGCTACTTAATTAATCATATACAGAGAAAAGAATTAGCATACAAAGAGAGAAACATGACATTAACAACCAAATATTAATTATTTTCATCAACTTTAAGTTAACAATAAGGGTTTAAATTAAAATGTAGTATGGAATTCATTACCACCATTTCCATGTGATTGAATGGCGTGAAATATGGAATCCATTAAGGTAGCTCCATCATCATTTTTCGCCTTCATGTGCATCATCTTTAGTGCACTTTTTGACAACATCACAACAAGCACAAGCATGTGAGATGAAATGAAGATGGGTGTATGTAAATCAGTGTTTTTAATTTGGGGATTTATGGTTAGGGTTAGGGTTAGGGTTAATCCGACAGATTGGGGGTAATTAGCCTTTTGACTAACGTTCAAAACTTCTTATTTGAACAATAAATAACTTTGGCGATGGAGAGAGTGATGGTGACGGTGATGGTGATGGTGATGGTGATGTTGGTTGGGGAAGGTGAAGGTGAAGGTTGGGAGAGGGTGATGAAATGAAGATGTGTTTGAGGTTTTTATATGTAAATGGGCAAAATGGTTATTTAACAAGAATAACGGGATTTAACAACATATAACGGGACGTTGAGTAACGAAAAATGGGACAAGGGAATGGTTTAACCTCAAAAATCAATACTTTGGACTACTGGCGATAAAAATGCCATGTTTTGTCCTCCGATGATGTATTTGGACAAGTTTAGGGACCACCAGTGTATTTTAGTCTTAAAATTATTCATAGAATGTCTTACAAATTTTAGGAACAAAGTGTTTAGCAACTTATCTTATTTGTATATATTATGTTTTATTAATAATACTTTTTAAGTGTTTTAAATATGATATTAATTACAAATGTTGATCAGTCAATATGTGTAGGTGTTGATGCATAAATTAATTGTACATATAGTTTAATTAGTTGTAACTTGCTTAAAATGTACATACAACTTATTTTATTTTATTTCTATTATTATTGAAAGATGGTTTTATTAAAAGGAGAAAAAGGGCAAAAGCCATTACAACCACCAGAAAAAACCAAAAAACATTCCAAAAACGATCTTGACATATGCGGCCGAACCACCAAACCTCGAAATATATATATCACTTTAATACTTGTATTTATTAAATAGTTGTTTTTGTGGTGTAAAGTTTGTATCATGATTGTACCATATGTTTTATAACATGTATAACTTAAAATTAAGTTTATAAGTAGAGTAAATATTTGTACCATAAGTTTTATAACATGTAACACTTAAAATAAGGTGTAATTTGTAATTTGTGAGGGAAGTCTCTTCCTCATTTATATGTATTATAGAATAAGGTGTATTTTGTGAATAGTAAGTATTTTGCATTTGCACTTCATACATGTCTTTTCAAGCAATTAGGCAATGAAACTTGAACATTACAGTGATTCAAGTAAAATCAACACAATTAAGTGCGAAAATAAGAACACTTCTTTTGGCATGAGAATTAAGTGCGAAAATAAGAACACTTCTTTTGGCATGAGAAACTAGACACTCAAAAATTGGAAGAGAATTTGAGGTGTGTTTGATGCCATCATATACTTAAACTAAAAAGGAATTGATGTTTGTGATAAAACTATATCTACGATTAAGAAGATGGTATAATTACAAATAACAAGTAAATTATCTAGAATATGTACATTGGCAGAAGATTGTATATTGTTATATATTTCATGAACCTAGCACATGAGAGACATCTAGAGCTTTCTTGTTTTATGTAAATTTTGTTTTGGAGAATGTTGGTCAACTCAATATTTGGTTAACAACCTATGTAGTAAACCATTAATTAAGCACATCCAAGGCCTAGGATCCAAGGCTAAAAAATCATGGATTCGGGAGTTAAATATTAAGCACAAGGTGAGTTTCTTGTCCATTCAAGAAACAAAAACGGATGTTATTTCTGATATGGAGATAAAATTCTTATGGGGTAATAGTTTGTTTAAGTATTCGGTGAGTGAAGTTGTAGGCAACTCGGGGGGTATCCTTTGTGTTTGGGATCCCAACGTGTTTTCTAAATCTAATCATGTTATTTCTGACAATTTTGTTGCGGTATATGGGAATTGGATTCCTAATAATATGGATTTGCTTATGATATCAGTTTACGCTCCTCAACCTCTTGTGGAGAAGCGAAACTTATGGAGTTTTATCTCGGCTCTTGTATCTTGTTGGAATGGTGAATATATGGTTTTTGAGTATTTTAATGAAGTTCGTTTTGAAAGAGAGCGTATGGGGTCGTTTTTTAATCAATACGGGGCGAATATCTTTAACTCGTTTATTTTGAATTCGAATCTTGTTGAGGTTCAGTTAGAAGGTTATGATTTTACTTGGTCACATCCGTCGGCTTCCAAAATGAGCAAATTGGATCGTTTTTTAGTAAGTGAAGGTTTAATTTCTATTTTCCCACATATGTCTGCTATTTGCCTTGACCGGCATATTTCAGATCATCGCCCCATTTTTCTTCGGGATGTGATTGCCGACTATGGTGCTATTCCTTTCAAGTTATATCATTCTTGGCTTGATTGGGACGGTTTTGGGACATTGGTATCTAATATTTGGAAGTCAGCGATTCTTACCGATCATAATGGGATGGTTCGGTTTGTTAAGAAGTTACAAATTTTGAAAAAAGAGATTCGATCGTGGACTATGTCTATGAAACAGAAAAAATCAGGCCACATTAACGACATCAATTCTAAGTTGAAAACTATTGATGCTATCTTAGATCAAGGAGGAGTAAATGATGATCTTCTCCTAGCTCGAATAGATTTGATGAAACATCTTCATGATTCCAAATATAGTGAAGCTCGTGATCATATTCAAAAGGCCAAGATTAAATGGGCTATAGAGGGGGACGAGAACTCTAAGTTCTTTCATGGTATCATTAATCGAAAACGTGCTAATATGTCAATTAAGGGTCTCATGGTTAATGGAGAATGGGTAGATGATCCAAGTCGTGTCAAATAGGAATTTCGTACTTATTTTTCCTCTAGGTTTCAAGATCCAGGTTCGCGTCAATGTCGTTTAAATTTCTATTTTCCTAATCGCCTTACTTCGGATCAGATTTTGGATTTAGAGAAGCCGGTTTCCTGTGATGAAATTCGTGATGCAGTATGGGATTGTGGTACAAATAAATCACCTGGGCCTGATGGGTTTTCTTTTGAATTCTTTCGAAAATTTTGGGATATAGTTGGGCCGGATATGTGTATTGCGGTGGGATGGTTCTTTTCTCACAACACGTTTACTAGAGGATGTAACTCTGCTTTTATTTCTCTCATTCCGAAGGTTCAAGATCCTAAATTTGTGAGTGATTATCGTCCTATCAGCCTAATTGGGAGTCTCTATAAGGTTGTGACTAAAATCTTAGCCAGGCGTCTTTCGGTTATTATTTCGGAGCTTATTTCGGATGTGCAAACGGCTTTTCTTCCTAATAGGCAGATTCTTGATGGGCCTTTCATTATTGATGAGATTCTTTCTTTGTGTAAACGGAAAAAACATAATGCGATGGTGTTTAAAGCTGACTTTGCTAAAGCATATGATTCCATCCGATGGGATTATTTGGATGACGTTCTCGATGCATTTGGTTTTGGAGTTAAATGGAGGGCTTGGATCAAAGGGATTCTGTCTTCTGGTATGGCGTCTATTTTAGTTAACGGAAGTCCCACTTCTGAATTTCATTTTCATTGTGGCTTAAAACAAGGCGATCCACTTGCTCCATACCTTTTCATCCTGGTAATGGAGTCGCTTCATCTTTCTTTTTCGAGGGCTGCTGATGAAGGGTTTTTTAAAGGTATAAAGGTTAACTCCTCTCTTACTCTCTCTCACCTTTTCTATGCGGATGATGCCATTTTCATTTGAGAATGGTCTAATGATAATTTACGAAGTATCATGTATATGCTCAATTGTTTCTCGATGGCATCTGGTTTAGGGATTAACCTTAAGAAAAGTCACTTACTTGGAGCTGGTGTTTCTAATGATATGATATCCCATGCGGCTCGTTTCCTGGGTTGTGGGGGTTTAAAACTTCCATTTAAGTACTTAGGAGTCACTGTTGGAGGTAGCATGTCGAAAGTTAATGTGTGGGATGATTCTATTGGTAAAATTAAGGCTAGGTTGTCTAAATGGAAACTTAATACTCTTTCTATTGGAGGTCGTCTCACGCTCTTAAAGTCAGTCTTGGGCTCTACACCTATTTACAGCATGTCGATATATAAGGTTCCAAAATCCGTGTTAAATATAATGGAATCTTTACGTCGAAATTTCTTTAATGATGTCCAAGGTCAGGAGAGGAAGGTTACTTGGATTAAGTGGTCTAAGGTTCTTGCTTCTAAAAAACATGGAGGGTTGGGAGTAAACAGTTTCTATGCGTTGAATAGGGCACTTCTCTTTAAATGGGTGTGGAGACTTATATCACATGATGGTTCGCTTTGGTTTCGTATCATTAATGCTTTGCATGGGAGCAATATGCAGGTTCTTTCTTCATGCCCTTCTTCGCCTTGGAGTGTGATTCTTAAGGAGGTTAGTGTTTTGAAATCTCAAGGTGTTGATCTTCTTGGACATTGCAAAATTCGTATTGGATCTGGTAGTAACACTCGGTTTTGGAGTGACGTTTGGTTAGGAGAGTCTCGGCTATGTTTGCTTTTCCCTCGTTTATTTGCTTTGGAGACTTGTAAAGAGTGTACAGTAGCCGATAAAATCCAAGGATCTATTTCTTTTACTTTTAGGCGTGCTGTTCGTGGTGGTGCGGAAACTCAACAACTTGAGCAGCTTCAATCGTTAGTTGAGACGGTTATGCTTTCTAATGTCGATGATCGTTGGATATGGGATTTAAATGGAGAAGGGAGTTTTTGCGTGAAAGATGCTCGAAACCTCATTGACGAGGTGTTCCTTCCTAAAGATCTAGTTGCTACAAGATGGGTAAAACTAATTCCTATCAAAGTTAACATTTTTGCATGGAAACTTCGTCATGACCGTCTTCCTACTAGGGATAATCTGGCTCGAAGAGGTATTTTTATTCATCATAATTGCTGCCCAGTTTGTGAGACGGAGATTGAAGATTTGTCCCACCTGTTTTTCCTTTGTGAAGTTGCCCGGGATGTTAGTCGTCTCATTTGTCGGTGGTGGAATATTTCTTGGATGCAAGTTGGTTCTTATGCGGAATGGCTAGCTTGGTTTAATTCGATTTGATTGGAGTTCAAACTTAAAAGTCTCCTTGAAGGTATTTTCTTGGTCGCCTGGTGGAGTATATGGAATTTTCGTAATCAACTTATTTTTTCAACTCAGAAGCCTCGAAGAAATGTCCTTTTCGATGACATAGTTACTCGTTCATTTATTTGGATTCAAGCTAGATGTAAAAGTAATTTTAGTTGGGATAGTTGGCTTCAACGTCCTTACTCGCTTTCTTTGTAACTTTTCTAGCTCCTTGCTAGTTTTTCTTTTATAAAAGTTGCCGTTCAAAAAAAAAAAAGTAAACCATTAATTAATAATTATGTTTTTTTAAACTATGTATTTTTTGTCAGGGACAATTATTTTGAGACGGAGAGCAGTAAAGCAACACGTTTATTTATTATAGAATTATGTTGGTTTTGTTATGAAATCATAGAGAATAATTATGATAAATAAATGCAAGTTTTAATAAGTATAACTATAATAACATTAGTTACAATATTTTAAATCACTTTTTTAAATATATTTAAAAAAAAATAATTAAAAAATGCAATGTAATTTAATATAAGAAAAAAAAGTCTAAAACCATAACTATCTATTAACTATCCAAATCTTCTAATTAATGTAACTTTTGTAACACCTCTTAAATGAAATAATACATATTATTATACATATTTACAAAGTAATAAAACATACAAAGCTTCGTACAATTTATATACAAACAAATTATTGGTACATATGATTTTAAAAACTGGACCGGACAGGACCGACAGGTTCAACCGGTTTAACCGAGAACTGGAGTCGCGGTTCGGCTAGCAATAAAAGCTGTCCGAAAACGACCTCGAGAGAACCGTCAAAACCGGTAAAAAAGAGTGAACCGAGCTCAAGCTTAGCTCGTTTAATTCAATGTTTAACTGTTTTCTAAGTATTAGCCAATTAGGTCAGAGCCCGCATGAGCTCAAGCTTGGCTCGTATATAACCATAAAGCCCGAGCTCGAGTTCAAGTATATATTTGGGCTCGTTTATACATAGATATACGTATACGCAATATAACATGTATATATTTCTAATGCTCGTTTAGGATCGCGAGCTTAGTCAAGTTCGGGCTCGATTTAAATGAGCCCCAACTAAGGCTCAAGTTAAACAATTTGTTTAGGCTCGGCTCGTTCCGAGCTTTTACCGATCCGATACCTAGCTTTTCACAAACTGCTTGCTCATTTCCACCCCTGTTTCTAACCCACACGGGCCACCAGATTTAAAACATATGATTTATCTGACATAAGTATCAAGTAAATACATATAAAAGAAAATTGCAACTGAGCAACCTGCATTAGCATTTTCACAAAAGTACACAGGTTATGACATATCAGAAGCCTACACAACAATTATGAAACTATCTACAAACATCAACTATAGCATGTAAACTGAACAACAAAACCAGAAATTGTATTTGATGTTTCTGAATCTAAATCAACACGCTGCGGTAGTTACAGGAAGGCGATTCGGGTTTCAGGCACCACAGCGGCCACCATCATCATGTATTCTGAGTATCTACTGCCACATCTAACTCGACACGTTGCGGTAGTTACAGGAATGTGATTACGGTTTGAGGCCCCAGACCCCTACTATCATCATGTATTCTGAGTAACCATTGTCATGTCTAACTCAACACGCTGCGGTAGTTACAGGAAGGCAATTCCAGTTTTGGGCCCATACCCGGGACTGTCATCATGTATTCAGAGTAACCATCGCCACGTCTAACTTAACACGCTGCAGTAGTTACAGGAAATCGATTCCAGTTTCAGACCCCACACCCGCCACCATCATCATGTATTCTGAGTAATCACCGCCGCGTGGACCACACTTGTATTTTGACCTTGACTATCTAACCCGACAGGCAGCGGGTCCTGGAGAACAACTCGGGTTACGGGCGCGACACCCGCCACTACTACTGACTGTCCGAACATACCTACGACCCATCTGATACTCTGTGTATCCGCCACTTGAGCTGCCACGGCCAGTCAGGGGAGATATGAATGTTATTGGAGCATCACCTGGGTTGCCTTGTAAAGGCTCTAAAGTCTCGACTATATCAGTCATTAACGGTCTTGCTTTAGGGTTGTGGCTTAAGCAATAGTATGCTAAGCTGCAAGCTTTTTGAGCTTCTCTCATTGAGTACTGATCTTCTAGCCTTGGGTCGATAATTAGTAACCATTTTTTCTTGTCTTTTAGTTTGGGTCGAGCCCAGTCCACCAAGCTTTGTTCTTTGGTTGGTCTTGTCTTGTCGACCGACTTCCTTCCTGTTAATAACTCTAAAAGAACAACCCCGAAGCTGTAAACATCACTCCTTATGGTAAGATGTCCTGTTTGGCATACCAGAATCATCTGTTAGGTTTATAATAAACGACGCGGGTGGCAATTTAGACTTAATCTTATGAATAGGTAGATTTCAGTTGTGTTCTATATCACACGGGTCAAATCAAAAGTTGTAACTGAAATTGGAACAGCTTGAGCGTTGTCCAAAGTCTATTTGTTAGAGCATACAGCCTTTTTAATGCTTAAACTGAAAGATTTAGGATATTATCTATACAAGCTATATTTGTAATCATAATTAACAACTTAGTCAGTCATACAAAAGCTAAGATATAGCGACTAAAAAAAGTGTTTGCTTACCCAATCTGGCCTGATCGACCCGTTACCTTACCCACACATCTTGTCACCTCTGGCAAGAAAGATTTCATGCATGCACAAACGGCCAATTTTATTGCATGTTTCCTTTTACGGATCACTTTTATTTATATTACAAGTTTTGACCCATTAGTAATGAGATATAACCCAAAGTCTCAAACTGACACAATTTCTCATTTCGTGTTTATAACTAGAGGTTTGGTAACAACTATTAAATTCCAAAGTAAGGACAGATATAAATCAATGTTGAAGAGACGAGCTACAACAGAAGAGTGAAAGACGTACCAGTCATAACATATTCAGGAGCAGCATAACCATAGGTACCCATAACCCTAGTTGATACATGGGTCTCGTCCCCTTGTGGTCCAGCTTTTGCAAGCCCAAAATCAGATAGCTTAGCTGTGTAATCCTGTAGGTTCACACTACTTATTATCCATCTAATAACTGCTTAATGTATTTGATTTAAAACAGAAGAGCTAAAGTGCAAGAAAAAATGTATGATCAAGTGAACTAACCGAATCCAACAAAATGTTTGAGGTTTTGAAGTCCCTATAAATTACAGGGTGTTCAGCATTGTGTAGGAAGGCAAGACCTTTAGCAGCTCCATAAGCAATCATCATTCTCTTTGTCCATGGCAACGTTGTAGACGCTTCTGAAATCCTCAAGAAAACGCATTAAGTTAGGTTAAAACAGATATAAATGCATTTATAAGAGACTAAATCGTACTCGGTCTAGCTTATCTCACAAAATTCCAGCTATTTGCAAAGTCAATAAGCGCAACCAAAGCATTCGATATAGTAAATTATCAGTACATCAAAAGGAAGCTTTGGGGATTTAAAGAAACATGTTTGGTAACGGATGTTATCTTTTACTCTATCCATCTCATAAGAACTGCAACATTTTCTATTTAGAATGCCCCGTATACTTGTAATGTTTGGTTTTGGAAATTCCAGTATACGAATAACCTGGTTGTCAATTGTCATAATAACAGCATATTACATAGCATCTATTTTGGTGCAGGGGTTTCTCCTATTCAATCTTCTTAAAAGGGGAATTCAGGGATTTTGACTGAAAGTAAACAATTTAGCGAAACTACGTCCAAAATCAAATGTTGGAAGTTTTTTGAGAAGGCTGTTGGTGTTTCCATAAAGTGAAAACATACGCTTAAGCTGACGTTGGATCAGGCCACTAACATGGACATAGTGAATGATCAAATAGGTAAAATAATGAAACCATTAAATAAGATGAAACGTCTCAATAATGATGATAGCACGTGCAAAAAAATGAAAATACTATATTGACTATAGCGTTTGAGGACAAAAGAAATCAATGATGGTTAACATGCGTGGCGACAAAATGTTTAAATACCAAAAACGTGAGTTGCTGATGATTAGGTTACATGGCAGAAAAATCAGTCTTAAAATACCATCTCCGAATCTAGCTAAACAATAGTGTTGTCCTAAACTTTTCGTTTTGCACGAAGTCACTAACAAGTTATTCCAATTATAGCTTATATAAATTTACTGACAGATAATCAGATGATTTAAATGTGCATTAACAAGAGAATAAGGTCAAATTTAACTAAGCATAAGTCATGGATTTTAGAATAACGAGAATGAATGCGGCTCAAACCCTATGTCAACTATGACGCACTCGCACTCGCATTCGTGTTATTACTATTTTTATCACCGCACGAACACAGTACTTTCATATAATATTAGATACTATATATCATATAAACGTGCAAGAATGAAAGGTAGAACAAATAATAAATCAGCAATCAAAACAAAGGCATATAAAATGAACGAATAAACATACTTCTGAACAAGTGATTCTCTAGGCTTCCTCTGAACATGAACTCGTACACAAGCAACCGGTGATCATCCTCACAGCAATATCCGATCAACTTCACCAAATTTGGATGTCTCAGTTGACCCAGGAAATTCACTTCAGTCTGCCATACAACGATACAAAACAAAATCAATCCTACATATTATATAACCGATACAATACAAAATGCATTCTAACAAATAAGGAAAATTAAATGGAAACCAACTAAACAATAACTCACAAGCCATTCTCTGTGGCCTTGAAGACCTTCCTTATTCAAAACCTTAACCGCAACGGGTAAAGACTTAAGACCAACCCTAACATTCTCATCAATATAGCCTTTGTAAACAGTCCCGAAACCACCTTCTCCAAGAATGTAATCAGATCTAAAGCTTTTAGTAATGGTCTCGAGCTCAAACAGCGTAAACGCAATCACATGAGTATAAAGCAACGAATTGATCCTTGAATCCTCAATACTAACTTTACGAGGTGTAGAAGGATTGCTCACACCGGAACTAGACCGACTTAGCTTCCTCTCCAAACCCGAATTAGTTCCAGATACAGCCTGTTGCTGCTGACCTGCACAGCGATTAAAATTCAACCAGAATTATGTCCAGATCACATATCATTACAAAAACAAATGCAGGTTATATCATAATCATGACAACAACAATAACAATACGTAAATTTTCAAATCATCCATAACTTATCACTTTTAATCACAAGTGACCAATACAATTCTGAATTACGATCAAAACAGTAACAACTATTAAACCTAACATTTCAAAATTCGATTAAAAGTTAGTATCCATAAGTTTAAATCGGCAGGGAACCCTGACCCGTGCACCCCTTTTGTGCCGATTAACCCTTCCCCAAAGACCTAGCCACAGGCGGTACCTGTTTGTACCTGTTCTAGTGAACCTCCCACAAAACGCTTGTGAGTGGGGAGTGATACCACTAGGGGGTGTTTGTTATAGCTTATTAGGTTATCTGTTTTCGGCTTATGTTTCGTGTAAGTCATTTTTTTGGCTTACTTTAGGACTTATTGGCTTCTATAATTTTATCATGTCATAAAAATCTCATATAAGCCCACATGTTTCAAAATAAGCCGAAAAAATTGAGCTTATAAAATATAAGCCGAAAAAAGATAAGCTCATAAGCCAATCATAATTAGCCAAAAATACAAGCTTATCATGTCAAAATAAGCTTATACAAGCCGATAAGGGGGTGTTTGTTTCGGCTGATATAGCCGGCTTATGGCTTATTTAGTTTTGGGCTTATGTTTTATAACCTCACTTTTTGTGGCTTATTTTAAAACTTTTCGGCTTATATAAGTTTATTATGTCATAATGAACTTATATTAAAGTTTCAAAATAAGCCATAAAAAGTGAGGTTATGAAACATAAGCCCAAAACCAAATAAGCCATAAGCCAGCTATATAAGCCGAAACAAAGCCACTAAAAATGAGATTTTGAAACATAAGCCGAAAACCACATAAGCCCATAAGCCCTAGGCAATGCCCCAATTCAACATATAATCAATCTAGTTATGAATCAAATGTATATTCATAACCTAACACAAATAACACAAATGCAAATAATTAAAAAAAAAAAAAAAAAAAAAAAAAAAAAAATCAATCAGAATCCACCATAACACAAATGCTGGTTAAAATTCCAATCAAAACAACAAAAAATCAAAAAATGTATATTCGTAACCTAGATCTAGAACTAAATAACACCCACAAAACCAAATTTATAAATTATAAATTTATACCTTGATTTTTATTACTAGCATTAGCATTAGTAGTAGCATTAGCATTAACAGCAGATTCTTCACGAGTACCACAGTTCCCCATTCTGTTATAACTAACTAACTAACTGTCAATCAGTTAGTTACAACATCAGAATCAGAATCAGAATGAGAATGAATGAATGAATTATTATTGAATTAATAAACAGTATTTATAGTGAGTGAGTCCCGAAGAACGACACAGTCAGTCAGTTAGTCAAGTCACATTTTCTTTCATTCAACCAATATTCTTTTCCTTTTTTTTCCTTTTTTTAAGTTTAATACACAAATAATTATTTACCGTGCAATGCGGCGGCGGGTACCCTGTGACTAAATTTTATAGCAGCAGATACACTTGGTTTTATTGCTACTTGTTTTAGATGTGTGAAAGAGATATATTTTTAATAATAATGATTTTTAGCGGTTACAAATTTCTAATAATGGGTTATAAATAATTTGAAAAGTGTATTTAATCTAGTGGAAATGTTTACATTTAATTTTGAATAATGATATGTATTGAATTTTAAGTCTTCCTCTTAGTACGTGTGTAGATTTTTTTTTACACTTTCTTTTAAGAAATGACCTAAATGCAATATAATTTAGTAAAGATAAATGTATCTAACTTGTCACGTTTTTGTTTTTTATGTAGCGAATAAATTTTTTTACAACTCATATTAAAGTGCGATTTTTTTGTCAAATTAATGTATACATTAAAGTGACGAGAAAAGTCACATTAATGCATGAAGTTGCAAAAAAAGTTTATTCGCTACAAAAAAAAATAGAAAACATGAAAAGTTAGATACATTTACAAATGACTATCTCTTTAATCTATTCAAGGCATTATCTAATTGTACATTAAAGGTATATATAGCAAAATTAATTGTTGAAACTAGAGATGAAGCTGTAGATAGAAAGATATTATAAAAAAATATTATTTTTATAAGCTACATAAATTAGTATATGCTTTTTTGATATTATCGAAGATTATTTTTTTTTATATAATTTTTAATAAATCTATTTGAAAAAAAAAGTTTATGTTTTAAATAGCTTATTTTATAGCTTATCTTTTATAAATAGCTTTAAAAATATATATTAATAGGTATAATCTTTCAATAATCTTATGTGCCAAATATATCCTAAATATTAATTGTTCACTTTTTACATTTAAACTCTCTCAAGTGACTTTATGTATCACAAATAATGTATAATTTGTTTTACACATAGCTCTTAAGGCAAAGGCTTATATTTAGCAAACGGAAGTGATTTGCACTATCTCACAATTGATTAACACACTTAAATTATGAGTGTTTTGACATTTATACTTTTACTATCATAAAAATAAGTAAAAATGATATAAGGGTATAAATATCAAAACATTCATAATTTGAGTATATCAATCAATTATAAATGTGTGCAAATCACTTCTCGCTAAGAAAAATCCATTTTTTCTTTTTTCTTTATCTTGTTACACGGCTTTTTATACTAAAAGGAGAAAAATGTGACTTTTGTTGACTAGATCATGTTTTTGTTGATGCTTTTTGGTGGGTTTATGACATATCTTTTTGAGATTTGGTGGCGTGAGATACTGTGTAACATGTTTAAAAAAGATAATGTGTAACAATTTTACCTTTTAAGGTTTGTGACTTTGCATTACCTTTTTATTTTTTATTTTAATTATAATTATTTGTGTCAAGGCTCGGTTTCTCTCATATGTTGAACAGGTTTAGGGTTCAAACCTTACCAAATTTGTAGTTTGAGATGATTAGATAAATAGTTTGAAACGGTCATGAAGATGCTATAGTTAAAACGTATACTAGAGAGCTAAAAAGGTCGCTCTTCCTACATAACCTAAATAATGAAAACATCATCCGTTTACCCTTTTCTGATTGAATTTGTCATTATACGTTGATAACTAGCAATGTATGTACTAATTAGTGTAATTATGATGTTGATTAGTTTACATATTTGTTCCGTTGAAATGCAATATCTAGATAGTGACGTTTGAACTGACCTGACTACTAGTTTATAATGCAAACGTGTTAATATACGCAAACTATGTTAATATACGCAAACTAGTTTGTAAGTGCAAGTGTGGGGGACGTTGATACTAGAAAGTGACGTATGAACTGACTTAACGACTCGTTTTATAAAGTGAATGTGTTAATACGCAAACTATTCTACAAGTGTAGTGGACGTTGATAATTAGTAATGTTCGGAGTGATTAATTTAACTAGCAAGGTTGATCAATTTACATATTTATTCTAATGTCAGGTGTTGAAGTGACGTTTGAACTTACTCAACAGCTCGTTTATACTGCACATGCGTCAATATACACGAACAATTATATAAAGCTATAAAGCGTAGGCGGAGTCACAAAGATATTCAAATTTAGTGAATGGATTTTAATCCATATATTACTAGCTAATACCGTAATAAATGGCTATAAGTTCATAAAATTATACTCATGCCACCTTAAAATAATTGTCAATAGTAAAAAAAATAAAAATAAAATAAAATAACACACAGTTAAAAAATACAATCTAAATTGTTTACTTTTTGTTGAATTATAGTTTAACTTTAACTAATTAATAATTGCTTATTTTAAAACTACTAATAATAAGAGATTTTTAAAAGTTAGCAAATGCATAACTTTTGAATTAAAACTAAACCAATATGAGAGCTCCATATGAAAATGAAGTATTTTTTATTGGCCAATGAAAGTCGAAATTGACTTGATATTGGTTAACATAGGCTACAATTCGGTTTTGAGTAAAAAGGCTAAAAAAAAACATATGTGTCGATTTTGTTTAAAAAATCTTTAAAAATGGGGTAATAAAAAAATGTTAGTTGTTAGAGTTTAAAATAAAATAATATGTATAAAAACACATGTGTTGATATAAACTATAAGAAATAGGCGGTAATCAATATAATTTTAGTTATTGAAATTTAAATAAATTATATACATTTTTTTAATAAACCTATAAATTTATCAAATACCCCATAAACTTTATATTTTTTTATATAAAAAACAACATATATGTCATTGTTATTTATAATATTATTATCATTATAAATTAATATACGAACAACTCATGGTATTCATCTTCATGAGATTAAGTAATGATATCTGAAAAAGTATTTTTACTATATGCGTTCAATAACAACTCATGTTATTCTTTTTAAGTTTGACCCGCATATACATGGACTTAAAAATTAAATAGGCATAAAATTATTATTAATAAGAATATAATTATCAATGAAGGCACGGGTTACTTTGAGATGAAAATGAATACACGAGATTGTTCATATAGGAATGACACATGTAATTTCTTTTTAAAGTTTAATTAATGATATTTAGTGTCTACAAATATTTGCGTACTCGTACCGTGCAATGTGTTTGTAGATCCGCAAGATCTATAACCGTACAATAGGATACGATGCGTGTGTATACTTTATAAGAAGTTATATGTTATGATGGAATGTGGGATATGATTGGGATGTTATTTAGGACGTTGCAAGGTTCGGATGCTAACATCATGACTATTGTGACCTTCGGGTGTTACAAGTACGAATTTCGATGTTGTTGAAAGTAATGTACCGGACGTTGTGGTCTTCGAGGTAAGCCTCACCACAAGGACCCACCTATGACCAAGCTCCGATGTAAGAATAAGTACCATGTTGGAGAAAATAAGAGGATACAAGTTAGAGAGTGTAGTGAAAACTCACATTCAATGCTTACCAAGTGAAGTGGGTGAATGGTATCTATAACACTCTTTGGCGCACCCTTTTACCTGGAAATTGCGGCTCAAGCTTGCTATACGGGTAATGCGCTAGCCCCGTCGGTTCATTCATAATCATGGGACTGAACTAGATGTTATGGTGTTGTTTTTCTTGTTTGTGGTGCTTGCTCTTCCGATACACCGGCTAGCAAGTTGTTCCTTCCAAGATGCTAATTCCTCCGAAACTAATCGGGTTCTACCCAAAATCAATATCTCGGGAGGACTGTTCCGGCATCTGGAAGACTGCTGTTATTACAAATGGATCGGGTTCGGGGCCAAACCA
Organism: Chrysanthemum seticuspe; assembly: GCA_019973895.1. Classification (NCBI taxonomy): domain Eukaryota; kingdom Viridiplantae; phylum Streptophyta; class Magnoliopsida; order Asterales; family Asteraceae; genus Chrysanthemum; species Chrysanthemum seticuspe. Next base: position 316,554,244 of record BPTQ01000009.1, read on the forward strand.
TCGATACATCGCCATCTGGAAAAGCATTTGTTTCAAAGGTCATTATGTGCTATTAAACATAGGGCTGAGCATCGGGCCGATCCCGACCCGAATCCCGACAAGCCGGCAAACACAAACCGACTCCCGACCCCGACAAGCCCGACATGCCCGACTAACATGATTCGGGACTCGGGATCGGGACGGGATTCGGGATTTGATCGGTTTTGTTTGTTGTTTTTTGGTTTTCGGCCCGTCCCGACCCGATCCCGACAAGCCCGAAACCCGACTAACCGAAAAACAAAAACCGACTCCCGACCCCGACAAGCCCGACAAGCCCGACTAATATGATTCGGGACTCGGGATCGGGACGGGATTCGGGATTCGGTCGGTTTTGCTCACCCCTAATTAAACATGCATAATGTGTACAACATGATATCAATAGTTAAATTTCAAACTTAATAACATGTCAGTTAAACAAAGTCAAATTCTTCTTAGAAAAAAATATATACAAAATAATGAACGGTAATAATTAAACATTAATGTAAAAATTCATTATTATTATTATTTTATTATTATTATTATTATTTTTTTATTATTTATTATTTATTATTGTTATTATTATTATTATTATTATTATTATTATTAAAAACTCATAGGATTTACAAAAAATTAGTGGGAAGCCGAGAAACTAACTGGGCCCCCACACCTCTAGCAATAGCAAAACCAATCCTATTAAAAATATGAACCGCAACACGCGCTCCAATGTCTTGAGTCATAGAGAATCGTCGAATACGCTTTAGCAAGGTTACTGCGTCCTTCTCAAAACCATAGGATTACAAGAAATTAGTGGGGAGCCGCGAAACTATCTGGGACCCCACACCTTTAGCAATAGCAAAACTAATCGTACTGTAGATATGAGTAGCAACACGTGCCCCAATATCTTGAGTTATAGAGAACTTCCGGATCCGCTTAAGTAAGGTCACTGCATCTTCCTCAAGTTCCCCCAAAGAGGAAAATGAGAAAGGGAAGAACTATCCAATATCCGCACATTTGGCTCCGTACTTGACGCGCTTACGTTTTGCGGCATCAATCACCACACGACCTGGCACAAAATCAATCATACCGGTTTGCGTAAAGGGAGACGACCTCGTCAAATCGACACATACGTCTTGCCCTCCATCCCAGAAATATAGCAAGATATCTGCTGGCCGTAAGACTTGCTCCCTTTCTCCACCCAACCCGATGTCGACCTCTTTACGAGCCGAGAACCCGAATCGAGAACATATATCAACCAAAGTATCGCGCACCATGTTGTGTCGATGTTTAATACCGATAGTGCCAGCACACGATATAACATGGTCCTCGTAAATATCCCCCGTGAAAACCTTGGAGCAAGCTGAGCACGACATCTGAACAGAGAAAAGGGGAACGCCTAGCCGATAACATAATACGCACCTGTAAGTTCTGGCATTCATAGTCTGTCCCAGCCCAGATATCGGAACCACCCTAAGCCAGTCCGAAGTGTAGTTCTCCTTTTGCGAACTCCAGAGTGCCATTTGTCGAGGAGATAGGCAAACTGTGGATTCAACCATTTGGGTAACACGCGTGAAATATATATCTGCCAATTTCTTCATGAATTTGGGGGCAGCGATCTCATCCGGGTTACTCAGAAGGTCAATCTCCATTTTTCACATTAAAAGCTCTCAAGACCTCTTCGAAGGAAGGTCCAGAGGTTACAATATCAAATTGTTTGAGGAGCTTAGTCTGTAGTTTGGCAGATTGGAGTCTAGACGCAAGGGATGCTTAATTCAAGGCATCCCCTGCTGAATATACACCAAGCTCCCCAAATACAAATGGCAGGGTGGCCAGCCTCCATTGCCAATCACCAAATCCAAGCCCAGAAGCAGTAACAATACGTTCCAGAGAAGAACGAAGTGCCGCATCAAATGCAACCTGAGCACGCTCAAAGACCCGAGAAGAACATGTGCGCATAGAGAAATATAACTTTGAAATGTCGGCACAAGCACGAAGGAGCAACAGCTCACATTGAGGGTCTCTAATCTTAGCAACAACATCCATGAGCTCAATAGTTTTAGCAACCCTTTTCATAACAAGCTCACTGCTAAACTCAAAGTCTATGCTAACCGGCCCACTCAAAAATTTGACACCATGCAGCGGTCTAGCAATGTTGGGCGGGAAAACACCTGTAAGCATGCTTCTGGGGTCTTCCTGTGGCCAAAAGACATCAGTTTTATTATTATTATTATTATTATTATTATTATTATTATTATTATTATTATTATTATTATTATTATTATTATTATTATTATTTTATTTAACATCACTTTATTAAAAACTCAAAGGATTTACAAGAAATTAGTGGGAAGCCGAGAAACCAACTGGGTCCCCACTCCTCTAGCAATAGCGAAACTAATACGATTAAAAATATGAACCGCCGCACGAGCCCCAATGTCTTGAGTCAAGGAGAAAAGTCTAATACGCTTTAGTAAGGTTACCGCCTCTTTCTCAAGTTCTCCAAAAGAAGAAAAAGAAAAGGGGAGGAACCCGTATCCGATATCTGCGCATTTAGCCTCATACTTGACACGTTTACGTCGTGCAGTCTCACTAACCGCACGCCCTGGCACGAAATCAAGCAACCCCGATTGCGTAAAAGGAGACGAACCTGTAAGATCAACACAAACATCACGCCCGCCATCCCAAGAATAAAGCAATATATCAGCCGGTCGCAAGGGTCTGTCCATATCTCCATGAAGCCCAACATCCACCTCCTTACGAACAGAAATCCCGGACCGAGAGCATATATCAACAAGAACATCACGTACAATGTTATGCCGATGTTTAATGCCAACAATACCCGCACATGAAACTGCATGATCCCCATAAATATCTCCAGTAAAAACCCTAGAACATGCCGAGCACGGTACCTGAACAGTAAAAGGGGAACACCCAGTCGATAACACAGCACACAACGATAAGTCCTGGCATTCATAGTTTGTCCCAATCCAGATATAGGAGCCACCCTAAGCCAATATGAAGTATGATCCTTCTTTAGTGAGCTCCATAGTGCCACCTGTCGAGGGGATAGATGGAACGTAGATTCAACAGTTTGGGTAACCCGATCGAAATATATATCTGCCAATTTCTTCATAAGTTTGGGGGCAGCGACCTCACTAGGGTTACTCAAAAGGTCAATATCCATATTCGCATTAAAAGTACATAGAGCATCATCAAAATAGGGACCAGTAGTCACAATATCAGCACTATGGAGAAGCTTAGTCTGCAGACTAGCAGATTGAAGTCTCGAAGCAAGAAAAGCATAGTTCAAAACATCACCTGCAAAATATAAACCAAGCCCCCCAAAAGCAAAGGGCAGGGTGGCAAGTCTCCATTGCCAGTCACCAAAACCAGGCCCAGAAGCCGTGACAATACGCTCCAAGGAAGAACGAAGAGCTGCATCAAAAGAAACCTGGGCACACTCAAAGACCCGAGGTGAACATGTACGCATAGAAAAATATAACTTCGAAATACCAGCACATGCACGGAGCAACAACAGCTCACATTGAGGGTCATTAAGTGTAGCAACCGCATCCATAAGTTCAATAGTTTTAGCAACCCTTTTCAGGACAACCGTACTACCGAACTCAAAATCCACACAAACCGGCCCACCTAATAATTTAACACCGTGTAGGGGACGCGAAATATTGGGGGGAAAAACACCTACCAGTCTGCTTCTTGGGTCCTCCTGTGGCCAAAAAACCTCAGTTTTATCAACATTGAGGTGTAAGCCTCGACTAGGTCCATCCATCATAATCAACTCCAAAACCTTTCCAACCACCAAAGTATCACCAATAATAGTGTCGTCATCCAGATACCAAGCATGAAAGGAAAGGTTAAAAGAGTCTCTAATCTTACATGCCAGAGGATGTAACACTAAAGCAAAAAGAAGAGGCCCAAGCGGATCACCTTGTTGCACACCTTGATGAGACCAAAGAATATGCTCACCATAATATAATCTGGCAGGACTGGAGTAACAGAATTCCACCCAACGCGACATAGCCGGAAAATGAAGTCGAACCTCACGCAACATAACAGCCTGATCAACCATGTTGAAAGCGTTCTTAAAATCAACCAACAACATGGAAAGACCAACATCACCCCCACGATCCTCTATCAAACGGTTCACTGCATGAAGAATAGCCTCCCCTCCACCCGAAACCCCAACACCGAATTGTAAATCATCTAAATAGCCACCCGAAGAATGGCCAATCATGGACGCACATACCTTGGAAACTAACCGCCTCCAAACAGTTCCAACGACAATTGGACAGATACCTCCTCCCGGCTTGACCAAGGGTGTGAGAGGAGCACTAGCAATGTACTCACCCAACACCCTCGGACATTTACCAGCAAGAAAAAGGTTCACCACTTGGGTGATAAAAGCGACCAACTCATCAGAAATAGCAACATCAGCACCATTTAAACAATCCAAAAGGTGTTGAGCACGCAAACCATCCCGCCCACAAGAAGTACCCCGAGGGAAACTCTTAATCATATCAAGAACCAAGGCAGGAGATGCAGTAAGGTGATGGTGATCAATGGGTATATCAGGCATCAAAGGAGCAGACTGGAAGGGATGCTTAACTTTTAAATCCTCAAGAGTAGAATCATCATAAGGTGCGATACCAGAAGATGAGAGAACTCTGACAGCAGCCGTATAATGACCATCACAAATCTTCCTCTTGCATTGCTTGACATTACGGTCACCCAAATCCAAGCTGTCATCATCAATATTATGCCATACCGGGGAGGGTTCGGCTAAAACCTCACGCACAATCTGTCATCATCAATATTATTATTATTATTATTATTATTATTATTATTATTATTATTATTATTATTATTATTATTATTATTATTATTATTATTATTATTATTATTATTATTATTATTATTATTATTATTATTATTATTATTATTATTATGGATATTTCAAAAATAGATCAGTCGCCCTAATACATATCACTTGCTACCCTCATTTTCTTCAAAAGTCCAAAATAAACCGGGGGCGACTCTTGTTTGGAGTAACCTTTGTCTACGTTTGTCACGTGTCATAGTTAAATGAATAAAATAATAATTCACATATCATATTTTGGCACTTGTTGACTCATGTTTAGGTTGTACGAGTTGCCTAGTCGTCAAGTCTATTTTGAACTTTTGAAAATTTAAGGTCTAGAAAGTGATATGCCACTAGGGCTACTGGTCTACTTTCGGAGTTTTTCATCATCATCATCATCATCATCATCATCATCATCATCATCATCATCATCATCATCATCATCATCATCATCATCATCATCATCATCATCATCATCATCATCATCATCATCATCATCATCATCATCATCATCATCATCATCATCATCATCATCATCATCATCATCATCATCATCATCATCATCATCATCATCATCATCATCATCATCATCATCATCATCATCATCATCATCATCATCATCATCATCATCATCATCATCATCATCATCATCATCATTATTATTATTATTATTATTTAATTATAAAACATCACTTCATTAGAAAACCAAAAGGAATTACAAGAAATTGGTGGGAAGCCGAGACACTAGTTGGGCTCCCACTCCTTTCTGAATACAAAAGCTTAATCTGTGGAAAATAAAAGCCCCACTCTTGACACTATTCGAGTGGCTAATAGCAACAGTCTTGATACGTGAAAGTGTATCCAAAGCTTCCGTGTCGAGCTCTCCGAATGTAGAGAAGGCAAATGGGATGAACTTGTAGCCATTTTCTTCACATTTTGACACATATTTCTTTTTCTTCTTCTCCACAGCGTTATGTAAGGCTACCCCGGAAGCCCACGCAGACGTATCAATACCCGCAAAGGGAGAGATTCCCGTCACATCCAAACACGCGTCCTTACCTTCGATCCAGTTGAATAATAGCAGGTCTGTCGGACGCAGCTCTTTCCCGTCCCTCGAAAGAAACCCCAATGGGGCATCCTTTTTCACCATAATCCCAACCTTGGAACATATGTCGACAAGAATATCTCGCACTAGGTTATGTCTGAATTTCACCCCCACTTCACTGGAACAGTGAACTTCATGATCTCCCCATTGGTCCATACGATGCTTGCAGCTCGGGCAGGAGCTACCTTCAGAAAACATAGGTATGGTAAGCCTATAACACAATACCGAACGGAATTGGCGATGGTTCATCATTTGGCCCAACCCATCAATAGGTATGGTGAATAGGAAATCTTGTGCATGTGGAGCCCGGGTACAACTGAGGATAGCCACCTGCCTTGGGCTTAACGAATACTTAGAAACAAGATCTTTCTCGATGACACCAAAGTAACACTTTGCCAAGGTTTTCATCATATGGGGGGCAGGAGCGTCAGAGGCGACCGAGAACGTGTCTGTGTTACAAGCACTGTTAAACATGTCGAGAGCATATTGAAACGAAGGGCCATGGGAATTGATGCCTGTTTTTACCAGAATCTGGTCCTGCATATCACTGGTTTGCAAACAAGAGGCGAGGAAAGCATATCGGATGATATCACTCGCCGCATGAATGCCCAAGCCGCCCATCTTGATTAGGAGGGTGGCAAGCCGCCACTGCCAGTCTCCAAAACCTGGCCCGGAGGCTGTAATAATCTTCTCCAAAGAAGCTCGTAACATCTGATCAAACCGGACTTGGGCTTCTCGCACGTACAAAGGGGAACATGTCCGCAGAGCATAAGATAATTTCGCAACCCCGACACAATTACGAAGAAGAAGGAGCTCACATTGGGGGTCATTAAGTTTGAGGATAGCTTCCATTAACAAAATAGTTTTAGAGACCCTTTTCAAAGCCAGCTCCTGACAAAAACTTTCATTCAAACTAACTGAACCACCAAGTAGTTTGACACCTTCGACTGGGCGAGAGATATTTATAGGAAAAACACCGTCCACCCTGTTTCTGGGATCCTCCGTAGGCCAGAAAAGTTCAGTCTTATCGACATTAAAAAACAACCCCCGAGCCGATCCATCTATCTTAATAATGTCAAACGCCTTGGCAACCATAAGGGTGTCTCCTACAATAGTACCATCGTCAAGGTACCACGCCTGAAGTGTGAGCTCGCAGGACCTATTGATAGCATGGATTAGGGGGTGTAAGACGAGGGCGAACAACAAGGGACCTAGCGGGTCCCCTTGTTGTACCCCTTGACAAGACCAAAGGATAGAATCATCGTAATAAAGTCTAGCAGGCCTGGCATAGCAAAACTCAACCCAAGGAGCAATAGAAGGGCATCTGATCCTGGTCTCCTGGAGAAGGACACTCCTATCAACCAGATTAAAAGCGTTATGAAAATCCACCAGTAACATAGAAAGCCCAATAGTGTGACCTTTAGCCTCAACAAGCCGATTCACCGAATGAAGGACAGCCTCACACCCACCCGAAACGCCGACCCCAAATTGAAAGTCCTGCAAATAGGTATTCAAAGAGTTACTAATGGAAGAGGAAGCAACCTTCGATACAAGCCTACGCCAGACCGTGCCGACAGCAATAGGGCGTATGCCTCCAACCGGCTTAACCAACGGAGTCAAGGGGGCACTAGCAATATACTCCCCCAATATAGCAGGACACTTTCCGTCGAGAAACAGGTTGACAACCCCCGTGATGGAACCTAACAGATCATCAGCAATAGCGGACGCGGCCCCTCCTAAAATATCCATTAAATGTTGTGCTCTGAGCCCGTCTCGACCACATAATGTCACTTTTGGGAAACTGCGGATCCTATTCAACACCAAGTCCTTATCCACAAGAAGTACATCTTCACCGAGAGGAGACGATGACAAAATTGGAGGTGGGGCACGGGGCTGTTTGACCTCCAGCTCGTGCAGGGTGTCAAAGAATTTACAAGAATTTATTATTATTATTATTATTATTATTATTATTATTATTATTATTATTATTATTATTATTATTATTATTATTATAAAACATCACTTCATTAGAAAATCAAAGAATTTGTAAGAAATTAATGGGGAGCCGAGAAACTAATTGGGCCCCCACTCCTCTATGCTCAGCAGCACGTGCGCCAATCTCTTGAGTCAACGAAAACTTCGGATGCGCTTTATTATTATTACTATTACTATTATTATTATTATTATTATTATTATTATTATTATTATTATTATTATTATTATTATTAAATTGATCATAATACTAAATATTAACTCATCAGTAAACATATGTGTTATAAATATGAAGCCGAAACACGGCTTATTGAGTGTATGCACGAAACTAATTATAACACATATATAATCACTCTGTAATACTAAATACTAATAACTCCGTAAATGTATACGTTATAACTATCAAGTTGAATACGTGTTATTGAGTATTTAGTATTACAAAATTGGTATTTAGTATTACAGAGTTATAATATCAAATAAGGGTAATATGATAACATTTATGAACACTTATATTAACTGAATTTGACTTATGTTAAAATCTCAAATTTAACTACTCAAACAATGACATTAAAAAAAAAGAAAAAAAAAAAAAAAAAAAAAAAAAAAAAAAAAAAAAAGAAAAGAAAAGCTAATCATATTTTTAAACCCAATCAAATATAGTTGAGATAATATTCTTAGTTGTAGTCATTATCTATTATCCTGGTGCTCGAGCTTTAAAACTATAATTTAGAAAAAAAATATAATATGTTAAAGTTGATCAAACTTTCTTCACCCAAATTTAATATGCAGACAATTAAACAAAAATAACACGAAAAGAAGAATAAAAACTTGGAGTAGTAACAACCAAGAGGAGCCTCTGCCTCTTTCACTAGGCAATAATAACGGATTTTATGGTTAAAGTATAAGGGAAAAGAGGTGATTTGCACATTTCATAAAATGATTGAGACACTCAAATTTATTGTGTTTGGACATTTATATCTTCGTATGGTGAAAATATAAGGGTATCTGTAAGGGTATAAATGTGCAAACACAATAAATTTTAGTATAATTATAAACATGCTCCTTGCTTTGTTAATATGACCAGTAAAAAAAGTGAATTGTATTTGTGTTGAGACATTATAGGAAGTAGTTAGTAATTTTAAGGAATTTTGAATGATTTTGTTTAGAAATTATGTATTATCTCAACATAAACTTCGAAATATAGTTGTTATAGCAAAACCCAAGTATAAAACACTGATACAGTCATACAACGTTTGGTAACATAGATAGTCATAATTTTTATGTGGAACCGCTAGTTGCTCGTAAATGCTATTAAAAGTAGCATTTTGATTTTGAGCATTTAGAAAAACTAGAAATGCTAGTTGCTTGTTTTCTAACAAACATTTTGTGCAAAACGCTAACCCCCAGTTGCTTCAAAACGCTTTAAAATGCTTGCTACCAAACACAAACTTACCTAGATAATAATAGAATCAAAATAGTATATAAAATTAATTTTAGAAAAGTAAAATGCTGAAAACGTGAACTAAACACATGACCTCCATTTTCTAAATTTAACCATGCTTTTTATGGTTATTTTTAGCATAAAGTAAGGAACATGCTTTCAATCCTTTTGATGTTGTCATTCATACTTTCAAAGCGTGGATCATGTTTAACTTTCTGTACATGAGATTTTTACTACTTTGTTTAGATATTTGATATACAAATTTTAATGCATTAAAAATTAAAAAGTTACATGGTTATTAATGTTGCAAAAATCGTGAATCGGTAGTCGGGCGGTCGACCACCCTGCAGCGAGTAATCGGTCAAGTCGGGATTAATAAATCTTAACCGATTCCAAGCCTGCTATGTTTCCAAACCTCAATAAAAGGCTACAATTCTGATTATGATGTCCATTGTGCGTTATAAGTGAAATATACGATCCCCAAATTAAGTATAATGCCTAAATTATTATTATTTTTAAAATGACCGATTTACCCGATTTGGCTGATTTTTTACCGATTCGGCCTATTTTGACCGATTCGGCCGATTTTTTGACTGCTTAGTGTCGATTTTTATCCTAGGCCGATTTTTCGACCGATTTTCAAAAATCGATAAAGTACTCGGCCGATTAACGATTAATCGGCCGAGTTGACCGATTTTTGCAACATTGGTTATTATAGAAACAAATTTAATCTTAGCAACACCTAAAACAATGACATACTCCACATAACAAATTATTAACTCTTGGCGAAAGTGTGTTTATTCCAAAAGTATTTAAAATAAAAAATATTTAGTACTTCATCCGTCCCAGTATCATTGTCCGCTTTTCGTTTTTAATATGTCGAAAATTAATTGTTCACTAATAAAAAAAAATAGTAAAAATTGATATAGATTATCATATTACCCTTGTTTGATATTATTATAGTAATTTTAAAATGACAAAATTGGTAAGTAACATAAATTTCAATCACAGTAAGATAAGAGACAACCTTAAGAAGTACTGTATCATTGTATATTTGTATGGGGGCAGTTTATACGGACCCCCCATATAGGGTGGTTTCCAATCATTGAACGCATCAGAAGTTTGTACAGTGTGCATCACGGTGTTGTACTATGTGTTTCACGGTTTGTACGATTAACCATTTGTATGTTATTGCTAGCTATGATTGTTATCTTCATACTTATACTTTTTAACTATGATGTTTATCATGTTTTTAGTGTAAATTTGATGGTCTTCTACCAGTTAAATATCAAATGCATTCAATTTATGCTTTCAAACTTAAAACATGAGAACATAAATAAACTTCAAAAACAGCATAAAATTTGAAAACTAATAAGTTGAGCGTTTGAATATGAGATATATCTGGATGTATACATTTCGTATGCTTTTAAAGCTAGGAAAGAATATTGTTGACAAAGAAATTAGACTCCTTTGATCCAATGTTATTATTAGTTGCATCCTGAATTAGTCGATCGATTAGTTACTATCACTAACCAGTTTTGTGCAACCTTTGGGCATTTCTCATTAATCTTGAATTAGTCCTTAACACACAACGGAAGCATCAAGCGCATGATTTTGTAGAAGAATTTGTATACGAATTAATGACACTAAAACTTCATTCAAAACATCACTTGTTTGTACGCTTAACCTAACTCTACAACATCCTAGGCGTGCCAATAAACCATCACACTTGACTTTTTCTTGCAAAGCTAACTATTTTCGGGTAAAACTACCTAAAAAGACTGTAGTTTGTAAGATATTCGATAAACTTCACAATTTTGGAACACTAAAGAAAACAATATCATGCTACATCACATATACTATCCCAAATAGTTCATTAGATGTTGGTTATTGTTCCTCTATCGGTATATTATATTTTAGCATTGAGCTCGTAAGTCCCTTGGTTTGATCCATTGTTGTTGTAGATGCACATATGTATAAGCAAATGTTTAAAAAATTGCAGAAAACAAACATATTTTCGGCAATGGTTCATGTTAAGCGAATCTAATTTTAAAGCCCTTTCAAAGGAAACTAAATCAATTTTAGAGTCATGGTGTTGATATATCATGAGATCAAGGGAATTTTTATTTCTTTTAGGCAAACTAAACCATAATTTTTGTGTTGATGTAACTAAAAACCAGTGTGATTTGTAAACATATGTTGTTTTGGATAAATTAAACATGTTTGGACCTTTTGGGTTAAACCCAGCCCAAAACAGAATAAGTCCATTTTAATCTTTGACCCAACCTGTTTTTGTAATCTCAAAGTATATACAAAAGCAGTCATTTTGACTGTTAATCTGTTTTACAAAGAGTTGCTTTAAGGCCCAACTGGATTGTCTTTAAAATAATCTCTTTTGGTTTTTTTGTCTAATACATGTTTTTTTATCAAACGGAAATTGTACAACTTACACCAACGAGACTTGAACCCATAACATCTAAGTTGTTGGGCCTCTCACATATCGCTGGGCCAAGAGACCTTTGGTTACTTTTGATTGAGGTTTCATCAGTTCCTCTACAATGGTTGCGAAGCATGTCTTTTAAAAATGATACAGCAAAACTAAGAAAACAATACATTATATGAATCATTTACATGGAGCACATTGGTTTAATCCATTTGACATGTTGCCAAAAATTTTAGCATATTTTACCCGTTTGAATCGTTAGAGATAAATCATAAAGCAAAATATGTGGGCCAAAAAGTGTCTCCTCTAATTTCTAGCAATATATAGTGGCTTAATTTATAGTCATTTCGGAGAACCAATGAGACCTGTAGCTGTCAAGTTTTAGTCATGTGTGACATGGTAATTTATTGGTTCTTGTATTCGAATACACTAATTATTTAGCACATCTCAGTGTGCCTAGTCTTTAAATCAAGGCCATGGATAATCGTTGGGTATCATTTCCTCACCGCAAACGTACATTTGACCGGTTAAAGAAAGCTTTAGAAAAATAGGTCACCGGTTCAATCTCAACTCGTGGCTAATGTCACTAGAACATACATATGCTCATTACTTGGGGTAGGTTCTTAAGAAAATTCGGCCGACATCTAAATATGATGCGTGGGATCAGGGTTTCCCGATCGATTTAAACCTTTTGAAAAACCTGGAATTCTTGCATTTTCCAAATTACAAGATCATAAAGGATAAACAGGCAAGGACAACAAAATATAATGGCGGCAGCCTTTGCATAGAAGAATTATACATATGCATATGTGCTACTTTCATATATATCTTTGTCGTGCCTTGATGAAAATATCTTCTCAATATACTAAATGTTGTACATTACTAGCAAGAAATCAAATCGACATTGTGCATGTCTAATATAATGTATCTAGTAATCAACTTGCACGTGCCCTTTAAGTGAAAAAAACTATAGTGTAAGTTTTTTAAAATATCTGATTATTTTTGTAATTTATCCTCATAACAAATCGATTTATAATGTAGTTTATAAAATTTATCAAAGTTTGCCCTCGACCATAAATTTTTAGCTCCCCCCTGTTCACAATCATCCCTTGATCCTAAATCTAGAAAAAGTTTAATCTTAAAGCTTAAGAAGCTCGTGGGACTTATAATTGATATGAAGCCCAGTTTACTACGAATTATTATGAAAATATTGTCTACACTAAAATTTCTTTTCGACAAAAGTGAGCTTACAAATTTTGGTTAAGTGCTAGAGTACCTTTACCAATACGCTACAAAAGATCCTTTTTATACAACATTGATGATTATGATTTATGAACATGAAATTATTATGACATGGCACACTAGGTGATGAGCTTTAAAAACACATAAGCAAAGCAAAACTCGTATTGACATTTTCTTTCTTGTGATTTAAGCAGCAGTAATGTTTTGAAACATTAGTTGATCTTGCCGGTTCCCCCGGTTGAACCCAGAAACAGTTACGTCATAGAAAGCCAGTTTTGGAAAAACTATAGTATATGAATCAGTTACAGTGGAGCACATTGGTTTAATCCATTTGACATGTTGCCTTAATTTTCAGCATATTTTACCCGTTTGAATCGTTAGAGATAAATCATAAAGCAAAATATGTAAATGGGTCAAAAAGTGTCTCCTCTAATTTCTAGCAACATATAGTGGCTTAATTTATGTCGTTTTGGAAAACCAACAAGACATGTAGTTGTTAAGTTTTAGTCATATGTGACATGGTAATTTATTGGTTCTCGTAGATACACTAGTTATTTAGTACATCTCATTGTGCCTAGTCTTTAATTGAAGGCCATGGAATAGTTGTTTGTTATCAGAACCTCACTGCAAACTTACATTTAACAGGTTAAGGAGAGCTTTAGAAAAACAGGTCAACCGTTTTATCCCAACTCTTGACTAATGTTACTAGAACATATGCTCATTACTTGGGCCTAGGTCCTTCAGAAAAGTCAGCTAACATTCAAAAACGATGCACGGGGTCAGGGTTTCCTGGCCAATTTAAACCTTTTTGAGAACCTAGAATTCTATATATTGAATTTTCCAAAATACAAGATCGCCTAAGTGTAATAAGGAAGCCTCATGACCGCCGGTCATCACTTCCACATCAGCATCAATTCAGTTTTCTCTTTCTATAACCAACTTTACAACCAACTCAGTTTAATAAAACAATCGCGGTCACCACAAAAATCATACCCCATATAAACATAAATATACCTCACATATATCTTTTAATAAAAACACCACACACACACAACCTCACACGACTCGGTCCCGAAAGAGTCCTTGCAAAATACCCATGTTAGAGTCGTGCTCCATTAGAAGTGTAATAGATGTGATAAAGAGGCAAAGGACAACAAAATATAATGGTGGTAGCCTTTGCACAGAAGAATTAACAACTTTGTATGTATTCTTCTGCAAATGATTGCAAATAGGAATTTTTAACTTCATCATCTGGCCTTCAGTTTCTGTCAACTCACTTTTATTCTATTCTTGTAATAATATTGCCGTTAACAAATATGCCAAATGTACTAGTTTCACATATATCTTTGTCGTGCCTTGATGAAAACGAGCGGGTATGCCCGCGCGTTGCTGCGGGAATGCTATTTAGAGGAGAAAACTATTAATGTAGAGTTATGCAAGAATGTTAAAAACATAACAGTTATGCAATAAAGTATTGAATGTCATTTAAAGTAACCATATTCTATTACAACATACAGTTATGCTACATATAACTTTCTTAAGTTATGGAAAGTGTAAATGGGGATCATTGGCAAACTTACTCTTCTTCAATAGTCATATGTTTAAGTTGTTGATTGGCATGAATGACAAACAAATAAAGAGGATACATAAATAACATTTTTCCAATCAAATAGGTCGACTCCCATATTGTCGTCACTCTTTTCTTTGAGTTGTTCATGCTAACAACCTGGCCAGTAAGATTTAGCCTCAACACCCACTATCTTCAAGCGGCCGACCTATTTCGTCATGGAAAAATTTAGTTTGAACTGCCACCAAGCTCAAATCAAGTAAGTCATTTTGGTTTAAATAAACTTAATTTGGGGGATCAATATTATGTAGAACACCTTATCAGATCCACCAACATGATCTATTTTCATAAATACAAATAAAGAACAATTATTTAGGAATATGGTACATAAATACGTTAGCTTTCCTAGTGTCTTCACGTGTATACAGATGAAAAATCCGAGTCTCTGCATTAACCCACTCCACAACACATTTAGTAGAATGTTTGGAAACTGCATCCTTGAAACATTATAGGTCAAATCATTTAATCAAGTTACAACTCGTATTAAATAAATAGACTGAAATCAGAAAAGAAGTTGATGTGGCATTTAAGCTATAATACATTATAGTAATTCTAAGAATCCTCGTTGTTAACCTACCTGGTACCAAACATCTCCTTCCTTTTGCCATTTAGTATCTTCCTTGTTCATGGCGAATTCATTTACATATGTCAAACATAGACCTGTTATTCACCAAAAAGAAAAATGGTTACGAAATTGTAAAGATTAATTCCGATATGCTGTCACAAAGTTTATATGGTCGTGGACCAAGGCATACCAATAAAGAGTCCATTTTGAGACCAAGGCCTATTCTGCAACGTAAATGTTCTTATGGGATTGATAAAGGGAGGGCTTTCGTAAAATAATCAATAGTTTAATATCAACTCATCTGGTACACATGAAACAACCATGGCTGTTAAGTGACGCCAATACTCGACTGCTTCACTAATTGTATTGGGTTTTTTTTGTATTGGTGAGGAGAAGGTTTCGCAAATTGGTGTGCATTATTATAAGCTTAAAGTTTATATACCTGAACTTGCATTTTAAGCGACGTCTGTACTCGATTGCTTCATCTAACATTTAAGCTTTATGCTATTAAGGGTTTTGCTGACTTCCCTGTTTATAAAAAAAAAAATTGTAGTTGAATATTAGATACCAAATACCACCTAAACAAACTTCGAAACTATATGAGACATTTAACCATAGTAGACTTACCTCACCGTGTTAAGCCATCACCTCCTTCATTCATCTTTGTCTAATGGCTTCTACTTGTTGGTTGGTCAACCTGTAACACAACCAAGCATTATTATCTAAGCAATTATATCTAGCACAACACAAAGACAACCGATTCTTATAAAAATTACTACTTTCTTTGCCCATCAGACCTTGTTGCAGCATCCACACCAAATGATGTCGGGCCACCATTTAGCATGCTAGTAAACAAAAAATGTTCCACTAAATGAGAATAAAAGCAATTGGACATGAGACATTTCTTTCAAACTGAAGCACCCTTTCCATTCTCCCAAGGCCACTTTATCATCCGATGCTACCTTTTAGCATACAAATATGCAACTTAAAAGTATATACAGGGGTGTTTGGCATTCACTTATAAATGAGTATTAAAAACTTGATTATTAAGGGGTGTCACTTACGTTAGGCAAGCAATGAAATAATATCTTTCTTGCAAGCTAACAAACACAAATTATAGTAAAACAGGTTATGACATAAACTTTAAGAATAAGAAATATAATAATGGGCTTAAAAGCTATGAAAGGGAGGAGCAACAACCACAATAACTATATCTATAGCCCTGTTCAAATTGAACCTAACATAAAAACCTCGAGAAAAAAAACTAACTTATGCTGCTCAACTGTTAACATCCCAAAAGTTTTAATTTTTATACAAATAAAATTGACCTTTTAAAATTCTGTTCTTTTGGTAGAGGACTTGTAGCGTACGGCCCGACCCGTTATGAATTTGCTATGAAAGTGTCTCCTTGAAACCCAGATATAGTAGAGTTCAATTTCAATAGCAGCCGGGAGACGGCAGTCAAGAGGACCTCCAACTTGGTATTCCTTACGCACGACTGTGGTGTTACCACATGTGTTAAAAAACAATAGCTAAGCAAGTAAAAGAACCCATTATTTTGTGTTTTCGCAAACCACAACGACACTTGGATTAATAATTTTCAGTAGACTGAATGTAAATACAGACCTGGAAACATGACTTCAGATGACAGAGAGTCAGACCTTTTACCCCCATCGTTCTCATCATCTTTTTTTTGTTCCTTCAGAAATGCGTAAAATAAGCAACCCTGTAAATCCATTTGACCTCGTTAGCATTAGACAACTCTATAGTGTTCTTCAGAACCTGTTGCCTTTACGACACCGACACATATGTATCACATAGCATTTGATTCAGTTGACAAAACTCGTTGCCAGGCAGAAAGCAGTCCTAAATTAACTAATAATAATCCAACTCCAAACAAAAAAGAGAAAAGAATAATAGCCTTTCTGCAAGGTGAACTATTGATAGGTCTGCGTATGTAACTACGCTAAGGCTCAGTTGTTCAAATATCCATTTCGAATCAAGACTAATTCTTAACTCTAATGCGCTCTAACATGCGTTATAGTATCAAACCAAACACAAATAAGAGAAGTATTCATCCTTCCCCCACCCTCTTAATGGAACTAACTACCTAGTACATGTCATCTCATCAAGACGAACCAACTACACATCTTAAACATTAATTACCAATAATTCCATGTTGATGAAGCTAGAGTCTTTTCAATAAGTTTATAGTGGGTCAAGTGAAATCAGGCAATCAAATTGTGATGATAGTGCGGATATACGTAATATGTAATACGATAACCAATCCAGTCGGGCCACTATCAAATATGAAATGTATATCCAATTCACTTATTCGCACAAAGTACTCGTATATACATTTACTATAAATTTTTATTTAAGCATTTCATTGAACAATTGGTGTTCATCAAACAAAACCAAATGACTTTTGCAAATTCAAATGAGTACCGTATATCCAAAGATCCCATTTGTTCCAAATTACTAAAAATACTTGGTGAACAACATGTATCAGTTGTTCTTTACCAAAAAAATTCCGTAAAAACCTACTAATAACACATCAAGATTACGATTTACCTCTTATAATCAATCTCATTGTTGTTCACATCTTTATCTTCATCTCCATTTCTCATTCTCCACACCGGTAAAAACTGCTTTAAAACGCAATAAGCAACTTTGCCAAGCTCATTTGAATACCATCAAAACCCATATAAAAAACATAAAATAAAATTCAGAAATCAATCAAAAGGGGAAAAAAATCAATAGAATTAAAAAAAAAAAAAAAAAAAAAAAAAAAAAATGACCGTACCTTATACCTTTGGAAATCTTCTTGACTAACACCGATTTTGTTTTCTTTAACCTAATTTTTTTTTTATCATACTTCTGTAATAATTGTTGTTTTCGAACCCATCTACTTGATACTTGACGACACCGATTTCATCTTCTCTAACCTAATTTTTTATAAGAGATTTTTTTTGAGGCTTCATGTGGTGGAGAAGATCAATCTAGAATAGTATGGGTTTTGATGGTGGGAAGAAGGGAAGGTTCTAGGGAAAAGCTAAAGAAAAAATTAGTAAGGCGTAGAATTATATTATTAAGTATATGACTGTCTAAATACAGTGGAACTTGATGAACAGTAACGATTCCGACACACACTAACCAATAGTAATCTGCCACATAGTACTACAATTTTTATATCAATGGAATGGACCAATAATATTTGGACAGCATAGTGTGTATTATACGATTTGTATACGATTTTGTATACACCCAACAAACGGTGGTTAGTATATATTATAATATAATATAATATAATTATAATATAATATCTTCTCAATATGCCAAACGTTGTACATTACTAGTAACAAATCACGACGGGACTCTGTGCATATCTAACATGATGTCGTCTAGTATTCAACTTGCAGGGTTCACAATCATCCCTCGATCCTAAATCTAGAAAAGTTTCGTCTTAAAGCATAACAAGCTCAGATGACTTATAAGTTATAATTGATATAAAGCCATTTTACCAAGAATCATTATGAAAATATTGTCCACAGACTACAGTGCATTATATTTCTTTTCCACAAAAGTGATCTTACAAATTTTGGTTCAGTGCTAGAGTACTTTACCAATCCGACATTAAGGAACCTTTTTATGCAACTCATATTACTCCCTCCGCGGCTCCGCTCCAAAACAATTGTCTCATGATAAAAAACACACGATCTAAGAAAAGCATAATTATTACAACTTTCACTCTGTTGTTTTTTTACAAAATGACTGTTTTATACTTAACTATTTTTTTATAACGGTAAAGAGAATTATATATATAAATATGAGAAAAAACGCTGCTAGTAAGGCGCTAGAAGCAAGAACATAACAGACTAGACACGACGAACATGAACTAGACTCTACCCGAGGCTTTAACTGCGAGGCCTACAAAATTGATAGAAAAAACTCTAACCAATTACAGGAAACCCAAGACTAGCGAAAAGTCCCACTCACGGAGGCCGAGCCACCATTTTTCACCCCAAAGTGTTTTTGATGAAGAAACGAAGAAATTTGTAAGATCACTTTTGTGAAAAACGACAAAAAAAGAAAAGAAGAAGCTAACGTCCCGAACAGAAAGCAAAAGCTTGCAAAACCAATAAACAACCATCATGAACCCGCAAGCAACAAAGGATTTTTAAGCCATTCAACCCAATTACTCAACATTCGACCCCTGTGAGAAAGCCAAGAAAATGACGAGGCACGGATATTATCAAAGTGATCACCTTTCTTCATCGGTTGAGCACAGAATATGATGTTGTTACGATATCTCCATATCCACTAGAAAAAAGCCGCAAAAATAGATAAACAACAGGACTTCTCTTTAGGAGCATGCCACGCACAAATCCAGCTTTTCCAAGTATCATTAGACGCAAATGGAGGAAAAGAAAAATCACACCATTTACGAACAAGAGACCATACCTCCTTAACTAAATCACAATCGAAGAAAATGTGATCAGCGGATTCCACATTACCATTGCAGGAGGAGCACGATATTGTAGGAATATCAATACCACGAGACAAAAGGTTTAACCGATGAGGTAACCGATCCAATGATAACCTCCATAAGAAAATATTCACTTTACGCGGAAAAATATTATCCTAGGAAGTCGACGGCGATATGGAAGGAAGGAGTTTTGAATCAATAAGACGACGAGAACTCCTTACAGAAAAGAGGCCATCTCAGCCAACGACAAAATACATGTAACATCATCCATACTAATATCGACCTGACTTATTTCCATCTGTAAGTCTCTCAAATAAACCGTGTTTCATATGCCAATATCAGCCCTAGACCAATTCCGATGCCATTGACCACTGACAATATGATTGATGATTAAACAGTCTTTGTCTTGATCTAATCTATAAAGCCTGTTGTAACGAGTTTTGTAAGGAGTAAGAAGAGGAGAATCACCAATCCAAATATCTTTCCAAAAACGAATACGGGTGCCACATCCCACCTTGAAACGAAAAGAATTAAGAGGGATGATATCTTTCGAATAGAAGTACCAACAATCCTAGACCAAGTGTCATTAAAATTACAACCTTGATTATCCAGACCGCCTTCTTGACTGTGTAACGCCTTCATAATTTTAACCCAAAGAGGGTTTGGGGAAGAGAACATCTTTCAACGCCACTTTTGAAGAAGAGCAAAATTGAAAGCCTTTAAGCTACCGATGTTGAAGCCTCCTTTTTCGAAGGAAGAGAGAACATTAGGCCATTTAACCCACGCAATGTTCTTGGAATCTTAAGAACCGCCCCAAAAGAATCTAAAACACGGTCTTTCAATGAATTCAAAATAATCTCGGGAGCCTTAAAAAGTGATAGGTAGTATATGCCAAGACTACCTAAAACATCTTTGATAAGGGTTAGACGCCCTACTATGGATAATAAGTTAGCTTTTCATGAGGAGAGTCTCTTTTAGAAGCGATCAAGTAACGGTAATTAATTACTGTTTTCTGTAAAGTTTGTAATAATATCAAGTAACGGTACACTAGGTGATGAGCTTTACAAACATATAACCCCAAAAGAATCGCCATAAACTTCAAACAAAACTCGTATTGACATTTTTTCTTGAGATTAAGCAGCATCAATGTTTTGAAACATTAGTTGACCTTGCTGGTTCCACCAGTTGAACTGAGAAACAGTTAAATCATCGAAAGCCAGTTTTGAAAACAAAACCGATATGTGAACCTCCGGTTAAACCGGAAATAGAGAGCTCTACAAAGTCGATTTTTTTTTGAGCAAAAATTGACACGCTCTACAAAGTCGATTAAAAAACCGCTTTTTAGAATATTGTTAAGCAGACAAACACTACATGCACGCATGTCAGATTGGCTTAATATTATACTATCTCTTAATTGAAGTTAGTGTTATTGTTAATAGATGAAAAACTTGTTTAGTGCATCAAAAGCTAGCTATCCTAAGATACATTTCTTGTTCTGAAAGCAAAGATACATGTAATAAGACTTATTATTTGAAAACTTGTTAAGTAGTAACCCATGGATTTATCTCACGTAACGTAAAAACTTGTTAAACACTAATTATTTGAAAATGAACATGGCCCTAAAAATATTATGTTATAAATTAAATCTTTTCTAGTCTTATGGAATGCACCTGATAACCTATAATCCGTCTCTGCCAATAACTAAACCAACCATGGAGTTACTGAGAGGCGCCGAGGCATGAAATGCATATATTTATTTAGCAGGTTCAATCAGTACTAGAACCAAGAACCGCCCTGGTCACTGGAAGTTGGTTTTGAGAAAAAGGCACCCTAACTAACGATTTAGGTTGAGCCGAAACCGACAACTCGACATAATTGATTATGGTACTACTAATTCATTCCAACGAGTGTAGAAACCCGCGCGATGCAGCGGGATTGGCTTCTAAGGACTTATTTTGTAGCTACACTTAAACTTCAGGGGCTGTTTTTGCCAAGTTGTGAAACTTTGCATTTAATGTTCGGACTTACTTTGCAACGATACTTAAACCTCAGGGACTGTTTTTGCCAAGTTATGAAACTTTGCATTTAATGTTTGGACTTAGTTTGCAGCGACACCTAAACCTGAGGAGTCATTCTTGCCAAGTTGCGAAACTTAGCAATAAATGCTGGGACACATGGCATGAGCACATGTGTTCCCCGCTTTTTAGTTAATATAGATAATTAACGTTTCAAACAAATAAAGGGTTGTGACCTTTGCGTATTGGTGCAAGTTGACTAGACAAATATTCATGATAAAACTAATACAATAATTTACGTGACCACTTGAGCTGACTTTTATTTTTATTCCTTTTTATATTTGTTTTAGTTTGGTGGGGAGGGCACTTGTAGCAAACTTTTTGAGTTTTTTCCAATTACTTTATCAAAAAGTTTACTTTACTCCAAGTCGAATTTTGTGGGTGGGAAATAAAATTATTGAAAATAGTCTAAACTAAGTAGATGATAAGTTTTAACCAGATTGTAAAAATTATGAATCGGTAGTCAGTTGGTCAATTTTTTTGTAGTACGTAATCGGTCTATATGGATTTATGAGATTGATATTTCCGGCAAGTTTTGGGTACTCCCGACAAAAATTTTCTTAAAAAACAACTTGTAATAGATATAACGGCGACTATGGTTTTTGGCTTCTAAGAAAAATGGAGGGCTTGATGTTTCAAGTTTCTTTGCTCTTAACCGGGCTCTTCTTTTTAAATGGATATGGCGCTTCATCTCCTAAGGTCCTTCCTTATGGTCTCGGTTTATTAAGGGCATTTATGGTCCCAAAGGTGCTCTTGATAATCCGCATATATCAGTCCTAGATGCTCCCTTTGGCTCAATATCATCAGAGAGTTTAAAAGTTTCTCTCTTAAAGGTATTAACCTTTTCTCTTTTGTTAAAAAAAAAGTAGGTAATGTCGAAAATACTTCATTTTGGGATGATAGCTGACTTACTGATTCTTCTTCAAAGCTCTTGTACTCTAGACTTTATTTGTTGGAGCTAGATAAGCAAGTTACTGTTGCTTCTAAATTGAGGGATACTTCATTTGTTTCGTCCTTTAGAAGAGCTCCGAGAGGAGGTACTGAAGAGGAGCATCTTAGGCTCCTTGACAATAATTTGGGTCACATTATTCTTCCTCAAATCAGTGATCGTTGGATTTGGAGTCTTGAGTCGTCGGGTGAATTTACGGTGAAATCGGCACGTGTCCATATAGATGATTCTTTATTCCTAAGTCAAATGCCGCTACTAGATGGGTAAAGGTTGTTCCCATTAAGATCAATGTTTTTGCTTGGAGAGTTTCGTTGGATAAATTGCCTACGAGATAGAATCTTTCTCTTAGAGGAGTTGATATTCCCTCTATTCTTTGCCCTCTTTGTAGCATTACAGTTGAGTGCTCCTCGCATCTCCTTTTTTCTTGTAATCTGGCTCGGCATTTTATGATTAAAGTTGCTCGGTGGTGGGATCTTGATTTTTTGGCTCTTAATTCGTATGAAGAATGGCTTACTTGGTTCAATAATATCCGTTTATCTAAGAGACTCAAGGAGATTTTAGAAGGCACTTGTTATATCATGTGGTGGGTTATTTGGAATTTTCGCAATCAAGTCTTGTTTGGAAGCAAACATTCGCGGTTGGATACTCTCTTTGATAACATTGTTCGATTATCCTATACTTGGTGTTCTAATCGTTGTAATTTTAATTTTGATTAGATCTCTTGGATGAAATATCCTAGTTCCTTTTCTTTGTAATTTTTCTAGCATCTTGCTAGTTCTAATAATATTGTCGTTCCAAAAAAAATAAGCGACTAAAATAGTTTACGACGAGTTTGGGTATTTTCAGCCAGATTTGCAGGTTTTCGACAAGTTTGGCCATTGTTGACTACGGTTGATCAATTTGTTTGACCGATTTACATAAATAAAAAAGGTTGATACCCGATTAACGTTTAAGCAACGATTAATCGACATGTAGGCCATTTTTCGCAACAATGGGTTTTAGAACATGTAACATTTAGGGGGTGCTTGGTTGAGGGTAATAGTGGGTGGGGAATGACAAAGGTAATGATTAAACATGTCTGGTTAAAACTAGGGAATGCAATCATTGTTTAGTATTGGGTAATGGGGCATTACCCAGTAAATTGGGAGGTATGGTAATGATTACCCACCACCACTAGCAGCAGCCACAACAAGCAGTAGCCACCACCACCACCACCAGTCACCACCACCACCACCAGCCACCACCATTAGCAGCCACCACCACCACTAGCCACCACCACCACCACCAGCCACCACCACCATCACCAGCCACCACCACCATTAGCAGCCACCACCACCACCAGCAGTCACCACCACCACCATTAGCAGCCACCACCAGCCAGCCACCACCACCACCATCAGCCACCACCAGCATCCACCACCACCAGCAGCTACCACCACCACCAGCAGCCACCACCACCACCAGCAGCCACCACGACCACCACCCCAGCCACCACCATTAGCAACCACAACCACTAGCAACCACCACCAGCCGCCACCACCACCACTATCTACCAGCCACCACCACCACCAGTAGCAGCAACCACCACCACCAGCAGCTACCACCACCACCAACCACTACCACCACCACCACTATCAGCCGCCACCACCACCACCAACCGCCACCACCACTTTTTCTTAAACCAAGCACTATCAAAGATAATGATAATCTCTATTCCATTCCCTTTGCATTCCCTTTGCTTTTCCCTTTCCCATTCTCCAGTTTGAATCAAGCGCACCCTTATTTTTTATATTGTTTTTAAAAAATTTGGTTCAACATGCAAGTTTAAATCGAGATCTGTTTTGACTTTGATACCACTTGTTTTAGAACATGTAACATTTACTTTTTATATTGTTTTGAACAAACCTTTTAAATAATTTGGTTCAACATGCAAGTTTAAATCGAGATCTGTTTTGAATCTGATACGAGTTTTGCTGAAAGACATATCTCTAACAATGTTTAGTTATTTTCTGTAAACCGGAAATTTGAGATCAAACAAACTTAGTACTAAAAATTTGTTTCATTAATTTTGTTGCTCTTTAATAAACATATAGCAACATGTAGTCATGTAGATATATATAATAGGCTCAAAGTATAACACTTTCTTTTAGTGACGTCCTAGCTTTAACTATAAGTGTATCCTTTTAATATGATAACTATTGGTTCACAAAGTATTAGATTTAAGTTGAGTCAATACTACTTTAAATATTTTATAATAGTGAAGCAATTGATATGAACAATGCATGTAGCCTAGCTACGTAACGAAACATATAAACTACGTCCTTTTTGTATAATCTATTTAATCAATCAATTGTTATTAATTTATTAGTATACATATCAACATTTTCTTAAGGAATTCCTGAACAATGTATGTAGTCCATGCATAGTTAGTTACTCTCTTCGTACAAATTTATAGTCCACTTTTTCATTTTGGTTGTTCTAAATTAGTTGCATATTGAATTTTTTTTTTCGAAAAGGCTTTATTAAGAACTCATAAAAGAAGAAGAGCCAAAACCAATACACCCAAATTAAAACACTTGCCATCAAGATGAAGATCAAAATAAGGCCATATATACAAAACAACACACAACTTAGACCAAAACTATAACTAATCACCTACCGGGAGAAACATCACCAGGCATTATATTATTCGGACTTGAAATCCATGAATTCTAGTTTATCTTTACTTTTCTTTTTCGTTGTTGGTTGGACATCCAAAGAAGGGATGCAAATTGAATTCTAGGAAAAATATCCAAATTTTGCTCCTTATTCTTCTCTTCGGCAATGGAATAAAAAACCTTATTCCTCTAGGACCAAATAACCCACAAAGTGAAGAGTAAGGTTATTTAAGATATTTTGGTATTTGGATGTAAATGGTTCACAAACGAGCCAAACACCATCTTTGAGATTGAGCCAAGAGTGTGAGGGAAAGAGATGCCCCACCAACTTAAGCACTTACGTCAAGCTTCGACAGACTTTGCACATGAAATAAAGAGATGCTCACTAGTTTGAGGGGCAGATTCACACAAAGGGCATAACACTGATGGAATATCAACATCTCACCGATCTAATTTAGCCAACCATGCAATGCAACCAAGAACAAGATGCCAAAGAAAAATATTGATCTTTTTTGGAATTAGTGGATTCGAATCATGGGTCTTACCTAGAAAACAATCAGAGAGGTAAGCAGAATCAATGAGCTTGGATATGCAATTCACATAAAATATCCTATCATGATCAAGAACCCATGACCAACTATCCTCAATACCGGGGCGTATGATGGTACCCTCTAAGAGAGCCAATAGAGAATGAATATCATACAAAGACAAAAAAGTTTGATCGAGTTTATCATAGTACTCCTATTTGAAATTATTATTACAAAATTTAAGGAAAACATAATTAATCAGTTAATTATGGATCTGTCATTTTGCCAAAAGTAAAAAAAAAAAAAAAAAAAAAAAAAAAATCATTAATTATTATGATTTCTGACAATTTTTTTTTTATTTTTTATTTTTATTTTTTTTTTATCGGTAGACACTTAGTTTGAGACTGAAAAGGTATATTGAACAAAGAATAAACAGAGAATAAACAGACATTATACGTGTGAATAAACAGACATTATACGTGTTACTTATTCGTTAAATGCGTTTAGGTATTAAAAAAATGTAGACTTATTATTCTTAATTCTGAACTAAAGTTCGTTAAGTTAGATCCATGCACATACAAATTCTTCTCTTTTCAGATTTTTTGTTTAGGAATACCAAATTAAAAGAGAAGGAATGGATTCTTTTGTAACTTTTTCAACAAGTTTCAAAATATGATACTTTTTGCTTTTAGTGGACAATATATAGTATATGTTTCTTCTTTCTATCCTTCTAACTAAAGTATGTGAATATATTCTTTGCCTGATTTCTCAATTGTATATTCATACTAGACGTACATGCAAACACATATATACATGTGTGTGCAAGTGCAAGTATGTGTGGCTGTTAGAGTATTTGTGCATGTCTATCACTCTATCTTAGAACACATGTTAGTTAAATATATGTAAAGCAAATCATAAGTAGGTCATGTAATAAAATTACTTAGTCATTTTTTATAATTCGGTATAGCGAACAAAAACGTTTCTTTTTTATACCTATATATTTGAGTTTGATTTTTGTGTATATTGTGTGAGTTTTATAATATAATAGCAATTCTTAGTGGATTAAAATGTAATTAGTTTATGTATAAATATTTAGTTGTACTTAGTTAAATAGAGTTAGAGTTAGACTTAAACTAAGATTACTTGGTGATGAAGTTTGATCGATTCAAGCACGAAAAGGTTTTGTGTAGATTACACGGTTCAAGGTTTTTAGGTTTACGAGTCAAGATTACTTGGGCAACAAGGTTCTTGAAGTTTTCTTGCAAAGAAGTGGATCGATTCTTCTAGGGTTTTAGGAATTCGTTTCTTTTGTCACAAGGTTCTTAGAGTTTCGGTTTAATTTTAGCTTCAAAGGTGACAATGTCATGGTTTCGGTTTATAGAAGGGTTACTTGGTTTTACAATGGAATCTCAATCGGGCTTATACGTTGGACTTGGTGAGATGTTGGGTCATAGGAATCTTAACAGTGACCAATGTGTGTAATGTTTTACCAATTTAACCTTGACAAATTCCTATTAACCGAGAGAGAGGTAAAATGAACAAATAGTATACACAACTAGTCAAACAATACACATAAAGATCGAAATTAGAGAGACATTCTTTTCAACAAGTTTCAAAATATGATACTTTTCCTTTTAGTGGACAATATATAGTATATGTTTCTTCTTTCGATCCTTCTAACTAAAGTATGTGAATATATCCTTTGCCTGTTTTCCCATTTTTTATTCATACTAGACGTACATACAAACACATACATGTGTGTGCGAGATGTGTGGCTGTTGGAGTATTTGTGCATGTCGATCACTCTATCTTAGAATATATGTTAGTTAAATATACGTGAAGCAAATCATACGTAGGCCATGTTATAAAGAAGGGCTAATTTAAATTACTTGTTGTTGGACGAGTTGTGTATGTCCATCACTCTATCTTAGAACATATGTTAGTTAAATATACGTGAAACAAATCATAAATAGGCCACGTTATAAAGAATGGCTAATTTAAATTACTTTTTGTTTTAGCAATTTTCCGTAAACACTCTTTTGCCGCGGTTATTTGGAGATATGAACTATCTCCTTCATCTCTGGGCTGAAATAAGACAAGACACTGTTAGCTCATTTCCGGTTTTTAGTCCGAGACCAAACTCCAACGTGAGAGTAAGTATGCGCTTGGTATAGCTTGGTATGTGTTTTCTAAAGAGATAAAGTAGATAAGAGAAAGCAGCGAGAAGCATAGTTTGTGAATGTGTCGTTCATCACAAGTGAACGACTCAATTTATACTACATGTGCTCTACTCCACGACACGAGGATTGTGGATATGAGGTTTATAGTCTAGGTGCAGCGCGGGGATCGTTGGGGCACCAACCGGTGCTTTTGGAACTCAGGTTTTCGTAACGTGTTCAGTGGCCGTTGTGGACCTATCACTGTTACTTTCTTACTACATCGTACAATGGTTGTCAGCGTACGCCTGCCAAGCTCCGGAGGAAGCTATGCTTCTATGCCATTGCCTCCGGACCTAGCATAGCCTTCGTTACCCTAACTTCTCCGGAGAACCGTTCCGGCATGAACTTAGTTGTTTCCTAATCTTCATAAAAGATGTTAGCTCTTCATGTATATCTGGAGGAGACTGTACCTCATCACTTGTCACTTTTTATAATTCAGTATAGCGAACAACTGTTTTTTATATGCCTATGCATTTGAATTGTGATTTTCGTGCATATTGTGTGATCAATTGTGTGTATTGTTTGATAATTTTACCCTACGATTCATAAACTCCTATTAACCAAGAGCAGGGTAAAATGGTCATATAGTACACACAACTGGTCACGCAATATTCACCCAAAGATTGAAATTCAAGAATATGGTATAAAGAAAAAGAAAAAAATAAATAAAATAAAAATAAAAATAAACTTTTTGTTCACTAAACAGAATTAGAAAAATTAGCAAGTGAAATACATTTTACAGGGTATTAACCCTAAAAAAGTTGATACATATAATTATCATATCATTGTTTTCTCAAATTACAAGGGATAAATTACACAGATTTAACATAATATTTATCAAAAAGATATATGCCCAGTGCAACAGGACTAGTTCATTTCTGTTCATATTTTTATTTTACGAAGATTTCATGTGAACCCATAATACAAAGATTGCTATGAAAACGACAAATAATGAATGACTTGTTTCAAAAGCTAGGTTGACAATAATTTTTTAGAAGAATCGAATATCAAACATATAGTTTTGATATAGCAAATGGAATATGAAACTAAAGATGTTCATGTGGTTTTCTCCTCTAAAGCATATACACTGGCCGGTCGAACGAATGAGAAAAAAAGCTTTCGATTCGGGATATTATTATGGGAATCTAGTGAAACGGAATGTCGTCTATTCCTTCCATATATTGCATGATAAATTATAG
This sequence comes from Chrysanthemum seticuspe, assembly GCA_019973895.1. Taxonomy (NCBI): domain Eukaryota; kingdom Viridiplantae; phylum Streptophyta; class Magnoliopsida; order Asterales; family Asteraceae; genus Chrysanthemum; species Chrysanthemum seticuspe. Next base: position 316,583,668 of record BPTQ01000009.1, read on the forward strand.
GTTAGTTGGCACAAGCTCGTTTGTAGGTTTGGGTTCATAAAGTTTATCTATGGTTTACAATGTTTAATATGGTATCTGAGCAGATCGATCCTCTGGCTTAATCAAAGGTTCAGACCTGCTTCGATTCCATGTTAAAACATTGTAAACCCCGTGGATTATACTTTATTATTCATGACATTATATAGAGTACAATGTAACATAGAAAACCCTCAATTAATCTTATGGATCCAAACCCACAAATGTGTTTGAGCCCGATTAACCTATACACTATCATGTAATACCTTAAACCATCGCTAACTATATGGATGGCCAGTTAAAATATATAAATTTTTTTGTAATTCACAAAAACGGCTCATACGGTTTGCTGAAAATAACTGAAACCGTTCATTTTCAAAACTACTTGATGTTAATTTATAGACCGATCATTCACTGAAATTACTGGCGGATTTTCAAAACTACTTGCTAGGTTTTACGAAGGAGGGGACGTTCTTATTAGACCGTTCATGCAAATAGCTTTGAAGGAGACAATTTTGTTATTTGAAGCAACTCATACGAACCACTTAGCAACTTACTCTAATAATAATTCTATGTTATGTTGTGGATAATGCTTACACGCCAGCCTTTTCAAAACTAGGGTTTTATCTGGTTTGTGTGTGTATTTGTGCTTTGTGTGTCGGTAAACTTAGACCTCATTAGTTATTCGGTTAAAATGTCATAAATCAAGGCCACCAGGTGCCTTAAACAATAATCAAACTAATAGTTATTCTATTACTATATAGTACTATGAGTTGCCATGGATGATCCAGTGGGTAGGAATGGTAAAGATTTTTAGGTAGTAGAAAGGCAAAATAAACAAAGTCGTTGGCTAATGATGTAGGCATTCACAAATGAAAATGGAGATACAGTAATGCAGATTGTGGTGAGTGGATATCAACTTCATATATCAACATCATGAATGGAATAACCTTAAAAGTACATCCAAGAGTTATCGTCAACTTGTGGACACACAACTATACATCCACTATGAGAAAGCTAAATCGATGTCGTATTAGGTGGATTTGACAATAGAGACCAACTATCGAATACGTGATCATTATTTAACAACGTTTTTTTATCAATAAGAATGCAAGCGGTTACTATCAAAGCGTTGCCCTATTAGTATTACTTCATCATCGCAAAATTTTTAGTTGACTAGTCAAATAAAGCTTTTGAAGAATAGATCGCGAGTATAATCCTAACTCGCAGGTAAAGATCAGAGGAACGGATGCTCGTGGCATGAAACTAAGTCTTTGGAGAAAAGTCGGTCGACACACAAAATAGGTGCATGAGGTCAGAGTTTCCTCACCGATCACACTACACTAATTTAGAGATCTCGCTACCAAGACTTCTAGGGACCACAAAATGTGGTCGCTATAAACTGTCTTATAGGGACTACATGTGGTCACTATAACTGTGGAGACGAGATTTTCAACAATCTTGCCCCGATCTTTGACCAGAGGTTTTAGGGACTCCAATGAAACATATAAGGAGTACATGTAGTCCCTATAATTCCACTAAACGACAAAAATAAAGTTATTGAAAACGTATGACTTTGACCCAAACTTACAGGAACTACATGTAGTCACAAAATCCTTAGTGATGAAACCAAAAAAGTCGCAGAAGGAAAAAGCAAACGGGTTTTTAATAAAGGTATAAAAAGAAATTCATTCCAATAATGTTCATTGGCTTCTACCAAGAATCAAATTGTTGCTATTTTTTGGCCGGCCATTGTAATGCTTTCAACTCACATTTGGTTACATGTATGGAATAATTAAAGTGGAATTCGGACCATATGCCTAGTACTACATGTACACTATAGTACCAAGTTGGTGCAAGTTTGGATCTCAAGTTTTGTATAAAATGTTTATAGTTTGAATTTCATGTTTTGTATCATGCTACAAAAGGACTTAATGTGTTATTTTGATACAACCTTAAGGACGAATGGTGTATTTTATTCTATATAAAATGACTAAGCTGCCCTTGTGTGAGTAGCACGTGACAATAGTTAATCCACCTCACTAATAGACGTTTCTGGGAAGGACTCGGACGTTAAGAGATAGAGACGTTTGGGAGGAATGGTGTATTTATAAAAAAAAAAAAAAAAAAAAAAAAAAAAAAAAAAAAAAAAAAAAAGACTTAACATTTTGTTTTGGTACAACCTTACGGCCGAATGATATATTTTACTCTAGATATAATTTTGTCAAACTTTATAACTTTACCTTCTAATAATACACTACTTCAAAATGACGAATACACCTTAAAGGAATCATTACTTTAAAAGATATTCCATACATTTTGCTTTATTAAAAAAGGGAGGAGGAGGGGGGCGGGGGGATGAATAACCTTCCCCCATTTTTGTCAGTAACATTATTCTAATGATATCACTCTCTCGTCGCAAACGTTTAGTTGATCAGTTAAGGAGGACTTTGAAGAAACATGTCATGGGTTCGATCTCGACTCTTAGCTAAAGGTTAGTGGAACATGTGCAGCTTATTGCCTTGGGCTAGTTCCTTGAAGAATGAAGAATAGTTGCGGAGTACCATTTTTTGGCCAGGAGTTGTAATGCTTTCAACTCATACAGTATTTGGTTACATGTATGGAATAGAATAACTAATTAAGTTGAATTATGACAATAGGACCTAGTACTACACGTACACTATAGTACCAAGTTGCCAAGTTGGTGAACATGCACTTAAAGGCAGATTTATATAGTACTAGGTTAGTAGCAAATGGCGGGAGGTGTTAGCTGATAAAGGCCAATAGGTTCATATTAAATTAGGCTTGTTTTTTGTGTTATTTAGATTTTGGAAAATGCTAAAACAACTTAATTTCCCTCCTATTCGTGGGTCTTTAATTGCTTTTGGATCTACAATCTGCATGCTGCTGCTATGACGCTTATGATGGGTTAGTTTTACGTGCTGAATGAATAAAACCCTAATCTCATATTAGGGTTTTCTTTTTTGCGTACGCTATCGTTGGAATTATATTCTTGTTCGACTCCTGGATTTATTGTTGGTTTTTATTGTTGTTTGTGGGTTTGATTAATGGAGAAGGGTTTCTTGAATAATAATACGCATCCCAAAGCTACGAAATCTGGTAAGAAATCTATAGGTGGGAGTGGTACCGATGGCATTAGCTTGGCCGATCAAGCTAAGCCAAGTAGTGAAACTGGTTCGTCTACTTCCTTATGTGGTACGAATACAACTCAGATTAATGCTGAGTTTGGGACTAGTGTTGGTGGTGGATCTTTCAACTCCATGGTTGCTAATCTTGATGGTACGTATATGACCATGAGTGGTATTCATATGGCTGCCCCATTTAATCTGATATCTTATTTGGAGTACCCGAAGTTGAATCAATCTGAGCCTAATGATAGCACTCCCTCTACGCATGGGGAGACTGTTCCTAGTCCTAATGTAAGTGGTGCGGATACGTATCCTACCCCTTTGGTTGCTAATAATGTAAAGGTTACTTCCTTTGCAAATATCCTGAACCCGGTGCGTACCACAAGAGATGTTAACTTTAGGCCGCTAATCAATGAGGTTCGGGTTGAAAACCATGATACTTTGTTACCTAAGGAAGCAATGAGAACGTTTTGGGCAGGTATGAGAACACACTTGTCGGGTTCTTTGTTGGCAAAACGGTCGCGTTTCCAATTGTGCAAAACTATGTAACAAATACATGGGGTAAGTTTGGTTTGAAGAAGCTCATAAAGAATGACGCCGGTGTGTACCTCTTTAAATTTAATTCAAAAGAGGGTGTGGAGAATGTCCTACAACGGGGCCCTTGGCTTATCCGTAAATCGCCTCTCATCCTTAACAAATGGATCCCTAGTGTGTCACTTACTAAATCTGAGGTAACTAAGGTCCCAGTTTGGATCAAATTCCACAATGTTCCCCTACTTGCATATTCTGAAAAACGAAGTTAGTATGGCCATTCCTAAGGAGGATGATAGTGGGTATACTACGATGATCATTAAAGTTGAATATGAATGGACGCCTCCTCATTGTAATATGTGTAAGGTTTTTGGGCATGATCGTTGCAATTGCCCAAAATATGTTAAGGAGGCTATTCGTAGTGTCGTTAATGTGGTTGTTCAGGGTACTTCTTCTATGGACTAGGACAAAGAGGATTTTACTGAGGTTAAGAACCGGAAGGAGAAAGGTAAAAAGGTGGGGTTTCAAGCACCTCAGAAAAAGCCGTATCGTAGTATTGATGTGGGTAAAGGACCTAAGTTCCACCCTTCTAATCCTAAGCAGAGGTATGTACATGTGTCGAAGAAGCAGGATGCTACTAAGGATATAAGCACTACTGAGGCAAGTACAAGTGGTCCGTCTATTGCTACATCAAACCCTTTTGATGCTCTCAATATGGATGACACCGATGTGAATGGTAACTCTAAGGATGAGGCAGCTTCTATCCCTTGTACTACTCCTATTGTTGACAAAATTGGGAAGCTTGAAAAGCTTATTATAGATGGGAAAGCTACTATTATGGACGATGATGGTAAACCTCTTAGAAAGGTGTAGGTTGAGGCTACTGAGCCTAGTTCTTCTTCTTCTCCGTGTACGGCTTCGAAAAAGGTGGGCAACCCATTCTCTAAAGTGGGTGAATTAGTTGTTACTGATAGTGAGGAGGACGAGGTACTTGAGCCGGATAATAATATGGCAAAGTTTCTTGCATCGTCTGGGGGCTATCATGAGCTTGAAGATTATTTTGATGATGATTATGCTGCTCAAGTCTACGATTTACCATGGCAATTGGATGCTTTTTGTGACATGTATGATGTCAAGCTTCAAGGTCGTGGTAGGAAATAATTTCATTTTTGGTAAGTCATAAGATTGGCATGCATTTCTTATGTAGTGATTTTGGTTGTTGCATATTTGATGTTTGTTTTATGCCCATGTAACGGGTCGGGATGAGAAACTCACTCTCATCCGTTGTACCTAAACATTTTTTTGGAGTAATATATTTGCCGCGGTGATACCTTTTTACCCAAAAAAAAAAAAAAAAAAAAAAAAAATAAAATAAAAAAAAAAAACTTGATTTCCCTCCTACAAAAGCTCTTACTCCCAGAGTGCTAACAAATGTCGGAATGGATGGTTTGGATGTACAGAGAGAAGGGGAAAAACAGTTAAGAATGACTTTGCTAGGAGTTAGGGGGAAGAGATTTAGTGAGAAGAGAAAATAAAATGAGAAGAGTGAGAAATATTTTTAGCCACACATTTCAAATAATTTTTTTTAAAAAGAGATGCATCTAATTTTGTAGTTTCATCTAAAATGTGTGGTTGTGGTTTCTTCTCTTCCTTCTCATTCCAATTTTATTTCTCGTTTGATCCATACTCAGGAGTTAGGACCTTTCATCCAATACATGTAAGGGGATTTTTATCCCAATAGAATGCTATTTTACCTAGGTCAAAACCACGTTAAGGATAGAAAAAACTATATAATACTATTGTGTGTAGCAGGATTTTTAGGATGAAGAGATAGGAGGGTGTAGCAAAGCTCTTAAGGTGTGTTTGTTTGATTAAGATGTTTCGCATCTGAATCTGACTACCACATCTTACTAGTAAGACATGGCTATAATGTCTGAATCTGAATGAAAAAGTGTTGTTTGTTTTTTTATAATTGTCTGAATGAGTTTAATTTTCCATTTTTTAAGTATATATTAAACTATTGCAAATACGATTAATAAGTAAAATAGTATAAACTTGAAACAAAACATTTTTATCATAGATTTAACACAATTATAAATCATTAAATAAATTATTTTAATACGTATCCAAAATTTAACATAATAAAAACTATTACATAAATCGTCTTAAACTAAAACATAAGCTTAACGCTATAAAACAACAATTAAGTAACTTAACTAATATCAAATAATTTAAAACCTAGCCTTGCATAATTTGAAGATGAATGAGTTGAAGGGTTTTGAAGATAAATGAGTTGAAGGGTGTTAATAAGAGGTAGTAAGATCTTTTCGCCACCTCTTACCGAGTTAGACATATTAGCTCTTACCATGTCTGACTGGTGATGAAAAAACAAACAAGTAAAACGTCTGCCCATCTCTTACTGGTAAGAGTAAGAGGGCTAGTAAGAATTTTTTTTTTTAAAAACAAACACACCCTTAGATTTTATGTTTGAGAAGTGCTAAACATTCCTACAAAAGCCTCCTACAAATGTGTCTACTCAAAGAATGCTGACACTTGTCAGAATTGACGGTTTGGATGCAGAGAGAGAATGAGTGAGAAAAAAACTATATAATATTGTTGTGTGTGTAGGAGGATTTGTAGAATGAAATGATAAGAGGGTGTAACAAAGCTCTTTATGTTTTTACCTACATTTTCTACATAAACAGTTGAAGATCTCGTGTTTTTGTTAAATCTAATTAATACAATTTTCATATTTCGTATAATGTTTTATAATCATAATGGAAGTGATAATTATATTAATCAGATTCAATATAAAAAACGTTAACACAAAAACAAAGAACTAAAAAACCCATACCTAGGGGCTAAATCGGCCTAATTCAGTACGAGCCTTTTTATTAGCTCACAATTGTTACCACAAGCAGATTGTAGCAAAATGTAAGAGTTATAGGTAATTTTTTTAACAGAGTTAGTAAATCTATTTCTCTTCCGACTAATTTGTATAGAAATTATAAGAAAAATATAATAAAATTGATTAAAAAGGAAAAAATAATAATAAAAAAATGAGGTGTTTTCTATCTAAGTTAAATAAAGAAGACGATTCTTTGACTCAGATGTACATAATATGACTGATGTATTTCCATAATTGTTTTGACTCTTTTCTGTTGGGATTTTAGAACTACGTTAACCAATTAACGCATACGAGTACGCAGCGGATATGGATCTAGTAATCGCAATTAGGTTAACACGTAATAATAAACAATTAATTGAATAAAAGGTAAAATAGAAACCTAACCTTTCGTGGCAATTGAACGCAAGTGTAACGAACAAGAAAACCGATACAAAACCCTAGTATCAAAATTAGATACCTCTACGAGTATCACACACAAACACGATAACCGTATACGTTCGATAAAGAGCTGGTCGAGAACGTATTAAAATACAATCAACCTTTGATACCACTTGAATATTACACGAACAAGAAAACCACCCAAGAACTTGTCTCCTTCCTGTCCGAGAACCAAAACAGCCTAACGGACTGTTTTCTTCAATACCCGATATCGGACAAAAGTTGTCCAATATATTCTCCTTTTTCTGTCCGAGGAAAAACCCACAAACAAACATATTCCAATCTTTACTCCTACGATTCAGAACATGAAACAAGCAGAAAAACAAAACTCTAAATACTTCTTGGATCAAAGATGCAAGCTTTAGAATTTAAAACCAAACTCAAAACCTAATCAGATCTTGATCTAAAATCCGATCAGTTAGATACCAAGGGATGGAAAACAGTTTGGCAGAAATCTTGGAGAATATACAATTGTGAGTTAGGGATATTTATTTTTTTAGCCGTACACTTTGAAGCATGGGTTTATTTGTTTTTTTATCTCATGACACAAACATAAACATGGGCTTTAAACTTGTGTCTCAATCTACAAAACATACACCCCCTATTAGATGCAAGAACTAGGCCCAAGGCTTTTCAAACTGACCCATATTTGAAAGTTAAAACAACTCAATGGGCCAAGTATCACGATCGGGTTACATGCATACAATATGGATTGACTAATGTATATTCAAGTATTTATACGTTCGACACGTACTCTCGTATTTATCGTGTGTGCCCCCATAGGCTCATACACTTTTAGCGTTTACATGTGTTTATAACTCCCACAAACCAACAGCTCCCACTTGGGAGTTGGTGTGTCGAATGACACACAAAACTAACGACGGAAACGCCTAGCAACGCTCTCACTCGCTTTTTAACTAAAAGTGTCTGGGAGAATAGTTTTATAAAAGTTTCTCAGTAGTATGGTTATTCAATGTCTTGCTTTAATCATCCTTTGTTATAGATACCGTTAAACCATGGATATGGATCTTAAATCATTCCATATAGTTTAACCATTTAGAATCTCGTTATAGAATTTATATAGATATACGAAATGTAATCAAGTATCATCTTACATTACCCTTTGGGTTCGGCCGAACAATTATTTTATTAATTCTGGTAGGCGCCATGGTATCTTTCTGCACATATCAAGTGGAGTAACAAATCCTTTATTGACTACAAGTGTTGTGGATGCTGCTTCACATCACTCCGAAATATAGCCTTTATAACTACCTTATTCAGATAGCGTTTTGCGTATACTTTCAAAAAGTGATATCCACACATAACAGAACTTGCTTGTATCTCAAGTCTAAGGATGATTTTAACAAACCATTTTCAATATTTTACTTATGACAAGGATCCAAAAGTAAATGTTTGAAAGTTGGGGTATCCAATATGCATCCCTTGTGAATACACATGAGTTTGGCGGGAATAATTGACATTCTCGTTAGAATATAACCAACACTTACATTTGCCTTACATAACAATATTCTCATATTGTTAACAGACAATGGACATATTTAGAACAATAAAATTATTTAAGGATTAAACATGCAAATATAGGATAACAATTATTACATGAATGAATAACAAATACCAAGTATCTTTATTCATCATAAAGTAAAAATTGTCTTTCAATCCCAATTATCCAAATACTAAAACAGATATGCATGAGACTAATTTGGTAAGTTGAAGCCTAATGTTTCCAACATTCTCAACCTTTCTTAACAAGAAAAACTAAATAGTCATCTGAGTAAACTTTCCGAATACTTGTTTCAAATTTCACATATAGTGAGGTATTTGAAATATAAGATGAGTGTCTTATCTCATATGCTCATACTATTGCAAGAGTTATAGTATGGAGATGTCGCCCTACCTTGCATGAGGTAGTAAAAGTCAACGACATACTGACAGTCATCTTTACAGTTTCTAAAAGTGTAAAGTATTCTGGTTCCTTAATGTGTAATACAACAATGCTCTATGTTGAGCATAACAAGTTAGCAGATTTATCATAAAAGATGAAATCCTACTACAATTAGTATTAATAATCCTCTGGCATCATTTGTAATTATACAACACTATGCTTTATAATTCGTAAACATCTATATCAACAAGAATCTAAACAATCTCAATTAGATATTGTTGTTGTCAACTCATCTTGTTCTTATACAAAAGCAACAACTAGTCTTATACACAATATAATATATACATGATAAATCCTTAGTTAAAACAACATAAGGTTTCCATCCATGTAATAAATTATTCCAAGTGAAATACATCATTTTAAGACTTAATTAAATGATATATTGTGTTTGTGTCAGACTTAATTTTCCGCATTTGTTTATTCCATATAAACATCTATTTCAAGGTTGTTTGTTTTATTCCCTAAATTGCAAGTGAAGTTTCATTCCAAGCTTAAGGATCAATATCTAACTAAAATGGAATGATATCGTCAACATGTACATTTTAAGGAAAAACACATTGCTCCCACTTAATGTCAGATGTACTCAAGAGTTATCTTAATTTAATTTTGTATATTATATAAAGATTATATAGATTCATAACCCTTTTGATTACACACCGTCCTCGCGAAAGGTAATCATAAAGAAAGAGTTATAAAATCTTAATTGCCATATTCCATATACAAGGAATCACGTATGACAATTAATTATCTTTATATAATTAATGCGTGTATATATAAGAAAATCTAATCACAGTTAATTGCTTAAGTATGATTAAAAACTTCTTATAAAATGCCATGCATTAACATGTATACAATTTTATCCGTGTGAGTCTTTCCTCAAAAGAAACTCATTCCAACCTCATAGGTTAATTGTTAGGCTAAATAACAATCAAGCTCAAAACTTGATTTGCCTTTTAAGGACTGCATCTTATCATTCATAGTTCTAAGATATTTATCAGATTCAAGATGTGATAATATATTTTAGTAGTTAGCTGATTTACAATAATCTTCTAACTTATATTCCTCAGCATTGATATAAAATATCACTCAAGTGATGAGGCATCCTTGCGGATTTATGAATGAGAGTAATTATTATACTTCGGTCGACATTTTCATGTTTAACCTTAGTATGACATTAATAAGTGAATTTTAGAAGGTTAAGTATTTTGTTCTCAAATAACTTTGAGATTTGTATATTCTCCAACTTAAAAGTAAGTAGAGACAATTCTCTAAATACTGAGTATTTAAGCAACAATAAATTGTTCTTTATTGGAAACCACAAAATACATTTTAAGTTCTCATCTCTAGCTTTGTTAATAAAATGCTTTATAAGATTTTAACAAATTCAGAACTTAAATCAAGACATAATGGAATTTCTTCCAACAACTCAAATCAGGTTTTATTTCGAAAAACTCTAATCTAGTATCACTCTTTAACCAAAAATCTACACAACAGTTTTGTGTTTCGTCGAGCTAGGAAGAACATCAAAACTATAATCTTCATGCAAGGAAGTGTAGAAAAATCAAAAATTCAAAAGGATTTAGGATTAAATTGGTTTGAGTGGAAAAACCTAAAATCCCTAATGAATTAGGGTTTTCAGTTATGGGTTGTCTTGAATACCTTCTAGGTTTGAACTATATTGATTGTATCCATGACACACGCAATTTTCTAACCTTGATATGTTTTGGAAGTAGAGCAGTTAAAGCTATCATGAATCAAACAATATGAATAAGGTTTGATTCAACACATTAGACATACCATAATTAAAGTGGTATTCTATGAGTATTAGAATTGTGAAACTATATCAGAATTTCATAGATAACTTAATTCTCTTTGGACCAAATACTTGTCAATTGGGTCAAGCTAAATTGCTATTAAGTATTTACGAACCAAGTGCATGCTATAATGTATATTTATTGAATAATACAAGAACCTTATGTTCACGTGTTCACAAGAAGACATAACTGTTCAAGTATTATATGTTCATGTGTTTACAAGAAAACATAACATATCAATAATACATTATAACTCTTTGAATAATTCAAATGCCTCATATTTATGTGTTAACTAGAAGACATATCAGTTTTACTATATATACTTTATGTTATAAGTCATTGATTAATTCAAGGACTTTATAATTATGTCTTAACATGTAAGTATAATTATACTAACAAAAGTAATTATGAACGCAAACTCTTGAGTTTTATAGTAATTTCAAGTTAATTTTATACTTTAGAATTATGATCATTATCATATAACCATTATTTTGTTGACTAAAACATGTAGTCAAATGTTGAAGTATCTTTACTCAATGTCATGACATTTGAATGTAGTAGGGCAACAAACATCTAGCGTGTTCAAGTCCTAGTAGAATCATTATTAGAATGTAGTAGGGCAATAAACATCTCTCGTGTTTAAGTCCTAGTAGAATTCTTATTTACATGTAGTAGGGCATTAAACATCTAACGTATTTAAGTCCTAGTAGAATTATTAGTTTCCTTTACCTTGCGGTCAAGAGATACCAATAATATTGTTGTTCCTTGCACACACTTTGAGATTTCTCCCACTTGTGTAAGGTACAACGTCATATTATGAAAACAAACAACACGTGATTGATTGTTTAAACGATATAATAATGTCATAGATATTATAAGTGGTTTTAGAACCATAACCTGTAATAAAGGAATTGTGGATTATTATTCTATAGATAACGCTTCAGAGAGCGACAGCAGGAAGGCAACGAGTTATCTAATAAAAGAAAATGCAATTTTCCTTTAAGCAATGGTTGTTCATATTCGGAAAGTAATGAATTATTTCAAAGCAAGTTTGAAATGATATGGGTGACTAACAAGGAAATAAATCCCGTAGCTCACACTAAAATTAACAACGTTACATGAATGTTATTTCAGTCATAAAATGCAATTGCTCCCACTGGATTTTTCAACATTGTAAGTGTTACATTTCCAGTAGAAAGCATATAGTAGTTTTATGCACTTTCTCATTGTCTTCAAATGCCTACGAGTAGCAATGTACTTAGGTATTGAACAGAGTATATGAAGTACTACTTATTTAGTTAATGGGCTAGCCATTCTTACATTCAATTAACTTGAATCTTTAGCATGCAATTCCTCCTTTATTGTCTACATAGCCCCAAGGGTAATTAGCACTTTATGAATAATTAGAGTCAAAGAAGATTATCTAGTGAATATTCTAGTAATTTTTTTATTCTTTGCGGTTTAAACTCATACATTGTGACAAGTGCAGGATGTCATTTATTTTGGTAGCTATAAAAACAATGTTTTCTAGTTACAAAAAAATTCTATCTTTCAATAATTTCTAGACCTCAAAAGGGTAATGAAAGATCATCAGTGAGTTTAACAGTTTGCAATCCTATCTGAGTTTGTCAAGTAAGGAGAAAAGATAGGAATAAGTCTCACTTTTCTTACCAGGAAAAGAGACTAAGTTTCTCTTTCAAAGAAAAACAACTTTGTTTACGAATTATGTTGCAATAACACAATAAATCAGAACATAAAAAGTTCAATTCTAATATTTTCGATAATTACATTCTTAAAAGAATTAACTACCCAATTAATTACTAATTAAGACTAAGATCCATCTAGCACTCCCACTTAATTACCAAAGGTCTGACCAGGGTATAAAAAAATAGGACAATAGGTCAGCGACGAGCGTTAATTGCATAATGCAACTCTTAGATTTATGAGACTGTTTAAGGCATTAGTATCAAGTAATAATGTCAAAAGCATGTTTAGTTCTCATCTTATGCCTCGGGTTCAAGGTCTGACCAAGCCAACTCGAAATAAGTCGACCAAGTATGAACGTGTAAAAATAACCAGAGGTCTGACCAAAGGGAAATAATTACCATTGGTTGGAAAGGCCATTAGGTCTGACCAGAGAAATCAATCCAAATGCACGTGTTCATAGTTGGCTGACATAGACTTAAAATTAACAAATAGGTATGCACATATAAATGTGGTAAAAGTCGTGTACAATGAAGCATGTAAAACAACTTTGTAACACTAATTTTAAAAACTTTTGGTAATGACACTGTATTGATCATCATGGTTCACGGTAGCTCCAATCGAACTCACAGGGAGGCAGATGACCAGGTAAGCGTTGAAGCAATAACCTAGACATCCTATCGGTGCCACTATGCGCACCTCTTTAAACCCCCTTTTAAGTTTGTTCTAGTGGGTGAGCCGTACATCCCAAGTGTCCATAGCGTCTAGTTTTTAAATTCTTGAAAACGTGTTTCATTATATTAGGTCACTTTATTTTACAAAAACGATTTTCCACGAATCAAATAGCAGGTCACAAAGAGCATGATATTTAGACGTGTAAATAAAGACCAATATTAATGTTATGGTTACGATATGTATTATTCCATATTGCATACAATTAGGTGATAAAAGCAAGTAACAATAATGCACATAATGGAATCACAAACATATAATCATAAACATCAATATAAATAAACACATATTGTTCCGAGTTCTCTTGCGAGTCTTCCCCAAACGGAGAACCATAAGACAGTCATTAGGTACGAAACCTAGATCGCACCATACATCACTTAAAAGCAATTGAGTGGGTCTTGTGGCCGGAAAACACATAAAAACATGGCAATCTCAATTAACAAGTAATTACGCAATTTTATGTATTTAATAAACAATATATAATTCTTAATTATCATTATAATTCTAATTAACAATTCATTAATTCTAATTAACCTTTAATTCTAATTAACAAGTAATTCTAATTAACAAATTTAATTCAAATTAACAAATTAATTCTAATTAACAATTTAATTTAACTTGTGTGTGACTAGTTATTTTTTTTCATTAATAATTGACAATTATTGCATATAGTTGTCAAAACAAAAATAAAACGAATAACTAAGTTAGTTTCATGCAGCCTTTTAAACATGTTTATTAATAAAGAAACATGTAACCCATAATCGCAGAAACGAGTTAACTCGTGATACCACTGTTGAGATTTTAGAACTACGTTAACCAATTAACGCATACGAGTACGCAACGGATATGGATCTAGTAATCGCAATTAGGTTAACACGTAATAATAAACAAGTAATTGAATAAAAGGTAAAATAGAAACCTAACCTTTCGTGGCAATTGAACGCAAGTGTAACGAACAAGAAAACCGATATGAAACCCTAATATCAAAATTAGATACCTCTACGAGTATCACACACAAACACGATAACCGTATACGTTCGATAAAGAGCTAGTCGAGAACGTATTAAAACCCAATCAACCTTTGACACCACTTGAATATTACACGAAACCAAAACAGCCTAACGGACTGTTTTCTTCAATACCCGATATCGGACAAAAGTTGTCCAATATATTCTCCTTTTTCTGTCCGAGGAAAAACCCACAAACAAACAGATTCCAATCTTTACTGCTACGATTCAGAACATGGAACAAGCAGAAAAACAAAACTCTAAATACTTCTTGGATCAAAGATGCAAGCTTTAGAATTTAAAACCAAACTCAAAACCTAATCAGATCTTGATCTAAAATCTGATCAGTTAGATACCAAGGGATGGAAAACAGTTTGGCAGAAATCTTGGAGAATATACAATTGTGAGTTAGGGATATGTATTTTTTTAGTCGTACACTTTGAAGCATGGGTTTATTTGTTTTTATATCTCACGACACAAACATAAATATGGGCTTTAAACTTGTGTCTCAATCTACAAAACATGCACCCCCTATCAGATGAAAGAACTAGGCTCAAGGCTTTTCAAAATGACCCATATTTGAAAGTTGAAACAACTCAATGGGTCAAGTATCACGATCGGGTTACATGCATACAATATGGATCGACTAATGTATATTCAAGTATTTATACGTTCGACACGTACTCTCGTGTTTATCGTGTGTGCCTCCATAGACTCACACACTTTTAGCATTTACGAGTGTTTACAACTCCCACAAACCATGTACATTTTCTTGGTCGACTTCTATATATAACTAGTAAAGCTGGATCTAAAATCTTTTACCATTAGACTATTTTGTGGTGGTTGAATTGAATTATTGCAACAAGCCAACAAGACTCTCATATGTATTTCCATAACCGTTTCGACTCTTTTATTAGTCGAGTAAAACTGGTTTATGGTAGTTTAGTGATAGGTAAAAAAAAATTAGGTCAAATAGCCGCCCCACAAGGGCACAAAGTCACTAAAAATTATGGGTGGCAATTCTCGACACGACACAATAAATGACACGAACCCGACACGAAGTTAAACAGGTTTGGGTTGAGGATAAACAGGTTTGGGTAAAAAACGGGTTGACCCGTCTAACCCGTTTAATAAACGGGTCATGTTTGGGTTGAGTATGTATTAAACAGGTCAACCCGTGAAGCCATTTAAGTATATAAGATCTTAAAAATAAAATATATAACTTGGATTTTATTTTGAATGTGGATTAAATGTATTTTGTTATTTACTTAATATGAGTGAATTATAATTTTACACCTTAAATATCATGAAAATTGACTCTTATAATTCAGAAAATTGTCGCATGGTTATTTTTATGTTATTTTTATCATATTTTAGATCCTTATATCATTTTTTGCATTTAAACTAGTTAAATCGACAAACCACTAGCTTTATTCAGTGCTTGACCTACTTATTTAAATTGGTTAAACGGGTCACAAATGGGTTACATGTATTATGCAGGTCTGGGTTAGGGTTGAGTTTCTTGACACGATTAATAAATGGGTTGTGTTTGGGTAAAGACTATATTAACCCGCCAACACGCGAATCCGAATAGGTTAACACGAACACGACTCGATTGACACCCCTACTAAAAATCATTGCTCTTGGACCCCACAACTTCACCGCAAACTCAATTCCAGCCACAGATTTCATTCTTTTTATATTATTCCATCCAAAGAAAACTAGTTGTTTTAATAGAAAACTATGTTATCCTCTCTTAAATATCTATAATATTTTAAGTTACGTATTATAAAATAAAGTTTGGATAATGACTTTAGTAATTTAATTGAAGACGGTTAAGAGACAGAATGCAAGACAAAAATGTAACAAACGATAATGTTATTCTTGATAACATAAAGTAGAAAAGTTGTGTTTTTATATGAATAGAATATATGTTTTATTGCAAAACATTAAAGCATTTTTCCTGACATATTCATGTTTTCTTTAGAGCATCTACAATGCATCAAGTCTTTGAAGACTTGATGCATTTAATGCAAATCTCATTTAATAGCTAAAGCTTTTACAAAATACTTGAGGTTCATCAAGCTTTTATAAAAAGCTTTCCAAAAAGTCTTTGTTACAATGCATAAAACTTTGGGTATGTTTGGCAAAATTAGCTGTAAGATGTGTGCTGTAAGCTATAAACTGTAAGCTGTTAACATGAGCTACAAGCTGTATATTTTTTTTTCAATAAAAGTGTTTGGTAAATTAGCTGTAAAATGTAATTATAAGTTGTTAACAGCTATTTTATGTTTTAACAGCTTCGAAATATTTAAAAAGCTTCATGAATCAGCTTTTCATTTTGGAGCTACTTGTTTAAAATAAAAGCTTGAAGTTGATATATCCAAACGGAGCTATTTATTTTGGAGGAGATTATTTTTGTAACAAAAAGCTGCATACCAAACAGGCCCTTTGTCGAAAAGCTTTTTGGAATAGTGAAAAGTCTTTCGCAATTTACCCATTGTAGATGCTCTTACAATAATGGTTTTCAAGTATATTTATGCGCCAAATTATTTCAAATGTTCAATATTTAAACATCTTTAGAAATCATATTTATGCAACATTTCTTTTTAAGGAGGATTTAGTTCAATTCTAATTACAATGTAGTTATATTTCTTCCATATAGGTGGACTACATATTTCTAGAAAATGGTATATATACACAAGTCCAAATATCACATGCACATATTCATCAAAAATGGTCCCATAAATTCAATCAAGAAAAAAAAAATGGTCCCATGAAATAAACCCAAAAAAAAAACATTAAAAAAAAATTAAAATATTTTTCTTGTGGTAGTAAAATAGAACTAGAAAACTTTCTTGCAACAAAATGCAACATTATTGAGTTGTCTAATGTTTTCGTACAAGTTTTTATTGTATAACTTGTTACTACATTAATCATCATTATAAAACTTGTTATATACATTTAAATTACTAGGCGAGTACCCGAGCCTGCCGGCAGCGGTTCCTAGCGGCAGACAATTAACGATATGAGATGATAGAGCGGTGCGGTGCTGGAGGGGTTTTGTGGTGGTGATGATGGTGGTTGATGAGATGTGTGGAAAAGGAGAGCATTTTGTATGTGTTTTTGAGTGAGTTGTAATAAGAGAGTATTAAATATGCCTTTATATATGTCTCTCTGTCATTTGACCATTTCACTTTTTCACTTTTCCACTTTTTCATTTTGACTGTTTTTTCATTTTATGTAGTATAGATAGTTTATTTTATGTAATCCACAATTTAGCATAAAGATGGTGTAATATAATATAAGTGGCAAACACGCGTTTGACATTATCACAACCACATTTTCCTCATTCGTTAACATCATTTTCCTATCTTTTAATTATTATTATGTCAAGGGCATTTTCGTAGTTTCAAAAACATGCAAATCAAAGACTATAAAAACACCCCTTCACCACTTGATATCCTTAGCATAAAAATTCACCAAAGCACAAAAAACACATATTCACAACTCCAAACTCTTTCAACTTTACACAAACAACTAAAATTAAAACTCTTTGAGATGACAAAAGTGTACCCTAAAGCTGTTATCCCAACACTAGTTGCTCCAGAACGACATAGGTTCCTGCCAGAATCCTCCACTGCTGGCACGAGCCCGATCGTTCTTACTGTTTGGAAGAAATCGTTGCTTTTCAATTGTGATGGATTTACTGTTTTCGATACCAAAGGCAATCTAGTCTTTCGAGTTGATAATTATGCTGCTGGCAATAAAGCCGAGGTCGTTCTTATGGATTCGTCTGGTCATTCACTTATCACCATTCGCCGCAAGGTAAATCATTTTTCTCTATGCAATTTAACAAAAACTTGCATTAAAATCTTGCCAACTTTTATGAATTTGTCATATAACAGTTTAACCAAGTTTCTGTTAACCAATCACATATGACATAACATGTAAGTAGTTTGTTATTCTATAAAAAATATGTAACAATAAATGGTAAAACGAAAAAAAAAAAGGAGAGCATATTTTACTAGTAAGAGTTGCATGAAATTTTAACCGGTTTAACTAACTTTTTTTTACTATGAATTCTAATAAGATTTCTTATTTTTCAACAGAGATTAAGCCTAACAGACAGTTGGCTCGTATACGATGGTGAAACAACTTCGAATCCATGTTTTTCGGTAACTAAACACGTGAATTTCCTAAACGCAAAGTCATTAGCGCATGTGAGCAACACAGGATCGCCAAGGAACAGCAATAAAAAAAATATCGCTTATGAGATTGAAGGCTCGTACGCGCAAAGATCTTGTGTGGTTTATGACGACAAAAGAAGGCGTGTGGCTGAAATCAAACGTAAAGAAGCTGTTGGAGGTGTTGCGTTTGGTGGAGATGTGTTTCGTTTGGTCGTGCAGCCCGAGATTGACTCAACTATCGCGATGGCACTAGTTGTCCTTCTTGATCAAATGTTTGGTGGTTCGACTTCTAGAAGATTTTAATTTATACGTAAATGAGATTGATTGATGAACAAATAGCCAACTTCGGGTCGATTGGGTACATAGATTTTGGAAGATCATGATGTTTTAGCTATGAGTGGTTAAAAAAAGGAAAATTGACTGTCTTAGTTTTCTACTCTAGATTTTTACTGCTACGAGTACTTTACAGATTTACATACAAGGGTTGCTATACTTGTAAGATAACTGGTTAAAATGTCACTTGCGTCAGTTAGCATCTAAAGCTTGTTAGTATCCTAGATAGTGAATTGTATAGAAGATTCAAAAACCCATATTGTTCGTGGGGTATTATCCGGAGAATACATGGATTTTGGTTTTGTCAAATCCATAAAAGAACTTGACAGGAGTTATACTACGTTTTTTTGGAACTGCCAAGAGTTTGTAAAGAAAACCCTCAAATAGAGGAGAGGAAATACAAGCCAAAACATATCTCCAAGAAGGATTTATGTTAAAGAAAGAAAAAAGAGATATAGATACACCACCTAAGATACCAACATAAAACCAATCTAAAGCTCAACAAACTAAAAGATCGAGTTACACCATAAGAGAATCGATGCAATATGGATTTGACACCCAGATATTCCAACTGATGGGTAGTTTAAACCCTCTGTTAGAAATCCAAAGAAGCGAAAGAGATTGGGTGTTAAGGAAAATGTCTTCCCTACGAATTCAATATGAGGATTCCGAATTAGCATGAACAATTCTATTTCGCCAACTCCAAATTTCTCGAATTGGAACATAGATAGTAGCTTGAAAAACTTTACTTAACGACTTCGAGAGTGGCGGAAAAACTTTACGCTATGCTAGAAGAACTATGTTTTGGTGTCGAAAAAATTGGTTAGTTATTTTAATTTACGAATAGAAATTGGTTAGTTATTTTAGAGGAACACAATTTTTTTGGATTCCAATATCTATTGGTAGGTCTTATAAACGTGAAGTGTTTTGTCAATTGGATGACATGTAGGATTGTCATATTCGGTTGAGAAAATCATGACGATGTGAAGTTCAAGGTTCTTATGAATTAAAGCCTAGCCTCTACCTTTTCTTATTGGAAGGAAAGAAGATTGCTATGATTCCACCGAAGAACAATTACATATACCAAGGGCCGAGGTTCATATTGAAGACCGAGGTTGTTGAAAAACATGTTGAGATAATCAAAGAACTTCAAGTTTACGAGCAATATGAAGACAAAATTGCAACTTTAGTAGAATCAACAAAAGAAGTTGTACTTTTGAAGAATTGTGAAGACAAAGTTTTAAGTTTTAAAGATGAAGAACATGTTGAAAGTTTGAAGCTTGGTGATGTCAATCAAGACTTTGAAGAAAGTTAAAGTTTTCAATTATTCATCAAACCATACTAGCTACCCCAAGATATTAGATGAAATTTGTTTTGAAGGAGGAAGATGATATGGGGTTGAAAACTCGAAGGTCCGGTTCAAGTGTAGACTTGCGGGAGTGTGGTAAACGAGTCAAGATCAAAGGCAATAATCAAGAATCAATGTTCACCCAGGAACAAAATTACACTTGAGAACTTGGGTCGAGTTCTTTTAAAGTGACACTGTGATGAAGACAAGATTTGAGGGTTTTCTAAACTTTTTTTATTATTAGTATTTTTTATTATTAGGAAAGTTTATTTATTTTAATTATGTTTTTACTTTTATTAGTTATTTTTTTCCCAAAAATAAATTTCCCCTATAATTATAGATTTTAGAGTTTCATTGTGATTAATCTTTAGATCTTTGATTTATTTATAAATTCGGGTTTTAAGAGTTTATATCTCTTTCTTCTTTCTTGGGTTTTATTCTTTTGAGATGCGCCTCGTTATCATTTTTTGATTATGGTTTATCAAAATTTGATTAGGTATCCTGCGTCACCTCTAATACTAGCAATACATAGTGGTTTAGTTTAGGGCTAAAAAAAAATAATAAATAAAAAAAAAATCATACTTACCACTATATTTTTTTATGTGTATCGAACAATTTTTTTTTGCTTATCTGTGTATTAAACTACCATTTTTGTCTTTATGTGTGTACTTTATGACCATTTTGCCTCTCATTTTATTAGTCTGGGAGGGGCAAAATGGTCATAAAGTAAACACATAAAGACAAAATTGATAGTTTAATCCACAGATAAGCAATTTTTTTAGTTTGATACACATAAAAAAATATAATGGCAAAGTATGATGTTTTGTTTTTTTTGTTTTTTTTTTAGCCCCTTAATTTATAGTCGTTTAGGAAAACCAAGGAGACATGTAGTAGTCAAGTTTTAGTCATATACTTGTTTTAGTCATAGGTAATTAGGTACCCATTCTCTTTCATTTTTAGTTATGAGGCTCCATGTCAAACTTATGATACACTTTCCTTCAACACATAAAGTCTTCCTGAAATATAGTATTAGTTGCGGAGTATAGAATATTTTTCCTACAGAATCTTAGGTAACAAATTTGAATTACGAAAATTGACTTGTCCATAGATCAGTAACACTTGGGTACTCTTCCAGTGCCTAGGAACTCCATAGTAAACTGGTCACATATATAAAAAGTACTAATAACATAAATTAGAAGAAAATAAATACACCAAGCACGACAAAACAGAAAAGATGAGGTTTTATATCCTCTTATATGGAGCAGATCATCAAGATGCAAACACTAAAAGAGAACATAACTTGATAAGTATACACCACAAACTCACAAAGTGCGTCTAAACACTTATATATGACTTGGTAATTTATTGGTTCTCGTATTCTAATACACTAATTATTTAGCACATTGTTGAAGCAAAATCTTGTCTCCGTCCAGCCTCAGCGGTCCGGTAGAGAGAATTGTCTCCTGCACAAAGTACGAACACGTTAGCCTCGCCTCGGGTGTTATTCCGAGACCAAGCTCCGGTGTGAGGATGAGTAAAGGGTAATAAATGTAGTAGAAATGTAGGTGTAAAAACCTCATGCAAAGTATTAAATGTGTTGGGGTATTTATACTACCCCAATTTCCTATTCATGCTACTATTCTCCCACTGTTCAGCCACTGTTCCACAGGCCTATAACTATTGTACATAGTAGGTCACGTGGCAGGAAATCCCCTAAAATCTGCTGACATGGTCGGTGGTTATTATTCTTTGGCCAGTCATCAGGACTTCGTCCGGCCTAGGTGTCTTACCGTCCGGCCTATATGTTCATCCAGTAATTGTCTCGTCCGGCATATACGTCAACATGTCCCTCCAGTGTTATATTATTGGCAAGAAGCCGATGGTGTAACACTTAATATAGTTTATACTGTCAAGAGAGAGAAAGAAAGAATGTGTTTGTACCTCGACGGTCAAATTAGGTTTGTTGCTGAGAATGGGTCGGTTAGTTGGGCCTGATGGCCTTTTGGGCTTTTCCCGCGCTTGTTATTGCTCCATCTTCTGTCGTGTACGATCCACGTAAGGCCACGTCAGCACTCTCTGACTGATTGGACGCCTTGTCAGTCAGCTAGGGTTTCTTGGGTATATATATATCCTCTTTCTCCTTATTTGGTTTTCACTTTTTTCACACACACACAACTGTTTCCATCTTTCCGGGCGTCTTCTTCACTTCTTTTAAGGTTTGTCTCGCTCTTTCTTTGTTAATATCTGTAAATTGTCTCGGCATCTTTTAGAAATGGCCGATATTGGAACTGAGGTGAATATTCCTGTTAGAGAAAACATTTCCGCCCGTCCCACCGAAGAAACTAATGAAGAGATCGTACAACCGGTCGTCCCTAAGTTCGATATGCACATACATACTTCTAGGTTAACACAATCTGAGTTAGACGAGATAGTAGTCGAGTATGGTATTCCCACTGATCTACGTCCGGTCTTACCACCGTACAATATGACTATGGATCAGTTGCCGGAGGATAAGATAGGCATCTACCCTAAGCAGTTAGAGATAGGGGGTGAGAGTTCCTTTCTCGACTTTTTTGCTGAACGTAATCAAACACTTTAGGGTACATATTTCTCAGCTAGTCCCGCTAGGATTGAACCGGGTGATGCTTTTTGAGATTAGATGTTACAGCCTTGATATACAGCCTCGGGTCTCACTCTTCCGGGCGTTCTACCGGTTATGTAAACAAGGACATTGGTTTTCCTTTGAGAACCGGACGGGAAAAAGTTCGTACAAGTGTTTCACGGAGGTCCTATCCGGTCTAAAACACTGGAAGGAAAAATTTTTCTTGATCGACAGGCGGGCCATCCCCATCGCTATGGCATGGAGACACAAGGATTCGAAAATCACGGATACATTTCCCTCCGGCTTTTCCACAGCAGATGCCGAGAGACTTAGTGAAAATCTTATTAAGTTGCGTAGCCCGACGATGAGTCTTTTATGGATGTGCCATCTATCTTCGGTTTTCAAGAATCCTGAGTTCGAGCCTATTCTAAAAGATGCCCAGGGTCATGGTAATTACTTGTTTTAGTCTTGTCATCCTGGGATTGACATTTGTCTCCTCGGTTCTGCCCTTTGAAGTTTCTAATTAACTTGCTTTTGTTGTTGCGTTCTTTCTTTCAGTTGTTAACATGTCAGAGTATCTTGAGCTTCCGGATTGGGAAGGGACGGTGGTGAGCAAAGGTCCGCCCGTTGATACAAACAAAGAAATCCCAAAAAGGACCTCCGACCCTCTGCCCGTGGGGGAGAACCCTCCCCCCAAAGATCCCCTGACCCGGAGGGCAGAAGAAGCAAACGCTGAAGTCGTTGCTCTGAGGGAGAAAAAAGAGAGAGAAGCCCTGGCTCGGCAAGCGAAGAGGAAGAATGTCGGAGAAGGGCCTTCCCAAGCACACGGCAAGAAGAAGAAGTCACGCCGCCAATTCGTTGAACAGATCTCTTCCGGGGAACCTATCGATAACCCGGATCCCTTGAACCAGGTCCATCCGGAGGACGTTCAGGCGGATGTGAACGCTGATGCGGAACAGGAGACTCCGAACATCGCCGCCGAGGATGAAGGAGATCATGCCGCTAATGAGGGGATGGGTGATAATGCTGCGGGGGGTGGTGAGCATCTGCAACAAATGCATATCACCCCGGTCAGGGAAGGGGACCAAACGCCACCCGTCGACGAAGGTATGAGTAAGTTGTTCGGTTGTTAATACTTGTGATTTCTTCCCCCTTATCATGTTGTGTCTTTCAGGTCATTCGGCCCACCACTCCCTTGGCCCACGGCGGATTGATAAAGTTAACCTGGACTCTGGTATGTGTTAGCTTTTGTTCCTTTCATACATTACTATATATACCTTTTTTCTTAACTCCCTTCATTTATTGCGCAGATGAAGCCAAAAATGTCTTCATTCCTCCTTGGTCCCTCCGAGATAATGTTAGGATAAATTCTTATCGGTCCTGCAAGGAGCTCCTCGATAATCTTCCTACTCCGGCCGAACAAGAGGCTCTGGAACAAATGAACAACATTGAGCTCACTCGCCGGGCCTATGAAGAATTTGGCAAAAGTATGATAGCCCAAGGTGAGTTGCTAAAGAGGTTCACTGGTATGTCGTGTACCTTGTGGGAGCTCTCTCAGACTCATGAAGGTTGTCGAGGGTTGGCGGATAGATTGACAGCCACCGAGGGTGAAAACGAGAGGCTATCCGAGGAGTTGAAGAAACTGGGGACCGAGCACCAAGCTGCTATAGACAAGGGGAAGAATCTGGAGGACGAGGTGGACAGGGTGACCCGGGAAAGGGAAGAATGGAGAAAGACTTCCGCTGCCCAGGCCGAAAGGATCAGGAAACTAGAAAATGAGCTAAATGCCAAAGATCAGGCCTTAGAATCGTTGAAGGTGGAGAAAGGGAATTTGGCAGTCGAGGTGGCCCAGTCGGAGGTAATAAAACAGAATGCCATCCGTTTTCTTCTTTCGGGGGCTGTTCGTAGGCTATTCGGCAGTGCGGAATATAAGAAGAGCATGGCTAAAGTTTATAGCCTGACCTACCAGGCTGGGTTCGTGACTGGGGCCAGCGTAGGTAGAAAAGAGGAGGAGATCACGGAGGCCTTGAAGGGTATTGCAAATGTCAATAGGGACGCTCCTAAATTATGGAAAGCTGAGTTCAACAAACTATTTGTGGCCGAATATCCGTATATCCAGCAGCTGGCGGATTCCTATCGGTTGCCCTTAGGCGATCTGCTAAGCATGGAACCCGCAGTCCCTCCTCGCAAAGACCCTGTCGGTCCCTCTACTCAGCCTCCCGTCGTCGCCTGTCCGGCTGTTACTCCACCTGTCCAGGATCCAGCGGCCAACACTTGAAGCTTTTGTGTCTTCTGTTTGTAAACAATAGTTTGAATAATTATGATTGTAATAATTAGCACTCTACCTTCTGTGATTCATGCTTGTTACTTTTTTGGGACTTAATCAAGTACTTAACTTAGATACATCTTTGTGTGTTGTGCATTTCGTCTTTTTGTCTTATTTCTCATTGACGAACTTCCTTTAGGTTTTTCAAAAGGGCATCCGGCACATTGGCCGTGCATCCGTGCGTACGGGCAACCTAATCGTTTTTTAGGGCATCCATTATTCGGGCATCCGGCAAAAGTGCTCGGGCATCCATCACCTGGGCATCCGGTGGTGTTATCCGGGTATATATATATATATCAACTATACTCGACGGGGGCCGGCCGTCGGAATATCCATGTAAACACACATAGATAGGTCGGGTTACATAATGATCATGGGATTCTTATCACAATAACAACTATAAGAAAAAGTTTCTTAAGTTTATGGCGTGCCAGGTCCGAGGAACCTCCTTTTCTTCCATCGTCTGTAACTTATAAGAGCCATTCTGATTCGCTCCTATCACTCGGTAGGGGCCTTCCCAATTGGGTCCCAACTTTCCTTGATTTTCCACCCGGCTGGCTTCGTTCTTCCGGTACACGAAGTCGCCTATTTTAAAGTTCACCGGTTTGACCCTCCGATTGTAATACTGCTCAACCTGTGTTTTGTACTTGGCTTCTTGTATGGCGGCGCCTTCCCTCTTTTCTTGCAGGAGGTCCAAGTTCAAACGCTGTTCCTCTTCATTTAGATCCTCCCGGAACATCATTGTTCGGTAAGTTGGCATCCCAATTTTCGCCGGTATCACGGCCTCGCTTCCATATGTTAAACTGAACGGGGTCTCCCCGTTGCTCGTCTTAAGTGTTGTTCGGTGTGCCCATAAGACGTTGGGTAGTTCATCCACCCATCCGGTTCTCTCTCGTCCTAACCTTGTCTTTATACCTTCCATCAGACTTTTGTTGGCTCGTTCCACTAACCCGTTGGCTTGCGGGTGTGCTACCGCAGTATTTATCTGTTTGATTCTTAGCCCTTCGCACCATTTTTTGAACGGGTCGTTGACAAATTTAGTTCCATTATCGGTGACTATGATGCCCGGTAGGCCATACCTGCACACGATATTCTCGTAGACAAATTTTATGACGTCCTTTCCCGTTGTCTTTACTAGCGGTTTAGCTTCTATCCATTTTGTGAAGTAGTCTATTGCCACTATCACATATTTGAGGCGGCCTGGTGCTTCTGGGAAGGGACCCAACATATCCATTCCCCATTGGTAAAAAGGCCATGGGGCCATGACGGAGGTTAGTAATGTTTTGGGAAGTTTGGGCACCGGAGCATGTATCTGACAGGAATCGCACTTTCTAATTTCTTCTCGTGTGTCTCGGTGCATAGTGGGCCAGTAATATCCTTGCCTCATAAGCTTCGCCACTATGGTTCTTGGTCCAGAGTGCATTCCACAACATCCCTCATGTACCTCTCGTATTACGTAGTTTGCTTGTAGCGGACCCACACATCTCAGCATTGGCACTAGGTATCCCTTTTTAAATAGAACCCCTCCTTCCATAGTATATTGCGGAATTTTCATCCGCAGACTCCTAGCCTCGTTGGGGTTATCCGGCCAAACTCCCTCTTCCAAACACCTGATGATCGGCGTCATCCAGTTATCCGCCTCTTCTTCCACCACAGTCTCAATTCTCGGTTCTTCTCCCGAAGGTTTTTCCAGAACTTCCACTAATACCTTTTTAGTGAGGTGGTCAAAAGCTACCGAAGCTAGTTTGCTCAGTATATCTGCCTTTTGGTTTTGAGTCCTTGGTATATTGCGGATTTTGAAGTTTTGGAATCCCACTATGTATTCTTTCGCTTAAGCCAAGTTTTTTTGCATGCTTTCTTTTGTAGCTGTAAATTCTCCATTGATCTGGCTAGCAACCAATTTGGAATCAACTCACACATTCAACCTTCTGATTTCTAGCTTCTTTGCTATTCGGAGTCCGGCCAGCAGTGCCTCGTATTCGGCCTCGTTATTGGTGCTGGGAAAGTTGAGCCACAGAGCATAAGTAAGCTCTTCCTTCTGCGGACTGATGAGGACCAGGCCTGCACCGGCTCCTTTGCTATTGGACGCCCCATCAGTGTACAGCAGCCACTCTCCATCCTCCCCTACTTCCATTATATTCGTATTCTTTCTCAGGCGGCCTGGGTGTCCGAATTCGACTTGCACTTCTGTGAGGAAGTCCGCCAATACCTGACCTTTGACCGAATTTCTAGGAGCATATGTGATGTTGTAAGCTCCTAACTCTATGGCATACTTGGCAAGTTTTCCTGAAGCTTCTGGTTTGTACAATATCTGCTTAACAGGTTGGTCGGTGATTACCCGAATGGGATGGGCCTCAAAATATCTTCGTAGTCTCCGTGGTGCATGTAACAGACATAAAGCTAGCTTTTCCATCGGAGCGTAGTTCCTTTCCGCCTCGTGCAAGGTCCGACTTACGTAATGTACCGGTAATTTTCTCCCGTCCCTTTCTACCACTAGAACTGCGCTGACGGCTCCTTTTGATGCCGCTAAGTAAACGGATAGCTGTTCCTTCGGCTGTGGGGTGGTCAACGAAGGTAATTTTAATATCAGATTTTTCATCTCCTGGAAAGCTGCCTCGGCTTCCTTCGTCCACCGATATTCCTCCTTGTTCTCCTTTGTGATATTTTTCAAAGTTTCGAAGAAAGGTAAGGATCTCTCTGCTGATTTTGACAGAAATCTGTTCAAGGCCGCTAGTTTCCCACTTAGACTTTGCATTTCTTTCAACGTTCCTGGAGATTTCATCTCCATAATGGCCTTCGTCTTTCGGGGATTCGCCCTTATACCTTCGGAGGTTACCATGTATCCGAGGAACTTCCCCTCTTCTACACCGAAGGAGCATTTCCGCGGGTTCAGCTTCATATTGATCCTTCTGAGGTTGTCAAATGTTTCCGCTATGTCTGCTATCATGTTTCTCTCCGTTCGGCTTTTTATGACCATATCATCGACGTACGCTTCCAAGTTTCTCCCTATCTGTGATTGGAATGCAGAGTCTACCAGGCGCTGGTATGTTGCCCCTGCATTTTTCAGCCCGAAGGGAATTTTGGTGTAACAGTATGTCCCTTGCTCTGTATAGAATGCCGTTTTCTCCTCGTCCTCTCTGTCCATCTGGACTTGGTGGTATCCTTTATATGCATCCAGAAAACACTTATATTTATATCCCATAACGGATTCAATCTTCCAATCGATTTCTGGTAAAGGGTAATAGTCTTTTGGACAGGAGGAATTCAGATTTTTGAAATCAATGCACATCCGCCAACTTCCGTCACATTTCTTTACTAATACCGAATTGGAAATCCATGTGGGGTATCTCACCGGGCGGACTATTCCGACTTTGACCCACTCTTCGACCTCTCTTGCAATCACTTGGTTTTTCTCTCGGGAGAACATCCTCCTTTTTTGGGCGATCGGCGTGTCTGACATATTCACATTAAGAGAGTGCTGGACGAAGCGCCTTGGAACACCGGTCATATCCGCTGGCTCCCAAGCGAATATTTCCTTATTTTTTCTCAGCAGCTGGATGAGTTGCCTCCTGCACTCCCGGGAGAACCCTGTCCCTATTGTCACACGTTGTTCAAGGTATGCGGCATTAACCAGTATGTCTTCCGTCAGTCTTAGGCCTTGAATTTCCCGGTTTGCTGTCTCCTCCTCGTTTTTCGGAGAGAAATCATCCCTGGGGTCCCGGCTTTCCTCGAATCTTCTACATTCCATAACCACTGCCCTCTTGGTGACCAAAGTGGCGACCCCTCCGGGGGTGGGAAACTTCATCATGGCGTGGATGGTTGAGGGTATGGCCCTTAATTCTCTTAAACCCGTACGTCCTAGAATCACGTTGTAAGGTGACGGAGATCTTACGACCGTGAATTTCATCATGACAGTTCTGTATAAACCATGGTCCCCAAAGCATACTTCTAGCTCAATCTTCCCTAGGGGTTGGATGACTTCCCCAGAGAATCCCACTAGTGGTGAACTGCTTTCTTACAACCTGGATTAAATGGACGGACTAAAGTTGTTAAAGCAGTGCTCATACATTACTTGGACTGAAGCACCTTCGTCTACAAATACCCTCCGGACAAAATATCCTTCGATTTCTGCTTCCAAGATTAGGGGTTCCTCCGATAAATCTTCTACGGCTATGCGTGGGAAAGATATGGGGACGTTCAGCCATTCCTCTTCGCAATACCGAGCCTTCCTTTTGCGGACTTCAACGTAGTGATTGACCATATTAATCACTTTTCCCTTTCCATTGTTGCCCCTCGGTCTTTCTCGTCCCCTTTGTTGCATATTTTTCACCAAATGATCCAATTTTCCCAACTCCAAGGCTGTTTCCAACTGTTTTTTCAAGTGATAGCAGTCGTTGGTCAGGTGACCTCTCTCTCCATGATACTCACATAATCTGTCCTCGTTTTCTTTGCTTGGTTTTCCCTGCAGCGGTGGGGGTGGAGGCAGGTTCAAATGATGCTCCGTAGCCAAGATTTCTTTAGGCTGCTTGGATAGGACAGAGAGCATGACCTTTTGATTATCAGGCTTGTTGTTTTCTATTCGTCGAAAGTCGTTTCGAGGCCAAGCGTCTGCTTTCGGAGCCACATATGGAGAGAACACCTCCCGGTGTCTAGAGTCATTTCTTTCCCAGGCTCTCCTGTCACTCCTTCTCCTGTCCGGCCCCCTGAGGTTCTTATCCCTTGCAACCTGAAGGTTTCCTCTTCTGGACCATTCACCCGTTTCCCCCTTGGGCATCTCGGTGTTCTTATAAGCCTCTTCTGCTCGAATGTAATCGTCCACCCTAGTCATCATTTCTTTCACGGATTTCGGGACCTGATCAGAGAATTTTTTAGACAAGTCAGGGCACCGATGAGCGCCCATGAACGCCGATATTTTCATGAGCTCCGGTACTCCCGGAATCCGGCTAGCCTCGTCGGTCCACCTCTCTTTGAATACTGGAAGAGTCTCGTTGGCTTGCCTAACGATCCGGGTGATTTCTGTGGGATCCTTCAGGTTCTTTTGCCGTAGGGCAAACCTCGTGGTAAATTGGTCTCTTAGTTCAGCCCAGCCGTCAATGCTTCCCGGTTCCAGATTGCTGAACCAGCCTTGTGCTGCTCCATCCATGGTCTGTTGGAACATCCGGCACCATACTGGCATTGGCCATTCTCCCTGATTTGCTGCTCCGACGAAGCGGTTGATGTGATCATCCGGATCGGCTGACCCGTCGTACAGCTTCAAGTTAGTAGGCATTATGCACTTGGGACCAGCGAACTCTACTATCCTTCTTGTAAATGGTGACCGGGCCAATTCCTTAAAGGGTTTGCTGAGATCGTCTTTTGGCTTCGGTGCGGTGTCCTCCTCCATCTCATCGTCATCTGTGAAAGTGAGACGAGTCGGTTTGATGCGGTCGGCCTCTGTGTCGTTGTATTTTCTAAAGAGGGCCTTCAAAGAGGCCATCTGGGCCTGTATTTGTTCCGGTAACCCGGAGGTTTGAGTATTGAAGACCCCGCTTCCCCCTATATGTTCCGGAGGAGAATTGGGCTCCGGTGGAGGTGGTGGTCCTGCGCCTGTCATCCGATCCTCTGGTAGAGTGAATCAGCGTCCCACGGATGGCGCCAATTTGTTGAAGCAAAATCTTGTCTCCGTCCAGCCTCAGCGGCCCGGTAGAGAGAATTGTCTCCTGCACAAAGTACGAACACGTTAGCCTCGCCTCGGGTGTTATTCCGAGACCAAGCTCCGGTGTGAGGATGAGTAAAGGGTAATAAATGTAGTAGAAATGTAGGTGTAAAAACCTCATGCAAAGTATTAAATGTGTTGGGGTATTTATACTACCCCAATTTCCTATTCATGCTACTATTCTCCCACTGTTCAGCCACTGTTCCACAGGCCTATAACTATTGTACATAGTAGGTCACGTGGCAGGAAATCCCCTAAAATCTGCTGACATGGTCGGTGGTTATTATTCTTTGACCAGTCATCAGGACTTCGTCCGGCTTAGGTGTCTTACCGTCCGGCCTATATGTTCATCCGGTAATTGTCTCGTCCGGCATATACGTCAACACGCATCTCATTTTGCCAAGTCTTTAAATCAAGGCCATGGACTCGTCGTTGGACTAGGTCATAGGTTCAATACCAACTCCTGACTAATGTCACTAGAACATATGCTGTTGGGGAGAGGGTCCTTAAGAAAAGTCAGTCGGCATCCAAAACCAATGCACGGGTTCAGCCCTTCAGGGTTTCCCGGCTCATTTAAACCTTTTGGAAAACCTAGAATTCTATATTTATATTGCATTTTCCAAAATACAAGATCATAAATGATAAACAGGCAAGGACAACAAACTATAACGGTGGCAGCCTTTGCATAGAGGAATTACACAACTTTGTATTGTATTCTTCTGCAACTTATCACAAATAGTCATTTTTAACTTTCATTATCTGGCCTTCAGTTTCTGTCAATTCACTTTTATTCTATTCTTGTAATAATATTGCCGTTAACAAATATGCCAATTGCCAAATGTACTAGTTTCACATATATCTTTGTCGTGCCTTGATGAAAATATCTTCGCAATACGCCAAACATAGTACATTACTAGTAACAAATCACGACGGGACATTGTGCATATCTAACTTAATGTCTTCTAGTAATCAACTTGCAGGGTTCACAATCATCCCTCGATCCTAAATCTAGAAAACATTTACTATGAATCATTACGAAAATATTGTCTACATTGATATTTCTTTTGGACAAAAGTGATCTTACAAATTTTGGTTCACCGCTAGAGTACCTTACCAATCTGTCATTAAAGAACCTTTATATACAACTCATATTACTCCCCCTGCTCCAAAATAATTGTCTTCCGATGAGTTAAGAAAAGATAATCATTACTGCTTTCACTCTTTTACTTTTTATAAAATAAGAGTTTTACCATTAACTAATTAATTTCTATGTTCTTTAAAATTTGTAATAATATCAAATTACGGTACACTAGGTGATGAACTTTACAAACACATAACCAAAAGAATCACCATAAACTTCAAGCAAAACTCGTATTGACATTTTTTCTTGTGATTTAAGCAACAACAATGTTTTGAAACATTAGTTGACCTTGCCGGTTCCACCGGTTGAACTATGAACCAGTTACTGTTGGGTTTTACTAATCATAACAATTATATAAAACAAGTAAACATCATCAAAGCATGCAGCGGAAGTAATAGGAATAATACTTGTAAATTAATTAACCGAATTAAAATTATATGCGTACCTTTTGCGAATTAATGCAATTAGGGTTCATGAAAGCCTCAAATTAAGATCAACGACCAAGAAACCTTAAACCCTAATAAATTAGGGTTTATATAATTTGACCACATCAAAAGTCTAATACCTAAAATATGCAAACACAAGTGTATTTGCTCTTCGTTCTTGTACACACGTATTAGTAACGAATCAATGAGAAAAGCTAGGTTCTTGATCACAATAGATTAACCAAACACCTTTGTTATGCTCAAGGTCACTCGCAAATCCCTTACATGGGGTTTTGCTTCGTCGACCTAAGAACAAGAGGGAAGAAAGAAGAAGTTTGGCCTTCTATTGAAATCTAGTGTCCCTAAGGATGAATACATGGGGATGTATTTATAGCCTTATGGTAGATGTCAAGATTGCTATAGTATCCGATGTGGAATTCTATAGTTTTCGGCCAAACACAAGCCCAAAAGAGGATTCCTAAAACCTTCTCTTGACTTGTTAACTTTTCTTCATATCCCGTTGACATTTAATGACCGATAATCAAAACTCGTCAAATATTAA
Source organism: Chrysanthemum seticuspe (assembly GCA_019973895.1). NCBI lineage: Eukaryota > Viridiplantae > Streptophyta > Magnoliopsida > Asterales > Asteraceae > Chrysanthemum > Chrysanthemum seticuspe. The sequence continues at coordinate 316,616,551 of BPTQ01000009.1, forward strand.
ATATCATTAAGTATTTATTTCGTGATCAAATAATTAAATATAACATTTTATATATTAATTATTTATACATTGATTCTCATACGTAGTGTGTGCAATCCCGAAGTCTCGAGTTCGAATCCGGTCATACTAATATTAATAATTATCCATAAACCTTTCAGCTCCCACTTGGATATTACTTAATATAGTAATGACATTGGTTAGTCTAGCTTTAACACGCCAATGCCCCCAGATCGAATCGAGCATGGTCTCCTGGAAAAAACCATTTAATGATTCATCATTTTTACTTATCCTTTTGTTACTAATACTACATTAACTATGAATATGGATCAAGTCATTTCATAAGTTAATATTATGTTTCTCGTTGTATTTGATTGAACAAGATTACCAAATCATCTGAACGTATTCCAGATAGATCTTGGGTAAGGCCTTACAAACATCTTGCCAATCCTACGAGGGGTCCAAATATAGTATTATGCTTTTAAAAAAATTCAAAGGAACAAATTCTCTTGACTACAAACATAACTCATGAACTTTGTAACACTTCTGAAAATAGCCCTTATAACTACCAGTTACGGATACCGTTAGACTATCTTACACAAGTGCACTACATTCATAACAGTTATCTGGTATCTCAAGTCTGAGGATAAACACTTCATGATATACTTAATGACAAAGATCCATAAAGTATCATCATGTAAAGTTGGGATCTGTCCTAAAGTATCATCAAGATATATTGAATATAATGTGAATTTGGCATGTCCCACGCATCAATATACTTAAAGTATATTCTACCAAAACTCAGATTTGTCTTAATTCAATGACATTCCCACATCATTGATTGACAACGGACTTTTAGAATAACATAAGTTATTCACGGATTAAACATGCAAATATAGGATATAATATTAGGAAAATGAAAAATAAACATAACCAATATTTTATTTCATTTAAATAATATTTGTTCAAAACATCCCTTATCCGAATACTAAATAGATCAATGCATGATAATACTTGTTAATGAATTATGCCTCAAGTAATAACAATCATACTTGTTGACAAGGCATAATTTCAACTAACTTTGATCTATTGGAATTTTGAGAATACTTATTTCAAGAATTCAACTAGCGAAGTTCTTGTATGTGTGCATTCAAAATATCTTGATATTGCCACATAATATTTTATAAAGTGTGTGACATCCTCAAGCACCAATTTATGACAATCAAACTTTCAAACATTTTAAAGTTTAAAGTATTCTTATTCTTTATTGTATAATGCAACTATGCTCTTAGTTGAGCACAACTAGTTCACATGACCATTTACAAGGATGAAATCCTCCCATGACTAGTATTGAGTGTCATCTCAATTATACCAGCATCATTGCATTCAAAACAACAATATGCTCTTTAAAATCTCCGTAAACTTCAATATATACAGTGTAATGTAATGTTTGATGCCTATCAAACTTTCAAGTTTGTTAGCTATGACAATTACGCAACAATTGTTGTATTGCTCATCCATAGAATTTTGAGAGCAACTCCAGGCTGAGGAATGTAATTCTAGATTCAAACATATTCCATTAGAATATTCATTACACTAATTATATAATAACTTCATTAGATATCAATGTTGTCAAATCATCTTGCCTTTCAAGCATGATACAACAATAACATGATGTACATGAAAAATTCTTGTGTCAAACTAAGATTTCATTCATGTTCTACATATCCATTTTCCAAATGATATATCATGTTCTATTAGACTCGTTATTTAATACCGCCATGTTTACTAACAATAAACATATACTCCAAGGTTGTATGTCTTATTTTCTAAATCTTTCATGTGAAGTTCCATTCCAAAATAAAACTTAACATCTATCTTAGATGGAATGTTACTATCCACAACATATAAGATTTAAAAAAAATAAACATAATACTCCCACTAGCTTTCAGGAATACTTAGAAATTATCTTATTTTAATTTAAAACCAAAATTTGGATTTAATAGTTAAACATAAGAATCATCTCCTAGATGCATGCATATATCCATTCATTGATTCTTGCAGTTTGTACATTTCCAAAGATTATGTGAATTCATAAAACTCATTTGTATTACTTATCGTCCTCACAAAAGTAATCACACAACAAAGAGTTTTGATATTCATTGTCAGATTTCATATAATGAAATTAAGTATGACAATCATAATCATTATATATTTAATGTGCCAAGGAAAGAATATTCAATCACAGTTAATTGCTTAAATGTGATTAATAATCTCGTCACAAGTCATGCATTAAACACATGTACAATATTGTCCATATGATTTCTACACAAAGATTTAAACCACTAGGGTTTTCTTTCTTTTTGAAGAAACTCATCTTTATTAAGATAAACCAAGTTTCCAAAGTTGATTATCTTTTTGGACAGCATCTTAACATTCATAGTATGAATAATTTACCACAATTCAATATTAGGTAAATACATCATCATGATTAACAGGTTTACCATAATCCTGCAACTCATATATCTCAGCACATCAATCAATTATCTGAGAATCCTTACAGATCTATGAATGAGAATTCCATCATCTTGAAGTCTATCATATTTGACTTCATCATGATATTTACTAGTGTATTTTAGAAGATTATGTGTTTTGTAATTGTAATTTAATCTCTTCAAGATCTAAACAAAACTCCCACTTGCTTTTGTAATTTAAAGACTATCTATAAATACTTTAGCAATTAGAACAACACCAAATTGTTTTCTTTTGGGATATAACAAATCACATTAACAGTTCATAAATCTTGTTCATTAATAACCTACTCCATAAGTAGTTTTAACAAATTAGAACTTTAATATAAGACTCAATGTGATTCATCACATTGCATACTAAAATGGTGTCTTAATAATCTTCTAGGTTTGAGTTTTATTAAGTATATTCAATCAATACTCAATTTTCTAACCTTGATAACTTTTGGAAGAAAAGAAGATATAGTTATCTTGAATCAAACAATATAACAAATGTTTGATTCTTCTAACTGAACATTTCATATACATACAGTATTTCATTAGAATTAATATTGTAAGACAATCTAACTATATATAAGATAAACATATTCCATTTGGCTTACCTATTTTACCAACAAAGACAACTTAATGATATAATAGCCAATTGCATGCTTTATAACATGAGTATTCTTTGACCAAGTCAAAAGACATAACAGTTATAATATCTTACTTTATATTATAAGTCTTTGTAATAATGAAAAGACTTCATGTTTGTGATTTTACAAAGAAACACATAACCACGTATAATTTAAAGTTATCAACACCACGCAGTGGTTTCAATTAATTAATTTCAAGTTAATAAACTATTTATATCATTCAAAGAATACACAAATATTCAAAGTAGCATTAGATTACTTTATTTTAATTATGTCATCACTTGAAGTGTCCAACTTAAGAAACTGCAAAAACATCCACGCCCGATCCCACGCAAGTGGAGATTTACCTTGAGATTACAATCTAGCCAAGATCTCACTTAACCTAAAATGTAACTTCAAGTGTTTCTATATTTTGAATGACATAAGACATAAAAGTAGTCTATGCTATAATCTTGACACATGTTCTTTAAGCAAGACAATCTTATTAGAACGTTAATCTCTTACCTTACGATCAAGAGAATCCATTAATCATATTTGTATGTGTTGTTCCTTTGCACACAATAAATACTTCTCCCACTTGTGCATAGAACAACATCATATAGTAGATAAACACCATGACATTCGTTTGTTTATATGAGTAATATGATAGTGTCATAGATATATAAGCATTACAAGTAGATGTAGGAGCACTTAATTATCAAGGAAACGTTCAAGACTATCCTTGAGAATATGAATGTCTACAATTTTAAACGTAATGTATTATTTCAAGAAAACCTAGAAATAATCTGAGTTACTACCAAGATAATAAATCTTGTAACTCCCACTGAATTAGGCAACGTTACAATAATGTCTTATTCAGTAATACACCATTCTCCCATTGGATTTGACAACATTGTAAGTGTTTCATTAACCAGTGAAAATAGCGTGCTATTACGTTGCTACCCCTTTGTAAGACCATTCGTAACAATTACTTAGGTAGTAAAACAGTGTATTCTACTTTGTAGATGATGAATCATCCATCAATGCTATTAACTTGAAAAATTGAGCATGCAATTTCTTCCTCAATGGGTCTACCATCGCCATAATGATGTATAGCACCTTCAATTAGTCAAAACAAAACAACTAGATAAAATATACTAGTTTGTCTTTTACCAATTTTGCGGTAATTAGTCTAGATTCTAATGTAATAACTCATATAATGTCAAACATATTTTCTAGTTGACCAAAATGTCATATAAGAATTCAATCACCAACAGAGGGTAATGAAATCTCTTAAGGAAAACATGGTGTGCAATTTTCTTAACTATTAAAATTGCTATGAGTCATATTAGAATTTAGACAATTCTAATGTTCCTAACATACCTTTCTCAATCATGAAAAGGAATAGGATTGAGTCTCACTCTTCTTCCATGGAAAAGAGTCTATGTTTGTCTTTTTAGTAAATTTTTCTTGATCAAACATTTGTTTGAAAACAGAACTAGATCAATTTACCAAAGCCCAAACCACGTTTACGGTTTAATGTTGCATTAATACAATCAAAAGAATTAACAAAATTCAAATTTTAGTATTTTCGATAATTAAATCTTTCAAGAAAATAAAATACCCTTAGGTCAATATTCATATTAACCATAGAATTTTTCTTGAATCTAGGACCCTCATTATCATAGTTTCACTACATCAGTTGATCTGCTAGTGATGAAAGTATAGAATAGGTAATTGTCGAAGAACAATAATTGACAAACAAGTTTTCAATTCCTAGAAAATATGGGATTTACAATTTTGCCAAACAATTATGCAAAATGTAAGCATGTTTTATCCCATCTTATGCCTTAAGTTATAGGTTTCACTAACTAACTTAATTAAGTTGTCTAATTTAGAAACTGCAAATTATTTAAGCTGAGCTCTCACACAACATAAAGATTCACCTTGTTATTGTAATCTAGCTCAAGGTCTTACATAACTAAATTACAACTTAAGTGTTTCATATCATTAGATGTCATAAACTTAAATTTTAAAGGGTACACTTTTTGATGTGTAATCAAAACTTATGTATGAAGAAGCATGCATACATCTTCATAACAAAAAAAAAAATTCAAAACCTTACTCATAGTTTTAAATTGCTAAGATTAAATTCTACAAAGTTTTAATCGATGCTTTCAGAAACTTACAACTTTGCACTAAGATGCTTCGTACATAGAATGGTTATACTAGGTAGCTCCAATCGAACTCACAGGGGGCAGAGGACCAGGTAAGCGCAGAAGCATAACCTTAGACATCCTTTCAGTGTGACTGTGCGCACTTCTTTATTAACCCCTTTATAGTTTGTTCTAGTGGGTGAGCCGTTCTAACCATTTAGTACAGTCGCATCAATCGATTAAAAGTTCAAGATTTAATACTTAGAAAACAAATCAAATTTCGGCATTATTTAGTCCATTTAATTTTCTATTCTAAAAAAAACCCTTTTTGCTTACAAACGTGTCATACAATATAAACAAAAGGCACTTTAATAAAAATTAAAACGAACTCAAATAATATACATATAACTTAACAATTAACATATGTAAAAACAATTAGCCACACGCATAATATGTTCGATAAAACCCTGATAATCAATTCTAGGTTTAATAATGCATATGTTTAACCAAGACTTCCACGTGTTTTCACCAAGTACAACGTGAGCCACATACATCGATGAATCGATTGCGTAAGTCTTAGCTAAAACACATACCACATAACACATAATTGATTCATTAGATACTAGCAGGGTACCCGCGCGTTGCAGCGGCGGGCACCATACAATTAAAATATTTAGCAAAATTTTTTTTTAGTTCTATATTTTACAAAACAATAGATATACGGACGACGACAATTTTAGTTTTGAATACAATTATGCAATAACAAAATTTTTCATATAAAAATTGTAAATTATCCACGCGATGTGGTGACACTAATGAGTTGGTAGTAGGTATATTGTAAAGGTATGAGATAAAAGTAGTTGACAATAGCCCGTACTCATAAGTTATCATTAAATAATAACACCATAGCGAATTTTAAAAATCACTTACATTATACTAAGAAAATTTAGTTCTCAAAAACAATGTTTGTTAAATTTGTCCCATATAGATAGATGATACAAGTAAAAGATTACTTATAAAGATATAGCAAAAATAAATATTCAATAAATCATGTGGGTTACTTTAAAGAGTATAATTATTAATATTCAAATGTATATAATTAGCACTTAGCATCCTTTGCTTTGAAAAAACCGTCCGATTTTTATACAACAAAGTTTTTAGTTTTTAGGGTAAGTTTTATTAAAAAAAATACCAAAATGCGCATATGTTGATTATCGAGGCACTCTTGCAAATTAATAATATTTTGTGAACATTGTATTTTAGTATGCATTTTTAAACTCTATTGATTTAACAATATCGTTTTCGGACGACCTTTTATGGGCTAGCCGAATCGGTGGTGACTCCGGTTCCCGGTTGAACCCGTTGGCCCGGTCCGTTTTATAAAACCATATATACCATGAACTTGTTTACGTATAAATTGCATGAAGATTTGTGTGTTTTATTAGTTTGTACAATATGTATAATAACAAGTATTTTTCATATTAGGGGTGTTTTAAAAATAACATTTATTAAGTATTTATTGTTATGGACGTTTTTTTTCTTATATTAAATTATTTTGTATTTTTTATTATTAGTTTGAAAAACATGTACAAAAAAGTGCTTTAAAGTGTTGCAACAAATGCTATTATAGTTGTACTTATTAAAATTTGCCATTATTAGCAAGTGTTGAATCTTAATTTTTTAAGCCTTCCTTTTCAGGAATGTCCCAAATGCTTTATAATGTAGTATAGATATTGAGGTTTTCTCCAATTCAATATTTATCAAAACGAAATACATGTGAATAAACTTAACAATTAACGATAAATATATACTTAACAATTTAATCATATAATCAATACTCCATGGCAAAATATGCATGTTCCATCATGGATTCCGCATAACAATTATCACCCAAGATACGCATAAAACATGGCACATAACAATTATTCATTAAAACCATATAAAATATACATGCAATCCTAGGGTTTCTACAAGTTTTACAAAAAAATAAAACCTAAATAAAAAATAAAAGGGTATTCGACCCAATATTAAAAAATTATGGTTCCAATTTTCAAAACCCTAGAAACCATAAAAGCATGTAATAATCATAAAGATTCAATTTTTATGTGTTTCGGTAATTAATTACAACATATTAACGGCTCGTGATGCCACTGTTGGGTTTTACTAATCATAACAATTATATAAAACAAGTAAACATCATCAAAACATGCAGCGGAAGTAATAGGAACAATACTTGTAAATTAACTAACCGAATTAAAAGTATATGCGTACCTTTTGCGAATCAATGCAATTAGGGTTCATGAAAGCCCCAAGTTAAGATCAACGACCAAGAAACCCTAAACCCTAATAAATTAGGGTTTATATAATTCGACCACATCAAAAGTCGAATACCCAAGATATGCAAACACAAATGTATTTGCTCTTCGTTCTTGTACACACGTATTAGTAACGAATCAATGAGAAAAGCTAGGTTTTTTTATCACAATAGATTAACCAAACACCTTTGTTATGCTCAAGGTCACTCGCAAATCCCTTACATGGGGTTTTGCTTCGTCGACCTAAGAACAAGAGGGAAGAAAGAAGAAGTTTGGCCTTCTATTGAAATCTAGTGTCCCTAAGGATGAATACATGGGGATGTATTTATAGCCTTATGGTAGATGTCAAGATTGCTATAGTATCCGATGTGGGATTCTATAGTTTTCGGCCAAACACAAGCCCAAAAGAGGATTCCTAAAACCTTCTCTTGACTTGTTAACTTTTCTTCATATCCCATTGACATTTAATGAGCGATAATCAAAACTCGTCAAATATTAAATATCATTAAGTATTTACTTCGTGATCAAATAATTAAATATAACATTTTATATATTAATTATTTATACATTGATTCTCATACGTAATGTGTGCAATCCCGAAGTCTCGAGTTCGAATCCGGTAATACTAATATTAATAATTATCCATAAACATTTCATGCACACATGCACAGATGTCAGATTGGAAATAAAGAGCTCTACAAGGTCTATTACAAAACGGCTGTGTTAAGCAGACAAACACTACATGCACACATGTCAGATTGGCGTTGGCCTAATATAATACTATCTCCTAATTGGAGTTAGTGTTACTGTTAATAGAAGAAAAGCTTGTTTATTGCATCTAAAGCTAGCTTTAGATACATTTCTTGTTCTGAAAGCAAAAATGTAAGTTATTAGCAACATATTATTTCACTCATTCCCTGTCATATTAATCACTTAAATAAGACTTATTATTTGAAAACTTGTTAAGTAACTCATGGATTTATCTCGTGTAGCGTAAAAACTTGTTAAAAACACTTATTAATTGAAAATGAACCTGGTGTAAAAAAACTGTTACAAATTAAATAGTTTTTTGTCTTATGAAATGAATCTTATAACCTCTAATCCGCCTCTGCCAATAACTAAACCAAACATGAAGTTACTGAGAGGCACCGAGGCAGGAAATGTATATAATTATTTAACAGGTTCAATCATTACTAGAACCAAGAACCGATCGACTTGGTCAGTGGAAGTTGGTTTTGAGAAAAACGCAACCTGACTAGCGGTTCATACCAGTTGAGCCGAAACTGAAAACTCGACAGAATTTATTAAAAGCCAGTTTAATAAAGCATTGGCACTACTAATTCATTCCGAATAACTTTTCATACAAATAAAACTTGTACTAAAATTTAGGTGACCACTTGAGCTGACTTTTATTTTTGTTACTTTTTTTAGTTTGGTGGGAAGAGCACTTGTGGTAGACTTTTTGAGTTTTTTCCACCGGTCAATCATATAATATCTTTATCAAAAAGTTTATTCTAATGCAAGTCCAATTTTAGTGGGTGGGAAATAAAATTATTGAAAATAGTCTAAACTAAGTAGATGATAAGTTTTAGCAAGGTTGCAAAAATTGGGAATTGTTAGTCTGTTGATCAACCTTGTAGCATGTAATCGGTTTAGGCGGAATTAATCAAATTGATATTTCCGGCAAATTTTAGGTATTTTCAGCGAGTTTTGAGTATTTTCGACAAGATTTTCCTTAAAAAAACAATTTGTAATATATATAACAGCGACTATAAGTCTATAAGTGACTAAAACAAGTTTATGATCGACGAGGTTTGGGTATCTCCAGCCAGATTTGCAGGTTTTCGGCAAGTTTGACCACCGTCGACTATGGTTGATCGATTTGTTTGACCGATTTACTAAATCATAAAGGTTGATACCCGATTAAAGCTTAAGCGACGATTCACTGGGTTATAGAACATGTAACATTTACTTTTTATATTGTTTTGAACAAACCTTTAAAAAATTTGGTTCAAGATGCAAGTTTAAATCGAGATCTGTTTTGAATCTGATACCACTTTTGCTCAAAGACGTCTCTCTAACAATGTTTAGTTGTTTTCTGTAAACCAGAAAGTTGAGATCAAACAAACTTAGTACTAGATATCATACTAAAAGTTTATTTGGTTGCTCTTCAATAAACATTTAGTAACATGTAGTCATGTAGATAGATATAATAAGCTCAAAGTATAACACTTTCTTTTAGTGATGTCCTAGCTTTAACTATAAGTATATCCTTTTGATATGAAAACTATTGGTTCAGAAAGTATTAATTTTAAGTTGATTCAATACTACTTTAAATATTTTATAAATAGCGAAGCAATTGATATGAACAATGCATGTAAACTAGAGTTATGATCAAATGAGAAGAATAATTAAAATGAAAAGGATGAGAAGAAACCACGACCACACATTTTAGATGCATCTACAAAAATAGATGCATCTCTTCTTAAAAATTTCTCTCTTATTTGAAATGTGTGGCTACAAATCCTTCTTATTCTTCTCATTTTACTTTTTCTTCTTACTTGATCCCTTCCCTGTGAACTAACGTCCCTTTTGTATAATCTGTTTAATCAATCAATTGTTATTAATTTATTACTAGTATATATATCAACATTTTCTTAAGCGAATTCATTGTTATTAATTTATTACTAGTATATATATCAACATTTTCTTAAGCGAATTCCTTGAACAATGTATCATGTATGTAGTCCATGCATGGTAAGTTACTCTCTTCGTACAAAATTTATAGTCCACGTTTTTATTTTGATTGTCTTAAATTAGCTAAATCTGCTTACGCGTCAATTTGATTAGATATAGTTCACGAGGTAGAGATGGCTAAGAAACATGGTATTGATTCGGTTAGCTGCATTCACAAAAAGCTGGGAAATGGGGCTAATACTTCTTTAGGGAGGAAATTTGGGGTGGTGATGTGGAGTTTAAACAGTTGTATCCTAGATTATACGCGCCGGAGGTTTGTAAGAATTTGAACGTTGCTTCGAAGCTGTCACAAATTAGCTTGGATTCTTTATTTCGTCGAGCTCACATAGGTGGTATGGAGCAGTCACAATTTGCAGCTCTGTTGGAAAATTTAGAGGGCGTTTCCCTTGTTAATATGAAGGACATATGGGTTTGGTCTTTGGAGGGCTTGGGAGAATTCTCAGTTGCTTCGGTTAGGAAGTTGATCGATGATAACACTTTACCAGAGGTTTCATCTAAGGTCTCGTTGGATTAAAGATGTGCATATTAAAGTTAACGTTCATGCATAGAAAGTAAGGTTAGATTGTCTACCTATAAATTTAATATTTCTCGTAGAGGTATGGCTATTGATTCTATTCTTTGCCCGTTGTGTGAGGATGCGGTGGAATTGACTAGACATATCTTGTTTACTTGTCATATAGCTAGAGAAAATTTTCATAAGATTACTTGTTGGTGGGATGTGAGGTATACGGAAGTTTCTACTTATGAAGAGTGGTTAGATTGGATTTTTAACATTAGGCTCTCGGATAAGTATAAAAAGCTTCTCGAAGGTGTTTGCTATATCATGTGGTGGCATATATGGTCTTTTCGTAATAAGAGCATTTTTGGTTTGAAGATTCCATCAAAGGCGGTTATTTTTTAAGACGTGGTTTCTCGTTTGTTTTATTGGTACTGTTCTAGATGTAAAAATTTTTTTAGCTGGACTAATTGGTGTAAAAACCCTTATCTTGTATCTTTGTAATTTTCTAGCTCCTTGCTAGTTGTCATAATAAAATCCGCCGTTCAAAAAAAATAATAATAATTGCCTACCGAAACTTTTTTTTGAAAAGCAATGGTTTATTAAGAACTCAACAAAAGAGCAAAGCCAAAGGCAAACAACAGCCAAAACCACTACATCCAAAAACACTGGCCATCAAGATGAGCACCAGGATAAAACCATATATACAAAACAGCACACAACCTACTCCCAAACTAGCTAGAACTAATCACGTATTGGTAGGAACATCATTAGACATTATATTTTATAGACTTGAAATTCATAAATTCCGGTTTATCTTTACTTTTCTTTTCCGCCATCGGCTGGACATCCAAAGAAACGATGCAGATTGGACCAGAGGAAAAATATCCGAACTTTGCTCCTTACTTTTCTCTTCAACATTGGAATGAAAAAGCTTATTCCTCCAAGACGAAATAGCCCACAAAGTGATATAGCAAACACCATTAAAGATAGTTTTGGTATTTGGATGTAAAAGATTCGCAACTGAGCCAGATACCATCTCTGAGATTGAGCCAATAGTGTGAGGGAAATAGATGCCCCCGACAACTTAAACACTTACGTCAAACTGCGACAGACTTTGCATATGAAGTAAAGTGGCGCTCACTAGTTTCAGGGGCCGATTCACACAAAGGGCATAACACTTATGGAATATCAACACCTTGCCAATCTAATTTAGTCAACAATGAATGCGACCAAGAATAAGATGCAAAAGAAAAATCAGTCATTTTTGGAATTTGCGGATTCTAATCATGAAAACAATCCGAGAGGCAAACAAAATCAATGAGATTGGATTGGCGATTCACAAAATATATCCCATCATAATCAAGAAACCATGACTAACTATCCTCAATACCGGGACGTAGGATGGTACCCTTTAAGAGAGCTAATAGAGAATGAATATCAGACAAAGACAATAAAAATGATCAAATTTACCATAGTATTTCTTGAAATTACTGTTAAAAAAAAAAAGAAAAAAAATCAATTAATAATGCAACTGTCAGTTTGCCAAAAGTAAGAAAAAGAAATCAGTAATTATTATGGTTTTTTTAAACGATTTTTTTTATAGGCGGATACTTTTGTTTTTTAAAAAGAGGCTCTTAAAAACCTCTAAATCTGATTTGAGAGGGGTGTCTTAATGCCTCTTGTTGCCTCTTGTTGACACAAAAATAACCTAGTACGAGCAAGCAAATGTGCGGTTCAAACATGAGTTTTTTTTCTGTTCAGATGCGGCCAGATTCAGACATTTACGCGTCAGATTCAGATTCAGATGTGCGATTCAGATTCAGATTCAGATTCAGAGTCACTTAAAAAACAAACAACACCTTAGTTTTTAGTTTGAGACATAAAAAGTATAGTTACTTGCATAAATTGTCCCTTAACTTTGGCCAAATTGCTTTTTGTCCCAATCATTTCGAAAGTATGAAAATCGTCCTTGTAGAAAACCTTTGAGTAAATTTTCGTCCCTAATTGGGACGAAACATACAATTTGGCACTTTTGAAACATGAAATTTTCGTCCCAACTAGGGACGAAAATTTGCTCAAAGGTTTCTCACATAAATAACTTCTACACTTTCATAATGGTTGGGACGAAACATGCAATTTGACCAAAATTCAGGGACGATTTATGCAATTTACTCCAAAAAGTATATTGAACAAAGAATAAACGGACATTATACGTGTTACATATTCGTGAAATGCATCTAGGTATTAAAAAAGGGAGGTGATATTTCCACGGACTCTTTTGATGCACACACGGATGAGTAATGATGTTTGACATTTATACCCTTTTTATCATTTCACCTTTCTTTTGACCATTTTACTGAAACAGTCAAGCACACAAATTTTATATTCACGTATATCATGATTATCATCTCCAACTCTGTTACCCTTCTGCCTTACACACTCTTTAGTATCCCGACGACATTTCAATCATCGGCTTTCTCAATCTTTTCAGTTCCGCCACCTTCTGTATAATAAGGATGAATTAACTTGCGACCAATATGAATACTTGGCTTGTTTCTATTAATCTAGCAATGAACCTTTCGAACCAAAAAACGGAACCGAACGGGTACCGGTCTATGTAATCGCTCCGATATCCGGTTTACCTAAATTGGTTAGAGGAAATAGCCTCTGTTCCATGAAGTTTGGCCAAAAAAAAAAAAATCCGATATCAACCTAACGATGCCCGTTCGGTACAATTTTGGTACTGCGCATTAAATGATTTTGATGATCTTGATACAAGTTTGAAGAATCACCACCCATTAGAAAATGTAGACTTATTATTCTTAATCCTTAACTAAAGTCCGTTGAGTTAGATCCATATGCACATACAATATTCTTCTTCTCTTTTGAGATTTTATGTTTAGGGATACCAAAAGAGAAGGAATGGATTCTTTTGTAACAAGTGGTTGAAATTAGAGACATCCTTTTCAACAAGTTTCAAAATATGATACTTTTGCTTTTAGTGGACAATATATAGTATATGTTTCTTCTTTCTATCCTTCTAACTAAAGTATGTGAATATATCCTTTGCCTGTTTTCCCATTTTTATATTCATACTAGACGTACATGCAAACACAAATATACATGTGTGTGCAAGTAAAAGTATGTGTGGCTGTTAGAGTATTTGTGCATGTCTATCACTCTATCTTAGAACATATGTTAGTTAAATATATGTAAAGCAAATCATGACCTAACTCTATCTTAGAACATATGTTAGTTAAATACATGTAAAGCAAATCATAAGTAGTTCATGTTATAAAATTACTTGTCATTTTTTATAATTCGGTATAGCGAACACAAACTTTTCTTTTTTGTACCTATACATTTGAGTTTTGATTTTTGTGTATATTGTGTGAATGTTATAATATAGGTTTCCTACTCACTCTATTGAGTTACAGCCGGGTTCTGCAAGGAAGCATCTCGACAGGCCCAATATAATAGCAATTCTTGATGAATTAAAATGTAATTAGTTTATGTATAGAGATTTAATTGTACTTAAGATTAGACTTAAATTAAGATTCGATGACGAAGTTTGATCGATTCGAGCACAAGTGTCATCAAAGGGTTTTGTGTAGATTACAAGGTTCAAAGTTTCTAAGTTTACGAGTCAATATTACTTGGGCAACAAGATTCTTGAGGTTTTCATGCAAGCAGGTGGATCGATTCTCCTAAGGTTTTAGGGATTCGTTTTCTTTTGTTATAAGGTTCTTGGAGTTTCAGTTTTGAGCTTCAAATGTTATTAAGGTTTTGCAAGAAGTTTCAACTTCAAGGTTTCGGTTTAAAGAAGGTTACTTGGTTTTAGAATGAAACCTTAGTCGGGCTTATTTGTTGGACTTGATGAGATGCTCGGCCGTAGGATTCTTAACAGTTATCGTTTGTGTGTATTATTTAACCATTTTACCTTTCAATTGACAGACTCCTATTAACTAAGAGAGGGGTAAAATGGTATACACAACTGGTCACGCAATACACACAAATATCGAAATTCAAAGTATGAGTATAAGAAAAAGTTTCCTATTTGCTACACAAAATTATAAAAGGTGTCAACCATAAAAAAAAAGTATACATATAATTATCATATCATTGTTTTCTCAAATTACAAGGTTGGATATAAATTATATAGATTTAGCATAATATTTTCAAAAAGATATTAGCCCAGTGCAATAGGACTACTTCATTCCTGTTTATATTTTTCTTTACGAAGATTTCATGTGAACCCATAATACAAAAGATTGCTATGAAAACGATTAAATAATGAATGACTTGTTTCAAAAGCTAGGTTGACAATATCTTTTTAGAAGAATCGAATATCAAACATGTAGTTTTGATACTAGTATAGCAAATGGAATATGAAACTAAAGATGTTCATGTGGTTTTCTCCTCTAAAGCATATACACTGGTCGGTCGAACGAATGAGAAAAAAAGCTTTCGATTTGGTATACTATTATGGGAATCTACTGAAATGGAATGTCGTCTATTCTTTCCTTAAACCGTCACAAACTATATGAATGGCCGGTTTAATATATATAAATGTTTTAGTAATTCACTAAAAGGACTCGTACGGTTTGGTAAAAATAATTCAAATCGTTCATTTTCAAAACAACCTAATATTATTTTCTAGATCCATCATTCACTGAAATTATTGTTGGATGTTAGGTTTTAAGAAGGACGGGATGTTCTTAATAATAATTCTATGTTATGTTGTCAAAAATGCTTACAAGCCATTTCAAAACTTAAACGGTTTTTACCTGGTTTGTGTTTGTATTTGTGTTTTGTGTGTCGTTAAACTTAGACCGGCGGCTCATTAGTTATTCGGTTAAAATGTCATAAATATATCATGGCCACCAGGTGCCTTAAACAATAATTAAACTAATAGTTATTCTATTACTATATAGTACTATAAATAGGATGATCCAGTGGGTAGACATAGTAAAGATTTTTAGGTAGTAGAAAGGCAAAATAAACAAAGTCGTTGGCTAATGATGTAGGCATTCACGAATGAAAATGGAGATATAATAATGCAGATTGTGGTGAGTGGATATCAACTTCATATATCAACATCATGATCGAATGGAATAACCTTAAAAGTACATCAAGAGTTATCGTCAACTTGTGGACACACAACTATACATCCATTATTCAGAAAGTTAAATCGATGTCGTATTGGGTGGATTTGACAATAGAGACCAACTACCGAATACGTGATCATTATTTAACAACATTTTTTTATCAATAAGAATGCAAGCGGTTACTATCAGAGTGTTGCCCTATTGGTATTACTTCCTCATGAGTATAATCCTAACTCATGGTAAAGGTTAGAGGAATAGTTGCTCATTGCATGAAACTAAGGAAAGGTCAGTCGACACACAAAGTAGGTATACGAGGTAAGGGTTTCTTCACCGGTTTAAACCTTTTGAAAAAAGAAGAAGGCAAACGGGTTTGTAATTAAGGTATAAAAAGAAATTCATTCCAATAATGTTCATTGGCTGGTACCAAGAATCAAATTGCAGTACTATTTTTTGGCCGGCAATTGTAATGCTTTCAACTCACATTTGATTACATGTATCAATGTATGGAATAATTAAAGTGGAAATATGACCATATGCCTAGTACTACATGTACACTATAGTACCAAGTTGGTGCAAGTTTGGATTTCATACTTTGCATCATGTTAACAAATGATGTATTTTATGCTATATAAAATGAGTAAACTGCTCTTGTGTGAGTAGCACGTGACGTTAGTTAACTGACCTCACTAACGGACGTTTGTGAAAAGGACTATTGGGGTTAAGAAGTAGAGACGTTGAGGAGGAATTATGTATTTAATTCAAAAAATGACCTAACGTGTTGTTTTGGTACAACCTTATGGACGAATGGCATATTTCAATGGTATCACCTTTTTATCGCAGACGTTTAGTTAACTGGTTAAAGAGGACTTTTGAAGAAATATATCATGGGTTCAATCCCAACTCTTAGCTTAAAGTTAGTGGAACATGTACCTGTTGCCCGTGGCTATTTCTTTGAAGAATGGTAAGTCGTCATTCAAAACAGATGTACGAGATCAGAGTTTGTCTGTCCAATTAAACCTTTTAAAGAAGATCGCAAAAGGGTTTATAATTAAGGTATAAAAGGGAATTCACCAATATGTTCATGGGTTACTACCAAGATTCAAATAGTTAATGTACTGTTTTTTGGCCAGCAGTTGTAATACTTTCATTTCAACTAAGACTAAGATATTTTTAATTTGTACATTGGAGATGCTCTACGACTAATATGTACAATAAAACTCATATATCTAAATTTATTATATATCGCAAACACTAACATGCATTAAGTAAGGGTGGATTTATATCGTAGCAAGTGGTGAATGTAGCAAAATACAAGATGTGAATTGATATATTTTTCTTCCGCCTGGTTTCTCAAGATGCTTAAATATACTCTGTAATTGTATAAAAACTATAAGAAAACAACAAATCCGATAAAGAGGTATACGTATGATGTTTACTCTACTTCAAGTTATCCATGTAGCTCAAATGTTCATAATCTGACCAAGTTATTCCCGTGATTGTTTGAGTTTTTTCGGGTGGTGCTTGAAATGAATTATCTAATTATAAAAACTATTGTTAAACATAAAATATTTGATGTTAACTAAATGTTGTTTTTTCAATTAAAAAAAGCTCAAACACTACCCTATGGGTTTAACAAAACCCTTCTAGAAAATGGTATATATACACAAGTATCACATGCATATGTCCTTTAAAAATGGTCCCAGAAATTCAATAAAAAAAAATGGTCCCATAAAACAAATAAAAATAAAAATATATAAAAGGAATATATAAAGCAAATTATTTTTCTTGTGGTGGTAAAATAGAACTAGAAAAAATTCTTCCAAAGAAATACAACATTATTGAGTTGTCTAATATTTTCCTATAAGGCATTTTTATTTATTTATTTATTTTAACGGCAAATTTTATAAAAAGAAAAGTAAAAAGCAGAATCTAAGAAAGGATTTTGCATCCAGTTGTTTCAACACTTTGATGCTTTTCTATTTCTATTTGAATACCACAAAAACGAGTAATGAATTACATTATCGACTAATTCACTACTACGAGGATTTCTCTTACCAAATATGACTTCGTTTCGGAATGACCAAATCACCCAAATAACCGTGCCAAAGATAAAATCCAGGATCGTTTTGCAAGAGGATTTAATTGACGTCGATTCATCCAACAAATTGAAGAGATTAATGAGATCAAGAATATCAAGAGGGTGAATATCAACCCATTTGAAGACAAACTTCCATATAGCTAATGCTACATTGCAATCCTAAAATATATGAAAGTTAGTTTCAAGAAATGAAGAACAAACCGGGCATAAAAGAGAGGGAAAATCGATTCCTTTCCTACTGAGATTTCATCGATTCGGAAGACGATCACAAAAAGCTCTCCAAGATAGAATATTAACCTTTTTTTTAATGAATCTACACCAACGAGTTTCTGGTAAATGAGCAGGAAGCAAAGCATCATCGATATATAATCGGGTCCGCTTGGGTTGCCGCTTGGCTTAGCTCAGTTGGCCACCTTGGAGTCCTTAGGGGCTCTTGGGGGAGGGAGGTCTTGAGTTCAAATCCTGTAAGGGGTTTGAATGAGGGATTTTCCTTTAAGGTAGTCCTTTAATGAAGGGGTTTGGGCCTGGTAACCCCATGTTCGAATATTGGAAAAGGCAAGGGTTTACCCCTATTAATTGTCGTGCCTTCGGGCGGATTAGTAGGGGGTTTTCCCCCCATCGGGTATTTGAAATAGGCATTTCCGCTTCGAGGGAGCTCTCTAGCGCGGACCCGGTTTAGACAACGTAGTCTAGACCTCCCGCTGTCGAACCGCGACACGAAGCACCTTATAAGAAATTCACCTTTCAAAAAAAAAAAAAAAAAAACTACATTAATCATTATTATAAAACTTGTTATATACATTTAATAGTTTATTATTTTAGGTAATTCGCAATTTAATCATAAAGATGGTGCAATATAAGAGGCAAACACGCGTTTGACATTATCAAGATTCACAACCACATTTCCTCATTCATTAACATCATTTTCCTATCTTTTAAATTATAATTATGTCAAGGACATTTTCGTAATTTCAGAAACATGAAAATCAAGACTATAAAAACACCCCTACACCACTTGATATCCTTAGCATAAAAATTCACCAAAGCACAAAAAACACACTCACAACTCCAAACTCTTTCTAAAATTAAAACTCTTTGAGATGACAAAAGTATACCCTAAAGCTGTTATCCCCGCTCTAGTTGCTCCAGAACGACATAGGTTCCTGCCAGAATCCTCCACTGCTAGTAGGAGCCCGGTCGTTCTTACTGTTTGGAAGAAATCGTTGCTTTTCAATTGTGATGGATTTACTGTTTTCGATACCAAAGGCAATCTAGTCTTTCGAGTTGATAATTATGCTGCTGGCAATAAAGCCGAGGTCGTTCTTATGGATTCGTCTGGTCATTCACTTATCACCATTCGCCGCAAGGTAAATCATTTTTCTCTATGCAATTTAACAAAAACTTGCATTAAAATCTTGCCAACTTTTATGAATTTGTCATATAACAGTTTAACCAAGTTTCTGTTAACCAATCACATATGACATAACATGTAAGTAGTTTGTTATTCTATCAAAAATATGTAACAATAAATGGTAAAACGAAAAAAAAGAAAAAGAAAAAGAAAAAAAGGAGAGCATATTTTACTCGTAAGAGTTGCATGAAATTTCAACCGGTTTAACTAATTTTTTTTTACTATGAATTCTAATAAGATTTCTTATTTTTCAACAGAGATTAAGCCTAACAGACAGTTGGCTCGTATACGACGGTGAAACAACTTCGAATCCATGTTTTTCGGTAACTAAACACGTGAATTTCCTAAACGCAAAGTCAATAGCGCATGTGAGCAACACAGGATCGCCAAGGAACAGCAATAAAAAAAATATCGCTTATGAGATTGAAGGCTCGTACGCGCAAAGATCTTGTGTGGTTTATGACGACAAAAGAAGGCATGTGGCTGAAATCAAACGTAAGGAAGCTATTGGAGGTGTTGCGTTTGGCGGAGATGTGTTTCGTTTGGTCGTGCAGCCCGAGATTGACTCAACTATCGCGATGGCACTAGTTGTCCTTCTTGATCGAATGTTTGGTGGTTCGACTTCTAGAAGATTTTAGTTTATACGTAAATGAGATTGATTGATTAACAAATAGCCAACTTCGGGTCGATTGGGTACATAGATTTTGGATGATCATGATGTTTTAGCTTTGAGTGGTTAAAAAAAGGAAAATTGACTGTATTAGTTTTCTACTCTAGATTTTTACTGCTATGAGTACTTTACAGATTTACATACAAGGGTTGCTATACTTGTAAGATAACTGGTTAAAATGCCACTTGCTGCACATATAGTCACTGCGTCAGTTAGCATCTAAAGCTTGTTAGTATCCTAGAAGGTGAAGTGGAGAAGATTCAAAAACCCATATTGTTCATGGGGTATTGTCCGGAGAATACATGAATTTTGGTTTTCAAATCCAACTTGACAGGAGTTATACTATGTTTTTTTGGAACTGCCAAAAGAGTTTATTAAGAAAACCCTCAAATAGAGGAGAGGAAATACAAGCCAAAACACATCTTCAAGAAGGATTTATGTTCAGGAAAGAAAAAAGAGATATAG
Source organism: Chrysanthemum seticuspe (assembly GCA_019973895.1). Taxonomy (NCBI): domain Eukaryota; kingdom Viridiplantae; phylum Streptophyta; class Magnoliopsida; order Asterales; family Asteraceae; genus Chrysanthemum; species Chrysanthemum seticuspe. The sequence continues at coordinate 316,637,169 of BPTQ01000009.1, forward strand.
ATACACCACCTAAGATACCAACATAAAACCAATCTAAAGCTCAACAAACTAAAAGAGTTACACCATAAGAGAATCGATGCAATATGGATTTGACACCCAGATATTTCAACTGATGGGTAGTTTAAACCCTCTGTTAGAAATCCAAAGAAGCGAAAGAGATTGGGTGTTAAGGAAAATGTCTTCCCTACGAATTCAATGTGAGGATTCCGAATTAGCATGAACAATTCTATTTCGCCAACTCCAAATTTCTCGAATTAGAACATAGATAGTAGCTTGAAAAACTTTACTTAACGACTTCGAGAGTGGCGGAAAAACTTTACGCTATGCTAGAAGAACTATGTTTTGGTGTCGCAAAAATTGGTTAGTTATTTTAATTTACGAATAGAGATTTGTTCAATTAGAGGAACACAATTTTTTTGGATTCCAATATCTATTGGTAGGTCTTATAAACGTGGATGACATGTAGGATTGTTATATTCGGTTGAGAAAATCATGACGATGTGAAGTTCAAGGTTCTTATGATTTAAAGCCTAGCCTCTACCTTTTCTTATTGGAAGGAAAGAAGATTGCTATGATTCCATCCGAAGAACAATTACATATACCAATGGCCGAGGTTCATATTGAAGACCGAGGTTGTTGAAAAACATGTTGAGATAATCAAAGAACTTCAAGTTTACGAGTAATATGAAGACAAAATTGCAACTTTAGGAGAATCAACAAAAGAAGTTGTACTTTTGAAGAATTGTGAAGACAAAGTTTTAAGTTTTAAAGATGAAGAACATGTTGAAAGTTTGAAGCTTGGTGATGTCAATCAAGACTTTGAAGAAAGTTAAAGTTTTCAATTATTCACAAATTATACTAGCTACCCCAAGATATCGAAGATGAAATTTGTTTTGAAGGAGGAAGATATCGAAGATGAAATCAAATGTTCACCCACGAACAAAATTACACTTGAGAACTCGAAGGTTCGGTTCAAGTGTATACTTGTGGGAGTGTGGTAAACGAGTCAAGATCAAAGGCAATAATCAAGAATCAAATGTTCACCCACGAACAAATTGTATACTTGTGGTGGTGGTGTTGTTGTGAGGAAGTGGTGGTGTTGTTGTGGTGGTTGCAACACAGCAGCTGAGAGAAGTGGGTGAGGAGTAGATTTTTTTTTTATCTCAAAGTGAAACAGATATGCGTTAATAATTGAGGTGTTTTTTACGTTTAATTTTCTTTTTCAAAAAACACTTTATTATCATTTTATATAATTAAAATAAATAATAAATCAGTTTAAATTTAACCTAAAAATTATAAAATTAATTTAAGTATAAGTGATATGTTATACGTATCATGTTAAACGACCACTGTTATACGATCAAATGTTGTACTCAGTAAACCACAAAACTTTTTGTACACTGTAACTTTTAACCATTTTTTTTTGTTTAACTATCTTTTATTAATCGGGACATGAAGGTAGTCTGTTTCAACGGCCGAGTATAGGTGTTATAGTATACGTATCATGTTAAACGACCAACTATAGGTGCTATGGTATACGTATCATGTTAAACGACCAACTTACGTATCATGTTAAACGACCAACTATAAGTGCTATGGTATACGTATCATGTTAAACGATCGACTATAGGTGATATGGTATACGTATCATGTTAAACGACCAACTATAGGTGCTATGGTATACGTATCATGTTAAACGACCGAGTATATGTGCTATGGTATACTGATGTGCTGGTTGTGTACAAGTTTTAAATTTATAAAAGGTGAATTACCAATATTACCAATAACACATACGAGCAAGTATACTCGTCCGTTATAGCAAGATTATGAAGGTAAGTCGGGATCGTTCGCAGGGATTTGAGTGAATCTAAGCACAAGTTTGAATTAACAGAGTCTATCCAAAACATATAACAAAGCAAATAGATATAATTAAATTCAGATGATTAAAAACTACACTTGCTTAAACTAGTTTCATATCTTAGATTAATGTGATTGTGTTAACCTCTTAACATGTTGGTTACGATAATTAGCTGGTGGACTAATATATTGTTCTTATAAGTTAAACCTTCGTCAAGATTTTAATTCATAAAAACAAGCATTAAGTTTTAACCAATCAATTCAAGATCAATTCAAGTTTCATAAGACTACATACATAAACTTAAACACAAAAACATCCACTTGTTTATCAAATTGCTTAAGAAATGGTCAATACAAAAGGTAACCGATCATAGACAAAAGGCTACAATTGATTCTCAAAAAATAATCTTACGACCTTTTAGATGTTTCCAACCAATCCAATTTGATAATCAAAAAGCGTTTCTATTACAACCACACCTTAGTTACTTTGTATAATCAAGAATAATGGGTAAAAACAATCATCCATAGACAAAATGATTATGACTAGTTGAATAACAATAAGTTCTTTCGACCTCTACGATTACTATCAATTAGCCAAACTTGATTAACAAATGTCACTATGAAACTTTAGCACAATTGGATCTTAGAATCAACTTGAAATTGAATTAAAACATTTTAACACAATCACTAACTAATCATATGATAATCAACATCATTTAAGCAAGTGCATAAAGAAACTAGCCACTCATAGCAAACATGAACATAAAATCAGAACTTTAAACATTAGAAAACATGATTGAAAGTCTTACAATGCTTGGAATAAGATTACAAATGGTGTAGTAATGATTCCCAAAGTATTGGGGTAGACTTCTTGGTGGTTTGGCCTCCAAATGTGGAACTTCTGGAACTCCAAACTTCTCTGGACTTCTAAGGACAAATTATGAGAGCTTAAGGCTTTGTTTGATGAGTAGAGAGATTTGTATTTGAGGTGTGTCTCATATGCTCACAAATGGCCTCTATTTATACTAGTTCTAAAGCCTAGGGTATTAATTGCTGAACTTGGCCTCCAAGGAGTAAGGAAGGGACTAGAATACACCAAGAGAAGGTCCTAGAATCGTTTGGATGCAAAGGGGAGGCTTAGTGATGAAGATTTGGCAACTGCAGTTTCTCCAACCGAATCGGTTATACGACCAACCGATCTGGTTGGTCTTCTACAAAAGTAGCCAACCGTTCCGGTTGCGGGTTGCGACCGAACGGTTGGTGGTGGTCATAATGTTGTTTCTGGTCGTTTTCCAGCCGATCCGGTTACAGTTGTAACCGATCCGGTTGGATCTCCTGAGATACGAAAACTTGATATTTTCTTCTCTTTCTCTTGTAGAACTTGGTTCTTCAATCACTATGGTCTTCAAAGGTCCTTGAGATACTTGATTTAAGCTTCACTGAAACGGGAATCTTCTATTTGCTGACATTTCTTTACTTTCCTTCCGTTTCCATGCACTTGGTTATAAACACTAGACAAACATCTTTTGATGCGTTTAAGCACTATAATCACGCAAATATAACCAAATAACATATATAAAAGCACACATAACGCTACTAAAAACATGCACAATCTGAGCGTTATCAAATTCCCCCACACTTAAACTTTGCTTGCCCTCAAGCAAATCTAGGAAAAACATCCACTGATACAAGATCGTGATTATGAAAAATGTGATGCAAATCAACCAAGTAAAAATACGAGAGAAGATTCATCAATTATGCTTTATAAAGGTGAAACATCAAGATGTTTGACAATATCCAATGATTTTCTTGCATGATCAACATTTCAAAACACCTCACGAAAAAGGAACGAAATATAATTCACTCAATCACTCATTTTTAGTGGAGTAACAAGATAAATCACACTCATTGCTCAGTCATGATTAGATTATTACCATAAGCTTGTACAAGAAACAAAACTCCACCGACGTGGCGTAAGCACCAAGTAAAAACATCTAAAGAGGACTTTTATTCGGGTTATAATGATAAGGCTAAGGGTTAAGGGTATGGATAAGGCATGGGAATGTATATGAAATTGGTGTTAAAATAAAAATGAAATCAAGTCTAATTCCCGTGTTGCTAGCTACCAAACATTCCACGAACCGAATAAATGATTATAGCTTCAATTTCTTCTTTTCTGCTTTCCACAACTTTTTGCTTTGCCATGACAATTGTTCCACGAACATAGCACATTGGCTATTATTTTCATACTTTCAACACACTTTTTTTTTTTAATTTTTAAACTCGACATAACGCATGGCTCAATCAATCACATAGGATGTGGTACTCATAATCATTTGAACAATCTTTACTTTTCAGGCGACTAGCAACCAACCGTTTAGACATTGATACGGGGTAGGCTAAGGTTTAAAGTGTAAAATCTTTTTGTATTTTCTGGGTGAAGCAAAAATAAAAGGGATGGCTCAGAGGGTGTAACTAGGGGTATCTAGTACTAAAAATGAGCACTACAAATGGGTCCATGTGGGTGGTTAACTAACCAATGCGGATAGCTAAAATATCATTAGATGCAAAATGGAAGGCCATTTGGGTTAAATCCTAAGGTGCCTCTTTATCACACGAATTTACTTATATCGCACGAATGCAATCTCACTGCGGTCTGGTAATGATTTACAAGCACAAGTTCTAGAATAAATAAAATCACCGGCACACTTATAGCAAAAGATCCAAGCATAAAAGATGTATGCTATTTATGAAATAGGCTCAAATCCTCACAATTTAGTGGAAAAGGGCTATAATATGTGCAAGCAAATGTCATCGATCCCAGAATGGATTGCAATAGTAATCGGAACACATCTCGAAGTTTCAAATATTACCAGTTTTACCAGTGGATTGATCCAGTTATTTTAATAGATAATCCTAAAAGCGTGAAAACAACTAGATCACAAGGGCAAACAAAATTTTAAATTTAAGCATGAAAACTCTAATTTTTCCTATTCACCCCCCCCCACACTTAAGTTCAACCAAAGGTTAAGACTTTGGGGAGTGACCACAGAAAATCAAATCTAAAACATACGGGTTGCCTCCCGAGAAGCGCTTGTTTTATTACCGAGTCATCAGCCTGACTCGAATCTTCCCGAATTCACTTAGCCGCAAGGGCAGCCTTGAACATTTTGAAAAGTTCGAGGATATACATGAATTCTTCACCAGTAGCTTCGGTATCGTCCCAGATGAATTCAGCCGATGGTTTCCAAGGAACGTTTTGTGGGATTCTTCCTGGAAATGGTGCTACAAAAGTGATAGTTTCGAATTCATTTTCATGGGAAACTGTTACACATGAAACTTCATTCGTTTGCTCCTTGTCGTAATATAACTTGATTCGATGCCCATTAACAATGAAACTTCCACCCTGTTTGTTATAGAGTTCGACATACCCGGATGGATATCCATGTTTAACGATATAAGGTCCAAACCATTTTGGTTGTAATTTAGGAGCTTTGAATTTGAATTTCATGTTGAAAAGCAGAACTTTATCTCCAGCTTTGAATTCTTTTCGAACTCGTAGCTTTTTATCGTGATAAGCTTTTGTTCTAGCTTTATACAGTTTGGAATTTTCATAAGCTTGGAGTCTTAATTCATCGAGTTCGTGCAGTTGCAGGAATCTCTTTTCTCCAGCTATTTTGAGATCGGTGTTACAGTTTCTGAGGGCCCAATAAGTACGATGTTCAACTTCAAACGACAAATGACAAGTCTTTCCATACAAGAGTCTGTAAGAAGTTGTGCCAATTGGAGTTTTATAAGTCGTACGAAATGCCCATAGAGCATCGTCATGTTTCTTTGCCCACACTGAAGGATTGTCCTTCACTGTTTTTTCTAGTATTATTTTGAGAGCTCTGTTGGTATTTTCAACTTGACCACTGGTTTGTAGATGATAGGCTGTTGCGAATCGGTGATGAACTCCATATCTTTTCATGGTTTTCTCCATTTGTTGGTTACAAAAATGGGTTCCTCGGTCGCTTATCAACGCCTTGGGAATTCCATAACGAGCGAAAAGCTTTTTAAGGAAATTAACGACGACACGAGCATCGTTTGTTGGTAAAGCTTCAGCTTCTGCCCATTTGGACACATAATCTATAGCAACGAGAATGTATTCGAATTTGTGGGATTTAGGGAAAGGTCCCATGAAATCTATTCCCCAAATATCGAATATTTCACACACTTGAATGCTTGTTAGTGGCATTTCATCTCTTCGGGAGAGATTGGTGGTTCATTGGCAGGCGTCACAATTTTGAACAAGTGTGTGTGCTTCTTTGAATATTGTTGGCCAATAGAATCCAGCATCAAAAACTTTTTTAGCTGTGGTGGAAGGACCATAATGTCCCCCAGTTGGCCCATGATGATATTCGTCAAGAATCTTGCGGGTTTCGGAACTAGAAACACATCTTCGGATCATTCCGTCAGGACACATTTTGAAAAGATATGGCTCTTCCCAAAAATAGTATTTAAGTTTCGAAAAGAATTTGCTTCTTTGAGCATGAGTTAGTCCTTTTCTGAGAATTCCTCCCGCGAGGTAGTTCACAAAGTCAGCAAACCAAGGATCGTCAGTTCCATCGATGGTCATGAGAGTTTCATCAGGGAAATAGTCATCGATTTCTTCTTCTTTTAATTCCTCAAGGTCGGGATTTTCTAGACGAGATAAGTGATCTGCAGCAAGATTCTCTGCTCCTTTCTTATCTTTGATTTCGATGTCAAATTCTTGGAGTAGCAAAATCCATCGAATAAGACGTGGTTTAGCATCTTGCTTGGTGAACAGATACTTGAGCGCTGAATGATCAGTAAAAACGACTATTTTTTAGAGCACGAGGTATGATCGGAATTTGTCGAATGCGAAAACGACGGCCAGTAATTCTTTTTCGGTGACGGTGTAATTTTGCTGAGCACTATTCAGTGTCTTGCTAGCAAAATATATAGGTCGAAAGTGTTTTCATTCACGTTGGCCTAGGACGGCTCCAACAGCAAAATCGCTTGCGTCGCACATAAGTTCGAAGGGTAGTGACCAATTAGGTGAAACCATGATCGGAGCACTAGTAAGCTGAGATTTCAATGTTTCAAAAGCTTTTATGCAATCAGCGTTGAAGTCGAAGATAGATTCTTTCTCAAGAAGTTTTGTCATCGGACGAGATATTTTTGAAAAATCTTTGATAAATCGGCGGTAAAAACCAGCATGTCCTAAAAAACTTCTAACGGCTTTGACGTTAGTTGGTGGTGGAAGTTTCGAGATAACATCGACCTTTGCTTTGTCTACTTCCATTCCTGCACTGGAGATTTTGTGGCCAAGCACAATTCCTTCGGTTACCATAAAGTGACATTTTTCCTAGTTAAGGACACGATGTGCAGCTTCGCATCTTTCGAGCATTTTATCGAGATTAGAAAGACAAGCTTCAAATGAGTCTCCGAAGACTGAAAAGTCATCCATGAAAACTTCCATGGAGGTTTCTAGCATGTCTTGGAATATGGCAATCATACACTTTTGAAAAGCCGCAGGTGCATTGCAAAGACCAAAAGGCATACGCCGATATGCGTAGGTTCCAAAAGGACAAGTGAAAGTGGTCTTTTCTTGATCGTTGGGATCGATAGGAATTTGGAAATATCCTGAAAATCCGTCGAGGAAACAAAAGAATTTATTTCCTGCCAGTCTTTCAAGCATTTGATCCATGAACGGGAGTGGAAAGTGATCTTTTCTGGTGGCTTTGTTTAACTTACGATAGTCAATACAAACGCGCCAACCAGTGACAATTCTAGTTGGAACTAGTTCATTTCGCTCATTAGTCACAACCGTCATTTCTCCTTTCTTGGGAACACAGTGAACAGGGCTTACCCAAGGGCTATCCTCAATTGGGTAAATGATTCCAGCATCGAGAAGTTTTATGATTTCTTTTTTAACAACTTCTTTCATGTTGGGATTGAGTCGACGTTGACGTTCTACCACAGGTTTAATCCCTTCTTCAAAATTGATTTTGTGTTTGCAGAAATTAGGACTAATTCCTGGTATGTCAGATGTTTTCCAAGCGAAAGCTTGTTTGTGATTTTTGAGGACAGAAACTAAACTTTCTTTCTCACTATCCTCGAGCAATGAAGATATGACTACTGGAAGAAATGAGTTTTCCTCCAAGTAAGCATATTCAAGATGATCTGGGAGAGGTTTGAGTTCGAGATCTGTGGGTGGTTCTTCGATAAAGGATTTAATTCGCATCTCGTCATTGAAAGTTATTTCTTCAAAATTTTCTTCCTCTTCCTCTATTTCTTCTTCTTCTGAGTTATCTCCTTCGAATTCTACTTTCATGAAATCATCAAACTCTTTGTCAAAGTCTGTTTCATTGATCTTTTCAGAAGTAGTCATGAATGGGTCGGATTCGTTAAGTAATGCGTCCAATTCTTCATCAGTGACTTCATCAATGATATCGATGTTAAAACAAGTGTCATCACTGGAATGTGGGTAGCGCATTGCTTTATCGATTAGAAAAGTGATTCGATCTTCCCTAACTCCAAGGTTGAGTTCTTTTCCTTTCACTTTGATGATTGCATCGGCGGTATTTAGGAAAGGTCTTCCAAAGATGAGTGAAACTTTACTATCTTCTTCCATTTCCAAGATTACAAAGTCCACAGGAAAAATGAATTTACCGACTTGAACAAGCATATTCTCAGCAATACCCACAGGATATTGATAGGAATGATTTGCTAATCGGATGCTCATCTTTGTTGGTTTCAGGTTGTTGTTGCATAACTTGGAATACAGCGAATAAGGCATCAAATTGATACTTGCGCCAAGATCGGCTAAAGCATCGCATTTAACATTATTCCTGAAAGTACATGGAATAAGAAAGCTCCCAGGATCTCCGAGCTTTGGTGGAATCTTGTTTTGGACAATAGCTGAGCATTCTTCGTTAAGAAAAGCTGTTGATATTTGCTCAAGCTTGCTTTTGTTATTAAGAAGTTCTTTCAAAAATTTCCCGTAATTGGGCATTCCGGCTATAACATCAACGAGTGGAACATTGAGTCTAACCTCTTTGATTATTTCAATGAACTTCTTATAACGCTCTTCCATCTTTTCTCTCTTTAGGCGTTGAGGATAAGGAATCTTTGGTGTATACGCCTTGACGGATGGAGTGTTCTTTTTTATGGTTTGAGTTGTGTTGGGTTCCTCGGTTTCATCCTTACTATCAGGACTGACAGGAGTGTTCTCATTAGGGTTTGGTGGTGGATCGTACGAGAGACCACTTCTTGTGAAGACAGCATTGATATGCTCATTTCTTGTTTGTGGTGGACGGTACATCTTATCATTTGATGGTTTTGGGTTAGATTGGGTATTGCTTGGCAATGAACCAGATGGTCGAGAGGAATGTTGGTCAGAAAGTCTGCCAAACTTGTTTTCAAGATCTTGGATAGATGCATGATGATTTTTCTGTCCTTGCTCAACTTTGGCTTTGAGATTGAAAAATTGATTTTTGATAAAATCATTTGAAGATTTTTGAGAAGCTACGAATTCTCTAATGGTTTTCTCGAATTCGGTTTCTTCCATCTTTTTGTCTGGGTTTTGTGGTGGTGGATCGTCAGTTCGTGGTTGAGAATCACGATTGTCATCCCTTGGTCGGCGATCTTGCCAATTTCCAGAATTTCGACCGTAATAATTACTACGATATCCTCCTCCACGGTATCCTCCTTGAGCGTAACTCGCTTCTCCTTCCTTTGGTCCACCCATAGGTTTATCATCGCACTCGGACGATGGATGATTTCCTCCACAATTGTTACATCCGTCTCGCATTTCCTTCATTTCATCTTTGATATCTTTGTACTTCGAGTCGATTTTTGAGGTTAACGCTTCCATCTTCTCCATAAGTTTTGAAGCATCAGTGTTTTCGACAAAAGCAACAGTTTTTCGGAGAGGTTTGGTTTTGGAATCTTTTGACCAATCAAGTTTGAGAAGTACTCGATCTTCGAGCAATTTATGTGCATTGTTGGGAGTCTTATAGAGAAAAATTCCTCCAGCATCAAGGATGCCTTGAGAGATTTCATCTAGTCCATGGTAAAAGATTTGGATAATGGTTCCTTTAGATAGTCCATGCCCATGACAACTACGAAGCAAATATTCCATTTGAAGCCAAGCTTCGACAAGTGATTCGTTTGGGTTTTGGGTGAAAGCACGAATTTCTCCCATTAATCGATCAAACATGGCAGGTGGAAAGAATCGACTTACAAACGCTTGCCTCATCTCCTCCCAAGTATTGATGATTCCTGGAGTTAATTCATTGTACCATACTTTAGCATCTCCGGCGAGTGATGATGGGAAAAGTTTGAGTTTGATGGCATTGACATCGGTGTCGCCATAACGGAACATGCCGCAAATTTCGATGAATTCGGCAATGTGCTTATGCGGATCGGCCCGCGCACGGCCATCGAATTGACGGTCTTTGATCATAGAAAGGTGATGTCCCTTCACGGTGAAGTTGTCACCAAGATTGATAGCAACAATAGCACTTCCGGGAGTTGGTGCTACGGCTCGGTTGGTTCCCCACATGGGTTGATCGTCCGCCATGGGAAAAGGTAAATTGGTGAAAGGGTTGTAAACAACTTTGGCTTCTACGAGGTTATCAAATGGTGGGTTTGGTACTCTAGGTACACGATTTTCTAATGGTATGAAAAGTGTTGTTCTTCTTCTTCGTATCAAACGTTCGGGGTTGGTAAGAGGTGTAATTGGTTCTATTCCCGCTGATCGAATGTTCATACAATGTACTAGAGAATCCAGGCAATATCTAAACACACGGACAAACAACGAAAACTGTTTTTATGGGTCAGAGTGGGTAACCGGATCGGTTGCGGGTTGCGACCGATCGGTTAGACCAGTTGCGTAATGGGTAAAATCGTAACCGATTCGGTTGAGGGACAACAGGATCCGGTTAAGGTTTCTGAGAGAAAAATTTTGGTTGAATCGACTGAGGGAAATTCAAAAACTTGCTGAAACACAATCAAATCCCCGCCAGCGGCGCCAAAAACTTGACGTGCTGGTTGTGTACAAGTTTTAAATTTATAAAAGGTGAATTACCAATATTACCAATAACACATACGAGCAAGTATACTCGTCCTTTATAGAAAGATTATGAAGGTAAGTCGGGATCATTCGCAGGGATTTGAGTGAATCTAAGCACAAGTTTGAATTAACAGAGTCTATCCAAAACATATAACAAAGCAAATAGATATAATTAAATTCAGATGATTAAAAACTACACTTGCTTAAACTAGTTTCATATCTTAGATTAATGTGATTGTGTTAACCTCTTAACATGTTGGTTACGATAATTAGCTGGTGGACTAATCTATTGTTCTTATAAGTTAAACCTTCGTCAAGATTTTAATTCATAAAAACAAGCATTAAGTTTTAACCAATCAATTCAAGATCAATTCAAGTTTTATAAGTCTACATACATAAACTTAAACACAAAAACATCCACTTGTTTATCAAATTGCTTAAGAAATGGTCAATACAAAAGGTAACCGATCATAGACAAAAGGCTACAATTGATTCTCAACAAATAATCTTACGACCTTTTAGATGTTTCCAACCAATCCAATTTGATAATCAAAAAGCGTTTCTATTACAACCACACCTTAGTTCCTTTGTATAATCAAGAATAATGGGTAAAAACAATCATCCATAGACAAAATGATTATGACTAGTTGAATAACAATAAGTTCTTTCGACCTCTACGATTAGTATCAATTAGCCAAACTTGATTAACAAATGTCACTATGAAACTTTAGCACAATTGGATCTTAGAATCAACTTGAAATTGAATTAAAACATGTTAACACAATCACTAACTAATCATATGATAATCAACATCATTTAAGCAAGTGCATAAAGAAACTAGCCACTCATAGCAAACATGAACATAAACTCAGAACTTTGAACATTAGAAAACATGATTGAAAGTCTTACAATGCTTGGAATAAGATTACAAATGGTGTAGTAATGATTCCCAAAGTATTGGGGTAGACTTCTTGGTGGTTTGGCCTCCAAATGTGGAACTTCTGGAACTCCAAACTTCTCTGGACTTCTAAGGACGAATTATGAGAGCTTAAGGCTTTGTTTGATGAGTAGAGAGATTTCTATTTGAGGTGTGTCTCATATGCTCACAAATAGCCTCTATTTATACTAGTTCCAAAGCCTAGGGTATTAATTGCAGAACTTGGCCTCCAAGGAGTAAGGAAGGGACTAGAATACACCAAGAGAAGGTCCTAGAATCGTTTGGATGCAAAGGGGAGGCTTAGTGATGAAGATTTGGCAACTGCAGTTTCTCCAACCGAATCGGTTATACGACCAACCGATCCGGTTGGTCTTCTACAAAAGTAGCCAACCGTTCCGGTTGCCGGTTGCGACCGAACGGTTGGTGGTGGTCATAATGTTGTTTCTGGTCGTTTTCCAGCCGATCCGGTTACAATTGTAACAGATCCGCTTGGATCTCCTGAGATACGGAAACTTGATATTTTCTTCTCTTTCTCTTGTAGAACTTGGTTCTTCAATCACTATGGTCTTCAAAGGTCCTTGAGATACTTGATTTAAGCTTCACTAAAACGAGAATCTTCTATTTGCTGACATTTCTTTACTTTCCTTCCGTTTCCCTGCACTTGGTTATAAACACTAGACAAACATCTTTTGATGCATTTAAGCACTATAATCACGCAAATATAACCAAATAACATATATAAAAGCACACATAACGCTACTAAAAACATGCACAATCTGAGCGTTATCATATACGTATCATGTTAAATGACCAACTATAGGTGCTATGGTATACGTATCATGTTAAACGACCAACTATAGGTGCTATGGTATACGTATCATGTTAAACGACCGAGTATAGGTGCTATGGTATACGTATCATGTTAAACGACAAACTATAGGTGTTATGGTGTACGTATCATGTTAAACGACCGACTATAGGTGCTATGGTATACGTATCATGTTAAACGACCAACTATAGGTGCTATGGTATACGTATCATGTTAAACGACCAACTATAAGTGCTATGGCCAACTCGTTCTCTATATCTGTGAGTACTTTTTCATGATTACCATGTTCATGAACATAAGAGTTTTACTCAAACTCAAGTTTTTTAAAAGTTAAAAATTGTAGGGCGGGGAATAAAACTTTGGTAATTCCGTAAACAAAAGAGTTTACATTAATAAACAAGTTAAAAGACGGTAAATTTTGTTGTTGCAATACAACTTTGCTTGTTCTTTGGAGCTTTATTACCATTAGACCCCTTAATCGTTGCAAGTGTTTGACGGTAGGCAATTTGCGTGCACTATACATCATATTCAATATTAACAAGCTCAACTTTCACCACTACACATTACTAACCAAACTAAAAAAGTAACGAAAAATTTCTTGGAATGATTACAAAAAAATCACATCAATTAAAAACCCGCCATAACTCATATCTCTCTCACATACTTATTACACCAAGAAAACACACACTTGACACTGATGCTTCATATTCTTCATTAAAAAACAGTTCATTTCATATGATCATCACAAAAAAAACTTCAAAAAATTCAAACTCTTAAACAACATTGTTTGATCATAATGGATTTTTTAAACTTGCATGTTGGAAAAAGAACTAGACATCAATGGCAACTCTATGCTCAAGGTAGTAACTTGTTTAAATATTTGATCAACTTTTTATTATATGTTTAGATTTGTTACAATATAATAGTGTTTGGTAAAAAGAATATTATCATGTAAATTTCTGACCCAAACGTATCAAGAACTCGAGTAAAGAGATATATTGACGATTGGGTTATTTATGTTATTCCAAGCATCGGGGTTTTAGTTATGTATTAATAGTTGCAATAAAGTGTATTTTTTTAAAATATAATTTTTGCCGGGGACATGTCCCCGGGGAAAGGTTTGGCGGGAATTTTCCCGCGTACAATTAGCATGCTTTGGACTTTTGGTCAAACTTTGGTGAACGTAAAATACACTTTCAGCGGGGACTAGTCCCCGGAGAAAGATTGCGTTGAATTTTGACTATCCGGTCAAAATCCAGTTAACTTTTGCCGGGGACATGTCCCCGCGGAAAGTGTGCGTTGAAATTTCCACAACAAGTCAGCGAATTCATGTGCCACGTCAGATTCTTTGTGGTTTAGCGACTTTCGCCGGGGACTTTTTGTCCCCGGCGAAAGTCTCCTCGCCCGTCCATCCTATTGTTGTAGTGTAGGTGCAGCGCGGGGATTGCTGGGGCACCAACCGGTGCTTTCGGAACTCAGGTTTTCGTAAAGTGTTCAGTGGCCGTTGTGGACCTAGCACTGTTACTTCCGTACTACATCGTACAATGGTTGCTAGCGTACGCCTGCCAAGCTCCGGAGGATGCTATGCTTCTATGCCATTGCCTCTAGACATAGCATAACCTTCATTACTCTAACTTCTCCGGAGGACCGTTCTAGCATAAACTTAGTTGTTTCCTAATCTTCATAAAATATGTTGATTTTCAGAATGATTTAGCTCTTCCTGTATATCTGGAGGAGACTATACCTCATCACTTGTCACTTTTTATAATGCAGTATAGCGAACAACTGTCTTTTATATACCTATACATTTGAATTGTGATTTTCGTGTGTATTGTTTGATAATTTCTCTTTAATTCACAAACTCGTCATTAACCGAGATAGGAGTAAAATGATCAAATAGTATACACAACTGCTCACGCAATACACTCAAAGATCGAAATTCAAAAATATGGTATAAAGAAAATAAATACTTTTGTTCACTAAACTGAATTAGAAAAAATAAAAAGTGAGGCTATTAACCCTAAAAAAGTTGATACGTATAATTATCATATCATTGTTTTCTCAAATTACAAGGTTGGATAAATTACATAGATTTAACATAATATTTATCAAAAAAATATATGCCCAGTGCAACAGGACTAATTCATTTCTGTTCATATTTTTCGTTACCAAAATTTCATGTGAACCCATAATACAAAGATTGCTATGAAAACGACAAAATAATGAATGACTTGTTTCAAAAGCTAGGTTGACAATAACTTTTTAGAGGAATCGAATATCAAACATATAATTTTGATATAGCAAATGGAATATGAAACTAAAGATGTTCATATGGTTTTCTCCTCTAAAGTATATACACTGGCCGGTCGAACGAATGAGAAAAAAAGCTTTCGGTTCGGGATACTATTATGGGAATCTAGTGAAATGGAATGTCGTCTATTCCTTCCTTATATTACATGATAGATTATAGGTTAGTTGGCACAATTCTCGTTTGTGCGTTTGGATCCATATGATTTATCTAAGGTTTACAATATTTTTAACATGGTATCTTGGCAGATCGATCCTCTGACTTAATGAAAGGTTCGGACATGTTCCAATTCCATGTTAAACATTGTAGACCCCATGGATTACACTTTATTATTCATGACATTATATAGAGTACAATGTAACATAGAAAACCCTAGATTAATCTTATGGATCCAAGCCCACAAATGTGTTTGAGCCGATTGACCTATATTCTATCATGTAATACCTTAAACCATCGTTAACTATATGGATGGCCAGTTTAAAATATATAAATGTTTTAGCAATTCACTAAAAGGACTCGTACGGTTTTTGCTAAAAATAACTCAAATCGTTCATTTTCAAAACTACATAATATTATTTTCTTGATTCATCATTCACTGAAAGTATTGTTGGATGTTAGGTTTTACGAAGGAGGGGACGTTCTTATTAGACCGTTCATGTAAATAGCTTTGAAGGAGACAATTTTGTTATTTGAAGCAACTCATACGAACCACTTAGCAACTTACTCTAATTAATAATAATTCTATGTTATGTTGTGGATAATGCTTACACGCCAGCCTTTTCAAAACTAGGGTTTTATCTGGTTTGTGTGTGTATTTGTGCTTTGTGTGTCGGTAAACTTAGACCGGCTCATTAGTTATTCGGTTAAAATGTCATAAATCATGGCCACCAGGTGCCTTAAACAATAATTAAACTACTGTAATAGTTATTCTATTACTATATAGTACTATGAATAGGATGATCCAGTGGGTAGAAATAGTAAAGATTTTTAGGTAGTAGAAAGGCAAAATAAACAAAGTCGTTGGCTAATGATGTAGGCATGCATTCACGAATGAAAATGGAGATACAATAACGCAGACTGTGGTGAGTGGATATCATCTTCATATATCAACATCATGAATGGAATAACCTTAAAAGTACATCCAAGAGTTATCGTCAACGTGTGGACACACAACTATACATCCACTATTGAGAAAGTTAAATCGATGTCGTATTGGGTGGATTTGACAATAGAGACCAACTACCGAATACGTGATCATTATTTAACAACGTTTTTTTATCAATAAGAATGCAAGCGGTTACCATCAGAGTGTTGCCCTATTGGTATTACTTCCTCATGAGTATAATCCTAACTCATGGTAAAGGTTAGAGGAATAGATGCTCATTGCATGAAACTAAGGAAAGGTCAGTCGACACACAAAGTAGGTATACGAGGTAAGGGTTTCTTCACCGGTTTAAACCTTTTGAAAAAAGAAGAACGCAAACGGGTTTGTAATTAAGGTATAAAAAGAAATTCATTCCAATAATGTTCATTGGCTGGTACCAAGAATCAAATTGCAGTACTATTTTTTGGCCGACAATTGTAATGCTTTCAACTCACATTTGATTACATGTATCAATGTATGGAATAATTAAAGTGGAAATATGACCATATGCCTAGTACTACACGTACACTATAGTACCAAGTTGGTGCAAGTTTGGATTTCATACTTTGCATCATGTTAACAAATGATGTATTTTATGCTATATAAAATGAGTAAACTGCTCTTGTGGAGTAGCACGTGACATTAGTTAACCGACCTCACTAACGGACGTTTGTGAAAAGGACTCTTGGGGTTAAGAAGTAGAGACGTTGAGGAGGAATTATGTATTTAATTCAAAAAATGACCTAACGTGTTGTTTTGGTACAACCTTATGGACGAATGGCATATTTCAATGGTATCACCTTTTTATCGCAGACGTTTAGTTAACTGGTTAAAGAGGACTTTTGAAGAAATATATCATGGGTTCAATCCCAACTCTTAGCTTAAAGTTAGTGGAACATGTACCTGTTGCCCGTGGCTATTTCTTTGAAGAATGGTAAGTCGTCATTCAAAACAGATGTACGAGATCAGAGTTTGTCTGTCCAATTAAACCTTTTAAAGAAGATCGCAAAAGGGTTTATAATTAAGGTATAAAAGGGAATTCACCAATATGTTCATGGGTTACTACCAAGATTCAAATAGTTAATGTACTGTTTTTTGGCCAGCAGTTGTAATACTTTCATTTCAACTAAGACTAAGATATTTTTAATTTGTACATTGGAGATGCTCTACGACTAATATGTACAATAAAACTCATATATCTAAATTTATTATATATCGCAAACACTAACATGCATTAAGTAAGGGTGGATTTATATCGTAGCAAGTGGTGAATGTAGCAAAATACAAGATGTGAATTGATATATTTTTCTTCCGCCTGGTTTCTCAAGATGCTTAAATATACTCTGTAATTGTATAAAAACTATAAGAAAACAACAAATCCGATAAAGAGGTATACGTATGATGTTTACTCTACTTCAAGTTATCCATGTAGCTCAAATGTTCATAATCTGACCAAGTTATTCCCGTGATTGTTTGAGTTTTTTCGGGTGGTGCTTGAAATGAATTATCGTAACAAGACTCTGATATCATAGTTTAATTTAAAATTTGTAACTTGGTAAGGGCTGTAGTTGTACTAATCGGGGTTGTATCAATCGATTAAAATTGGTTTATGGTAGTTTAGTGTGAGCCATGATCAAATGAGAAAGGTATCAGATGCACCTACAAATATACGGAGTAAATTATATCCTTTTAAATTTCTCTCCATTAAGTAAAATGTGTGGTTGATTTTTTTTTTTCTCAATTTCTCATTTCAAACTTTTCTTTTCAATAAATTTTTCCCGGTTTAGTTTTTTCTCTCATCAGATTTTTTCCCGGTTTAGTGAAGCGAAATGATTTACACACTTTTAAAATTGATTGACACACTCAAATTATAAGCATCTTCATATTTATACCCTCATATTATTTTTATTTATTTTTACCCAGTAAATGTATCTATATAAGTATAAATGTCAAAATATTCATAATTTAAATGTATCAATCAATCGTGAAAAAAAAAAAAAAAAAAAAAAAAAAAAAAAGTTCAAAAGTTGAGATCCATGTAGAACTCATATTTGTCATAGAACCAATGAACCAATCATAGCCATCCATTTTTTATCTAAATTAACAAAAAATCATTTTCCACATTTTTTTTAAAACAACATATCTTGCCAACGGTAAATCTTCAAGCTAAAAAAAATACACCATCGTGAGGAAAATTAAATTATCTTTCTATAGATATGCATTGTTATATGCTTTCGACGAAGTTTTTTTTTTTTTTTTTTTTTTTTTTTTTTTTTTTTAATTTCGCCCAGAAAAATCACATGTGATTCGTAAAAATTAAATCACATGTGATTTTTCTGGACGAAATTTAAAAAAAAAAAAATTCGTCGAAAGTATATAACAATGCATATCTATAGAAAGATAATTTAATTCTCGTCGAGATGATATGATCTTTTTGACGTAACGATTAACGGTTTGTGAGACATTTAATTTTTTTTTAAAAAGTGAATATATTTTAATAAAATAAATGAGTGGCTATAATTGGTTGATTGGTTCTATGACAAATATGAGTTCTATATTGAACTTTTCTCAAAAGTTCAAATAGCCGCACCCACCCTGTTGATGCATAATCTGGCGCGGACTGGATTCAACGACTCTCCTTGGCCGTTAGTCGTCTTCTCGAGCCCTAGTAGACCTGTCAACAAAGAGAACCCGTTAGGAGTGGACCCGAGGCCGTAGCCCCGGGGTCCACCTCCGACGGTCAAGTTAGTATGCGATGTAGCATATATCCAAGTTAGGGTTAGAGATAACCTGTCATGTATTTATAGGGCATGGATTAGGGTTTAGGCATAGAGTGGGCCGCATCTGCCGGGCCTGACCCATTCCTGGCCCAGTCCGGACCATACGTCCACAAGCCCCCCAAGTTTAGTATGAGATAGCGCATGGCTATGTTATGCTAAACTTAAGTTCTGTTCATAGCCGCGTAGGTGAAAGTGGATCCTGCATGCTGCATCCTGGATAAGGGCGTACCTTTTGTACCAGTAGCGACGCAGCATGGTGCGACAGAAGACGTGCTTCTGTAGCAGAAGTGCGCGCTGTGCGCGACAAAGAGGTGCGACAGAAGACGTGCTTCTATAGCATAAGTGCGCGCTGTGCGCGACAAAGAGGACGTATGCGCATTCGGAAACAGTGGTATCTATACCCTGGTAGCCCCCCAAGTTTGATGGTGTTACTCGTGTTGAAGCATTAAACTTAGTTATGCCTGCGTAAAACACTTAATGCAAACATTAAAAGTATATGCTGCGAATCGCAACATATAAAACTTAATTAATTGAAACAATAGACAGCACATAGCATGAGTAATATATTGCGCATAGCATAAATAATATTTAACACATAAGAAAAATGGCAGTGCGCACCCGTCGTGGGATGCGTACCGACGAAATAATTAATTGTGTTTTTTTTTTGTATAAAATAAAAACTCGGATGGATGTACCGTGACCGCGACTAATAGACGCAGATGGATTTATCGTAACCGCATAGACTCGAACGTTTGTGGATGATCGCAGATGTTTATACCACGGCCTTTGTCCAGTACGCATCATGGCGATTGACTAGCATCGTGGTGTTCGCGCGTACGCGTTCTCTGCGAAGATGTCTGAACGCACGGCCTAATGCGGGTAGATTTATCGCGACTGCGTTGTTCGAGCGCGAACAGGCGTACCAACCGTAAAAACAGTATCTGCGCGAATTAATTCGCAGCTAAAAAATAAAATAACTCCGATCGTACGGATATTTTCTTAGGTCCGATCGTGCGGACTAAAAGATAAAATAGGTCTGATCGTGCGGACTTATTCTTGTATCTTATGTAAAGAATTAGTGTCAATTGCGGATGACGTATATCAAAACAATGATATTTACTTATTTTATGATAATTATCATTATTATTTATGCCATAAATATCAAATTGTATGCATAAAACTTGATGCAAAAGATAAAATACCATCCTAGACTTGATGCATAAAACTTGTATGCAGCTAACGTAATAAAGTTGTACGCATCTAAAGTGATATTAAATCATTGATTCAGATGCGTCCAATTTAATAAATTTAATAAAGTGTTACCAATTTAGAAATTGATTTCTGCTTTTCGGCAATATGAGAACACGATGCATAGTTTATTCGTGGTCCCACGGATGGCGCAAACTTGTTGATGCATAATCTGGCGCGAACTGGATTCAACGACTCTCCTTGGCCGTTAGTCGTCTTTTCGAGCCCTAGTAGACATGTCAACAAAGAGAACCTGTTAGGAGTGGACCCGAGGCCGTAGCCCCGGGGTCCACCTCCGACGGTCAAGTTAGTATGCGATGTAGCATATATCCAAGTTAGGGTTAGAGATAACCTGTCATGTATTTATAAGGCATGGATTAGGGTTTAGGCATAAAGTGGGCCGCATCTGCCGGGCCTGACCCATTCCTTGCCCAGTCCGGACCATACGTCCACACACCCTTGCTAAAAATCTTTGCTCTTGGACCCCACAACTTCACCGCAAACTTAATTTGAGCCACAGATTTCATTCTTTTTATATTATTCCATCCAAAGAAAACTACAATTAAAACTAGTTACGAGTACTTTATTAGAAAACTATGTTATCCTCTCTTAAATATCTATAATATTTTTAGTTGACGTATTATAAAATAAAGTTTGGATAATGACTTTAGTAATTTAATCGATGACGGTTAAGAGACAGAATGCAAGACAAAAATGTATTAAAATCTTAAGTTCTCTTCTTTATAGAGTAAGAATCAAATGAGAAATAAAATTAAAATAAAAAACGTGAGAAAAAACCACAACCGCACAAATCAAATGCATCTACAAACATAGATGCATTTTCCCTTAAATTTCTCACCCTCATTTGAAATATGTGGCTCTAACTATTTCTCATTTTTCTCATTTCAAAGTTTCTTCTAACTAGATCTCTTCCCGTTCTTGATGAGTAAGGAAGAAAAGTTGTGTTTTTATAAGAATGGAATATATGTTTTATTGCAAAACATTAAACCATTTGTTTTTTTGTTTTTTTTTTAATATATTCATGTTTTTTTACATTTATGGTTTCAAGTATATTTATTATTTAATTATTTAATATTTAATCTTTTTTTTTAAATCATATTTATGCGAGATTTCTTTCTTAGGAGAGTTTAATTCAATTTTATTTACAAGTGTTTCATTATTGTTTGCAAAATGTTAATGTAGTTAAGTTAAATGAATATATTCTAGAAGTTTCATCATCTAGTTTTATTGTGGAGATAAATAAAATATTCAACTAATGATCAAATTAACAGCTTTAATTTACTAGTTACTAGCCGTCGCCATTTCAAAGTATTGTAATATTATTTGGAAGTTTGTATATTTCTTCTATATAGTGGACTAAATATTTGCATACTTTATTATTTATTTGTATACAACTAATCAAACGGTTGGATATTTTTAGAAAGGTTTTTGATAACCACAACTTATAGGGTTGTGTTTAAACCTCATTATCTGTGTAAAATAAAATTGAGTTTTGTTAAACACAACCTAATGGGTTATGTATAAACATTTAATAAACACTCAATGAACTCTTAAAATTTCATAATTAACATCATTTACTTTTTTTATAATGATTAAAAGTATATAATTATGGACTACATGAGTTCATTAATTGTCATTTTCATAAACTTACACACAACTCATAAAGTTGTATTTAACAAAACCCAGTAAAATTTAATAAACTCACTATTTTCATATTGATACATGTTTAATAATTCTAATTATAAAAACTATTGTTAAACATAAAATATTTGATGTTAACTAAATGTTGTTTTTTCAATTAAAAAAAGCTCAAACACTACCCTATGGGTTTAACAAAACCCTTCTAGAAAATGGTATATATACACAAGTATCACATGCATATGTCCTTTAAAAATGGTCCCAGAAATTCAATAAAAAAAAATGGTCCCATAAAACAAATAAAAATAAAAATATATAAAAGGAATATATAAAGCAAATTATTTTTCTTGTGGTAGTAAAATAGAACTAGAAAAAATTCTTCCAAAGAAATACAACATTATTGAGTTGTCTAATATTTTCCTATAAGGCATTTTTATTTATTTATTTATTTTAACGGCAAATTTTATAAAAAAAAAGTAAAAAGCAGAATCTAAGAAAGGATTTTGCATCCAGTTGTTTCAACACTTTGATGCTTTTCTATTTCTATTTGAATACCACAAAAACGAGTAATGAATTACATTATCGACTAATTCACTACTACGAGGATTTCTCTTACCAAATATGACTTCGTTCCGGAATGACCAAATCACCCAAATAACCGTGCCAAAGATAAAATCCAGGATCGTTTTGCAAGAGGATTTAATTGACGTCGATTCATCCAACAAATTGAAGAGATTAATGAGATCAAGAATATCAAGAGGGTGAATATCAACCCATTTGAAGACAAACTTCCATATAGCTAATGCTACATTGCAATCCTAAAATATATGAAAGTTAGTTTCAAGAAATGAAGAACAAATCGGGCATAAAAGAGTGGGAAAATCGATTCCTTTCCTACTGAGATTTCATCGATTCGGAAGACGATCACAAAAAGCTCTCCAAGATAGAATATTAACCTTTTTTTAATGAATCTACACCAACGAGTTTCTGGTAAATGATCAGGAAGCAAAGCATCATCGATATATAATCGGGTCCCTAAGTTTCTATTGTATAACTTGTTAGTTGCTACATTAATCATCATTATAAAACTTGTTATATACATTTAATAGTTTATTATTTTAGGTAATTCGCAATTTAATCATAAAGATGGTGCAATATAAGAGGCAAACACGCGTTTGACATTATCAAGATTCACAACCACATTTCCTCATTCATTAACATCATTTTCCTATCTTTTAAATTATAATTATGTCAAGGACATTTTCGTAATTTCAGAAACATGAAAATCAAGACTATAAAAACACCCCTACACCACTTGATATCCTTAGCATAAAAATTCACCAAAGCACAAAAAACACACTCACAACTCCAAACTCTTTCAACTTTACACAAACAACTAAAATTAAAACTCTTTGAGATGACAAAAGTATACCCTAAAGCTGTTATCCCCGCTCTAGTTGCTCCAGAACGACATAGGTTCCTGCCAGAATCCTCCACTGCTAGCAGGAGCCCGGTCGTTCTTACTGTTTGGAAGAAATCGTTGCTTTTCAATTGTGATGGATTTACTGTTTTCGATACCAAAGGCAATCTAGTCTTTCGAGTTGATAATTATGCTGCTGGCAATAAAGCCGAGGTCGTTCTTATGGATTCGTCTGGTCATTCACTTATCACCATTCGCCGCAAGGTAAATCATTTTTCTCTATGCAATTTAACAAAAACTTGCATTAAAATCTTGCCAACTTTTATGAATTTGTCATATAACAGTTTAACCAAGTTTCTGTTAACCAATCACATATGACATAACATGTAAGTAGTTTGTTATTCTATCAAAAATATGTAACAATAAATGGTAAAACGAAAAAAAAGAAAAAGAAAAAGAAAAAAAGGAGAGCATATTTTACTCGTAAGAGTTGCATGAAATTTCAACCGGTTTAACTAATTTTTTTTTACTATGAATTCTAATAAGATTTCTTATTTTTCAACAGAGATTAAGCCTAACAGACAGTTGGCTCGTATACGACGGTGAAACAACTTCGAATCCATGTTTTTCGGTAACTAAACACGTGAATTTCCTAAACGCAAAGTCAATAGCGCATGTGAGCAACACAGGATCGCCAAGGAACAGCAATAAAAAAAATATCGCTTATGAGATTGAAGGCTCGTACGCGCAAAGATCTTGTGTGGTTTATGACGACAAAAGAAGGCATGTGGCTGAAATCAAACGTAAGGAAGCTATTGGAGGTGTTGCGTTTGGCGGAGATGTGTTTCGTTTGGTCGTGCAGCCCGAGATTGACTCAACTATCGCGATGGCACTAGTTGTCCTTCTTGATCGAATGTTTGGTGGTTCGACTTCTAGAAGATTTTAGTTTATACGTAAATGAGATTGATTGATTAACAAATAGCCAACTTCGGGTCGATTGGGTACATAGATTTTGGATGATCATGATGTTTTAGCTTTGAGTGGTTAAAAAAAGGAAAATTGACTGTATTAGTTTTCTACTCTAGATTTTTACTGCTATGAGTACTTTACAGATTTACATACAAGGGTTGCTATACTTGTAAGATAACTGGTTAAAATGCCACTTGCTGCACATATAGTCACTGCGTCAGTTAGCATCTAAAGCTTGTTAGTATCCTAGAAGGTGAAGTGGAGAAGATTCAAAAACCCATATTGTTCATGGGGTATTGTCCGGAGAATACATGAATTTTGGTTTTGTCAAATCCATAAACACTACAAGAAAAAGGAGAACCGGCTACAAAGAAAATCCCGACGACACCATGTCGTAGGGAAAATACACTAAACGACAAAAAAAAGTGTTGAACGAGACCAAAGAGCGTTGAATTTTATTGGTAATAAAATGCCGACGACATGTCGTAGGCATTTTAATGGTCAAATTTGACTTTCAACATTTCATCCATTTTTTGGGCGGCATTTTTTCCCGCTTCTAAATCCCTACGACATGTCGTCGGTAAAATAAACACATGCAATTATTAGGGTGATTAACGTCTGATTAGTGTTGATTAATTTTGTGGTTTGTTATTTCCCTACGACATGTCGTTGGTATTATTAATCGTTTTGTATTTTAATAAATGCCTACGACATGTCGTAGGCATATATTAGCACTTTTGGCGGTATTTTTCCCGCCTTTTGTTTCCCTACGACATGTCGTAGGCATATATTTCCCTAATAACTTTTACATCACAAGTCGATAAACGTCTAATATTAATGCGTACGATTTACATTTCAAACATCAACCGTACGAAGTACATTACAAATCGATAAAAGTTTAAACATGAGAGTCGAAAAGCGTCTAATATTAAAGCTCACAAATTACATTACAGATCGATAAAGGTTCAAACTTCAAAGCGTACGAATTAAATTACAAACCGATACGAGTTTAACCATTAAATCATACGAATTACTCTAAACCAAGTTTTTTCATGTCATCATAAAGGTCGTGAAGTAGTTCGGTTGAATGAAATGTGTGGTTCTCGGGATGCATATACATTTCAACTGTTTTCTCGAGTACTTTTATCTTTCCTTTCAATTTGATGCAGTTTGAGCACTCTGCATTTCCAAGACTCGATGTTGAAGGTCCTACAGAGTAAGTTGGAGTTCTCGAAGGTCCTGCGGAATGAGTAGTATGCATTGAAGCTCCATGAGAACCGGTCATTAGACAGAGCATCTCGACTCATCCGTTTAACATGTCATGTATCTCCACAGGTGTCACGTTGACATGTCATGCATATCCATAACATCTCGACTCATCGTTTAGCATGTCATGCATATCCATAACATGACAAAGGACATATCAACTCATCCACTTAACATGTCATGCATATCTATAACATCTCGACTCATCCATTTAACAAGTCATGCATATCCATAGTATCTTGACTCATCCGTTTAACATGTCATGGATATCCATAACAACTCGACTCATCCGTTTAACATGTTATGCATATCCATAACATCTCGACTCTTATGTTTAACATGTCTTCGATATCCATAACAACTCGACTCATCCATTTAACATGTCATGTATATCCATAACATCTCGAATAATCCGTTTAACATGCCATGCATATCCATAACATCTCGTCTCATCCGTTTAACATGTTATGCATATCCATAACATCTCGACTCATCCGTTTAACATGTCATCGATATCCATAACAACTCGACTCATCTATTTAACATGTCATGTATATCCATAACATCTCGAATCATCCGTTTAACATGCCATGCATATCCATAACATCTCGGCTCATCAACTTAACATGTCATGGATACCAATAACATCTTGACTCATCCGTTTAACATTTTATTAATATCCATAACCTATCGACTCATTCGCTTAACATGTCATGCATATCCATAACATCTCGGCTCATTCGTTTAACATGTCATGTATATCCAAAACATCTCTGTTAATACAAATATCGTCATTAAACGTTATTTATATTTTTGATCTTTGCCTAAGTTTTGTTAACGACAAAAGTAAATTTAATTTATAAAAGCTTAAAGCTTGTCAAGTTTATTAGATATTAAAACAAGCTTTCTCAAACAATATATTCATCATTCAAGCATTTACATTTATGATTAGTAACATCTTGATATGACTCTAATCATTATGTATGATAGTAGTTTGTAGAATGTGTTAGGTTCTTAAAACCAAACACTACTTAAGCATTTGCATATTTCTATTAATAGTAATACAACATTTTGACATCATGTATTACATCATGGAGATCATTGGAAGATTCCATTAGATATTTTGTGAAGATTTGTACTCTTCATATCTTGCACAATCTTACTTAGATAGAGTTGACTTTAGGCAAGATTTGATATCTTGACTGTCAGACTGGCGGTACCAATTGGGTACACGGGCGGAACCCTTTTTAGGGGTCCGCGGTCCGTGGACGCTCCTGTCCAAATTGGCTATAAATAGCAATGCCAAGCCAAGTAGTTTCTCATCCCTTTCTAACATACTCTCATACATATCTTCTCTCTAACCTTTCTAACTCAGTTTCATATCATATTAGTGATCTCTTTTGTAGCAAAGAAGATCAAGTCATATTCAAGCTTCAACGAGAAGTTGGAAGTCTTGTTTGTTTAGTGTTGTATGATCTAGTGTTGATCCATACTTCATTGTTGTATCAAACCATCTTGTGAGTGTGAGTGGTTAGTATTTTAGTCCTCAAAATACATTGTGTGTGGGAGTAGTTGTACCCTTGGAAAGAACTCGACATCTAGCTTAGTGTCGGAAATAGTGTAAGCGAAGTGTAAAGGTTTTCTCCGCCGGTGAAAGGAGCTTGTTGACTAGTGAAGTTAAACTCTCGAGTGTGAGACTCGGGGAGTGGAGTAGGGCAAGGAAAAAGAGTCCTTGTAGGCCGAACCACTATAAACAACTTGTTGTGGTTTGATCATTTCTTTCCTTACTTACCTATTACATATTGCTTGCATATTTCATTAACATACTTAAGATCAATATCAATTGATCTTTCAATAAGTTTCAAAACAAAGTTTTTAATCGGTAAACTATTCAACCCCCCTTCTAGTTTTCTACAATTGGTACCAGAGCCTCGTTGCTCAAGAATTTCTAAAATAACTTGTATTTTATAAACTTGAAACGATCCATGGATTCTGAAAACTTTAAAGAAGGGCAATCTATGCAAAGACCACCACTCTTTGAAACCAATGGATTTATCTATTGGAAAAACCGTTTTGAAACATATGTAAAATCAAAAGATATAGATCTTTGGTTTATTATTGTTAAAGGAGATTTTAGTTCTACAACAAAAGATATTTCCGTTGATGAACAAAAGAAATTAGTTGCTAAAAATAATGAAGCTAAAATGATGCTTTATAATGCTTTACCTAGAAAAGAATATGAAAGAATTTTTATGTGTGAAACCGCTAAAGATATTTGGGAATCTTTAATTGTTACACATCAAGGTAATTCACAAGTCAAGGATAACAAAATTGATCTTCTTGTTCAACAATATGAACAATTTGTTATCCCTGAAGATGAAACCATTGATTGTGGCTTTGCTCGTTTTAACACTATCATTACATCACTTAAAGCACTTGACGAATCTTTTCGTAGTAAGAACTTTGTCAGGAAATTTCTTAGAGCACTCCATCCCAAATGGAGAGCTAAAGTGACCGCTATTGAAGAATCAAAAGATCTCTCAATAATGTCACTAGACGAGCTAATTGGCAACCTCAAAGTTCACGAAATGGTAATGGAGAAAGATTCTGAGATCATCAAAGGAAGAAAGGAGAAGATCAAATCCGTTGCTCTTAAAGCAAAGGCGGAATCAAGCGATGATGGTGAATCTTGTTCCGATAGTGAAGATGAGGAGTATGCCATGGCCGTTAGAGATTTCAAGAAGTTCTTTAGAAGAAGAGGAAAGTTTGTAAGACAACCTCGAGAAGAAAAGAAGCCATTCCGAAAAGATCGGGATGATAAGAAGATCAAAGGTGAAAGAAAGTGTTTTAGATGTGGTGATGCAAGTCATCTCATAGGAGAATGCCCCAAGCCACCTAAGAGCAAAACTCAACGAGCTTTTGTAAGCGGTGCTTGGAGTGATAGTGAAGACGATGACGAATCAAGCAAGGAAGAGATCGCTCTAATGGCACATGAGTCAAATGAGGTACTTTCCGATTCTTCTTATTCTTCCATAGATGATGACACCTTGCAAAAACAATATAATCAATTGTGTGAGCTAAGTCTAAAAATCATAACTAAAAATAAATTTCTAAAAACTAAAAAGGAGTTTTTGGAAAATGAGGTATATGAGTTAAAAGAAAAAGCAAAACGACTTGAAAAAGGAAAAGCAAATGACAATGATTGTAAATCATGTCAAGAGCTTAATCTTGAAATAGAAAAACTAAAGCTCACACAA
Source organism: Chrysanthemum seticuspe (assembly GCA_019973895.1). Lineage (NCBI taxonomy): Eukaryota > Viridiplantae > Streptophyta > Magnoliopsida > Asterales > Asteraceae > Chrysanthemum > Chrysanthemum seticuspe. The sequence continues at coordinate 316,665,925 of BPTQ01000009.1, forward strand.
GAAGTTTTAATAGAAAATAATTCTAAGTTTAAAAGGTTTAACAAAAACATCGCTATTGCCGATGAAATAGTTAAAATCCATAAAACACCAGGAGACATGAATGGGCTAGGGTTTAATGAAGTTTTAATACCTAAGAGTCAAAACAAAACGGCCGAAAAAGACGAACATTCTGTCAAATCTGCTGCTGTACAGCACGGACCAGACGGAACCAAAAAAAGGGTTCCGTCCGTTGTGCAAAACGGTACCGCGGGTACTTCAGCAGAACAGAATGTTCGCAATACGGACCGTACTGAATTTGTTAAAATAACAAAGAAAACCAATGATAATGTTAAACTAAAACCAGCCATTATATCAGGAGTAGGACTTATTAAAAATGAATTTAGATCAAAAACTACTCAACAACGACATAAAACTTCTTTTGCCAAACGCCCCTTTCCTAAGAGCAACCACAACGTTCAACATAACTACCAACACAACGGTTGGAATCAAAACTTTCCTAGACCATATCAAACTCCAGATTACATGCCATGGAACCCTTATCCATCATTTCCATACATGAATCAAATAAATGGTATGTTTAACCCAAACGGACCCATGAGATATTGGGGACCAAATGTTTGAGTTATTCGCTTCTTAGGTATGTTTGAAAGTTGGATTGGAACCTGATGAATGGATAAAAGATAGTGGATGCTCACGACACATGACGGGCAACAAAAGTCTCTTCTCATCATACCAAGAGTATGACGGAGGTAATGTCACTTTCGGTAGCAATCTCAAAAGCAAAATCATTGGCAAAGGTACGATTGCTCATAACTCTCTAACTATTGAAAATGTTGCTCATGTGGATAGGTTAGGATTTAATCTACTTAGTATTAGCCAACTATGCGATAAAAAGTATAAAGTACTATTTGATGAAAATGGTAGTAAAATACTAAAAGATGGTATCACCATAGCTAAAGGAGTTAGGAAAAATAACATATACGTCATGAAAATAGATAAAACATATAATGACAAACTTTGCCTAACAACATTAGACGATAGCTCATCTCTTTGGCATAGACGCTTAGGTCACGCTAATATGAGACTTATACAAAACCTATCTTCAAAAGAGTTAGTTAGGAATTTGCCAAAACTAAAATATGACCAACACTTTTGCGACGCTTGCAAAATTGGTAAACAAACACATAGTAGTCACAAATCTAAAAATATGATATCTACATCTAAGTGTCTAGAATTATTACATATGGACTTGTTTGGACCATCCGCTATAAGAAGCTATGGAGGCAACTTATATACTTTGGTCATAGTAGATGATTACTCAAGGTTTACTTGGACGTTATTTTTGAAAACAAAAAATGAAGCTTTTGATAAATTTGAAATACTTAGCAAGAAAATTCAAAATCTTCTAGGTGTCAAAATTGTGTCGATCCGAACGGATCATGGTCGTGAATTTGACAACGAAACTCAATTTGGAAACTTTTGTGATACAAATGGTATAACACATAACTTTTCCGCTCCACGAACACCTCAATCAAATGGAGTAGTGGAACGTAAAAATAGAACAATTCAAGAAATGAGTAGAACAATGCTTAATGAACAAAACATTCCTCAAAAGTTTTGGTGTAACGCCGTTGACACTTCTACATATACTTTAAATAGAGTCCTAATACGTCCTTTCCTAAACAAAACACCATATGAACTTTATAAAGGTAAAAAGCCAACATTAGGATATTTTAAAGTCTTTGGTTGCAAATGTTTTATTCTTAACACTAAGGATTATCTCACCAAGTTTGACCCAAAGTCTTATGAAGGTGTATTTCTTGGTTACTCTCAAACTAGTAAAGCTTACATTGTCCTAAATAAAGAAACAATGATAGTCGAGGAATCGTTGAACATAACATTTGACGAAAGTCCACCTCCCTCTAAGACATCACCTTTGGTAGATGATGACTTAGTTGAAAGTCAAATAATTGAAAGTCAAATTAATAACAATAAAGAAGATGAACCATCAAATAAGGAAATTGTCAACATAAAAGAATCTAAAAGTCATCCATTAGAAAAGGTCATAGGAAAACTTAATCAAAGAACCTTAAGATCACAAGCTCAAAATCAAAGTAATCATTTTTGTTTTGTATCCACCATTGAACCAAAAACCATAAATGAAGCAATAAAAGATGAATCATGGGTAATGGCCATGCAAGAAGAATTAAACCAATTCGTTAGAAATGATGTTTGGAAACTAGTTCCAAAACCCAAAGATCAAACTATAATTGGAACAAAATGGGTCTTTCGAAACAAAATGGATGAAAATGGTATAGTATCTAGAAACAAAGCTAGGCTTGTTGCACAAGGTTATAATCAACAAGAAGGAATTGACTATGATGAAACTTATGCACCGGTAGCTAGACTTGAATCTATTAGAATATTACTTGCTTATGCATGTGCTTATGATTTTAAATTATTTCAAATGGATGTCAAAAGTGCTTTTCTTAATGGGTTTATTAACGAAGAAGTGTATGTTGCTCAACCTCCCGGTTTTACCGACTTTGAGAAACCACATCATGTCTTCAAACTCAAGAAAGCTTTATACGGCCTTAAACAAGCACCTAAAGCTTGGTACGACCGTCTTAAGACTTTTCTTATTGATAACAAATATACTATGGGATTAGTAGATAATACTCTTTTTACTAAGAAAAAGAAATCACAAATTATTATTGTTCAAATATACGTTGATGACATTATATTCGGATCAACTTGTCAAGAACTATGCAATGATTTCTCTAAAATCATGCATGACGAGTTTGAAATGAGTATGATGGGTGAGTTAAACTTCTTTCTAGGACTTCAAATTAAACAACTAGAGGATGGTATTTTCTTTAACCAATCTAAATATATAAAAGATATGCTTAAGAAATTTGGTCTTGAAGATTCCAAACCAACTAAAACACCCATGTCTTCGGACACTGAACTCACCAAGGACGAAGAAGGTGAATCCGTAGATAACACCAAATATAGAGGAATGATTGGTAGCCTACTCTATCTTACGGCTAGTAGACCCGACATTATGTTTAGTGTTTGTCTATGTGCTCGCTTTCAAGAAAACCCAAAGGCATCACACTTAGAAGCATTAAAAAGGATTTTTAGATATATTAAGGGAACAACGTGTTTAGGATTATGGTATCCCAAAGGAACGGGCATAGAAACCATAGTGTATGCCGACTCGGATCATGCCGGTGATTATGTCGATAGAAAAAGTACAAGTGGTATTTGTACTTTTGTTGGACATTGTCTCACATCATGGTTTGCAAAGAAGCAAACGGCTTTAGCCATCTCTACTACTGAAGCCGAATACGTCTCAGCCGGAAAAGCATGTCAACAAGCTCTTTGGATGAAGCAAGCTCTCGTAGACTACGGAATTCATCTCAACGACATTGTGATACTTTGCGACAACAAAGGAGCCATCGATCTCAGCAAGAATCCCGTTCAACATGCTCGTACAAAGCACATTGAAATCCGTCATCACTTTCTTCGCGACAATGTTCAAAAAGGAAACATTTCAATCGAGAAAGTATCCTCCGAAGACAACATTGCCGACATCCTTACTAAACCTCTTAAACGAGAACCTTTTAATCTTCTTAGACTTGGTTTAGGGTTAATGGAACCAAGCATGTAGGATAAACATAGCCTAAAACTTTAGAATAGTCAAACCAAAACAATTTTGTCTTGTTTCTGCTACTGTAGCCACGGCACCAAACGACAACACGGACGGAACCAAAAATTTGGTACCGTCTGGTCCGTGGTGTCTACAGAAGCAAAACAGCTTTATACATAACATCTTCTTCCTCACAACCCACTTTACCAAAACGTGTAAAACTTAAACCAAGCTCATTATTGTCATCTTCCCACTCACTAATCACTGAAGATAACATCATTGTAAGTATCCTAACTACATTTCATCTCTTAATTCTGAGTCTAGGATTCTTATTTATGCACAAAACTATCACAAATCATTACATGGGGTTTTATGTATGCTTTTATATCAAATATGAATTCAATTGGCAAATTGCATAACTAGTCATCCAAATTAGGTACTACATTATCATATTGCATAAACAAAATCATGTTTCCCACTAATTGATAGATAATAAATATAAGGCCTTATTCAAACAACCAAACACCCCATGTCAAAAGTTTTGAAAAGCTTCTCACTTATAGGAAAACATTTTTTTCATTGCTAATACAAATAGAAACGTTAGAATTTTCATCACTTGCATGCTCTTGAATACTAAAGGTATTGCATAACTAATATGCACTCCCGGGTATATTCAAATGTAGCCACATTGAATTAGGAGCATTTGGGTTATCTCATGGTATTTGCCAAACACTCCACTAAAACCATTTTGTGCATAAAATGAGTCGAGATAACCGCAACTCCAAATTGGTTTCATATAGGCACACACTAGAATCAAAAACATTAAAACTTATCTAAATTTTTAACATGTTAATTCTTATCCTTAGGAATAACCATGGTAGCCGCAAGATTCTATGATCACAAAGACACTCTTAACTACATTCCCAAACACCACAAAACCAAAGGACTCACCAAGGAACAAGTAGAAATATTTAGGGGTCTAGAATCAAGATATTTCCACGAGGGTAGAACCATTCACTCATCCTTCCTTGAGCATACCAATCTTCGTGAAGAACTAGCCGCCATTCAATTCGATTGTCTTCTTGACATTGATGAACCAATTTGTCCTAGGTTCGTATTAGAATTCTATGCAAGTGTGACCGGTTTTAGTGATGAAGATGATGAGTTTTGTCTTAGCTTTAGAATCAACCAAAATGACTTCACCATCACTTTAAGTGACTTTGCTAGAGTACTAGGAATTCCCAACCGTGGAACTTGTGTCTACACGGATAAGTGGTCACTCACCGCCCTTGATGCAATCAATGACCGCTCTCTCCCCTACATAACCCGTTTAGCCGATAAGGATGTCATCCGTGAACACCTTTTTAACCCAAAAACGGATACAACCCGAGTCACCCGAAAGGGAAAAGAGGTAGACTGAGATCCATATGGAATGGAGCTCAATGAACTTAAGCACGAATTTAAGAAATGGGAGGAGTTACTTAGAGCAAACGTCATTAGCACCATAGGGAATAGGGATCACATAAACGCTTGTCTTTGCCACATGCTTTACAACTTGTCCACCCGACAACCATTCAACTTAGCCTACTACATAGCTAGGAGAATGATTGATATTCCAACTCAAGGATCCGTTGCTCTTCCATACGGGATGCTTCTCACCCGTCTCTATAGAAACTTCGCTCCAATTCCACCAACCCCAAAAGGGATGCACCTTCAATATGATCTCATCCCTCACATCTTTGTGCCCTTGAGTGATGCTCGAGTTGCTAAGACTAAAGGCAAGAGAGCTAAACCTCCAACTCCTTCATCATCATCATCAAATAGCTCCGAGGATGTTCTTCCAAGCTCTCGTCTTCCACCTCAAGAGTATTACACATCTCTTCCCGAAATTGAGAATGAATCAGCAGAATTCAAGCAAACTAAGGGAATGTTCAAGTGCCTTGGTCGGATGATGAACAAGATTTATAAGAAGTTGGACAAATAAGGGTACTTTAAGGAGTGTTTGGAACAATGCATTATCGTTAATGTTTGATACTATTTAGTTGTTTTTATTATGTAGGATGATAATATAACTTGAAACAATGGTGTATGCTAACAATCTCATGCAGGGGGATAGCACAAGTATGCTATCAAATTTTACCCATTTTCACTATATTGTGAAAATCAATAAGCCTTGCTCTTAATCTATGCTCCACTATGTTTACATATGTGTTATTCACTTTTCCTACCTAGAAATGTTTAGTATAACAGGTTTTGAGAAAAATTTTCAGATTTTGGAAATTTCAGTTTTTAAGAAACATTCTGTCCAAATTTCAGCACTCCACGGATCAGACGGCACCTTTATTTTGGTACCGTCCTTTATGAATTTTGGTACCGCCATATCTGTACAGGCGGACCAGACGGCACCCTTTTTTGGGTTCCGTCTGTGTATGATTTTGGTGCCGTGGATCCTCCAGGTAATTTTCTGAATTTCGACTCTTTCGTAATTCCAAATTATCTTCCATCACTTATAAATCAATCTTAACTAGTTTATACTATTATTAGAACTAGTATTATTCACTAAGGGATGTAAGAAATCCATTTCCCACCAAAATTCAAAAATTTGAAAAATCCACCCAAGGAGCCCTTTGGCATAAAGGAAGGAACCAAATTTTTGGTACCTTCAAATCCGTGGGTAATCTGAATGTTAGGAAATTCCACTCACTAGAACACATTTATTGCATATCTTTTCTTCCTCACTCCATCTTCTTTGTATGGATTGACTTGGGTGATATGACTAGCATTCAACCCACTTCCAAATCATTAGGAACCTCATCTATTCAATGGTTCAACATCAAATCAAACCTTTTCTCAACAATTTCTTACCTCTATAAATTGAAAGGCTTTACCATGATCATCCTCACACCTTCTTCATTCTCACTTACTATCTAGCAAATCAAAACCCAAGATAAAAATGACTAAATCATCACCAAAACCTTGCAAGAAAACCGCTAGAATGAGTGTAAGGCCTTGTTGTTTTGTTAATCTTAGCTCATCATCCGAATCTTCACCACTCACCATCTCATCTCCCATTAGAGATGATACACACCTTACCTTGGCTACACCCACTTCATCACACATTGTGATCACCACTCCACCACCATCAAAAGCACCTACTTCACCTCCACCGGCACCCATCCAAACATCCAAAACACCCTCACCACCTTCACCAAGGTCTCCCACTCTCACTCCAATGGAGTTATTTTCTACTCCACCAACATCACCAAATCCTTTCCTAGAGGACTTGGAAGACTTGCCTCCTAGGCCAAGTCATCCACCACCATTGCCATCATTTGGCACCATTGAGCGGATCGCTCATGAATCACCTCGGTCATCCATTGACCCAAACGCCCCATTAGGGCCAAGACCTCTCCTTTTCCACCCCATTCACAAGGACATTCATGGTCCTTTATACGGGGATCATCCACTTCCATCATCAATGTCCCCTCATATTGAGGACATTCCGGAGAGCATGTGGGATGACAATCCCACTAGAGAGGAGATTCAAGCCGAACTCCACAACCTCCACCAATTCAAAGGCATGATGGATTCTCACTTAAGTGAGACAATGCAAATGCAAAGTGCTTTGCTTGCATCCATCATGACCACTCCAAACATCCCCAACACCACCAACACATCCACCATTCCACCACCACAACCTCCGCAAACTTTCTACCCACCAAGGCATGGTTGCTCAACTTGTGAGCAAACGGGTCAAACCGTGGAACGGACCCGGATTATGGTCCATGACTTCCACGAAGAAATGAGGTTCATCCTCAACCATATTCTTGAGCGTCTCAACGCTCTTTCCCATCCACCATCTCTTTAGGATGTTTTTTAGAATAGTCTTTTTTTTGTATTTTTAGATATTTTTTTTCTTGTACTAGCAACACATCATTGTGTTCTCTTTTCATGATCTTTACTCATGAAAAATTTTAACAAATGAATGTTGTTTATTATGTTGTTGGTGTCATTACATAGTGCTTGGAAATGCTTGTGAATGATCATTATTACTAACAATTTTTTTTTGTAGCTTTATTTTCACAATCCATGTATCTTCCCATTAAAGCACCCAATTTAGGGGGAGCTTTGAACAAGGGGGAGATAATAAGCTCGGGCTCATTACATTCCGCATAACCTCTTCTTTTTGTTGAGACAAAAAGGGGGAGAAAATATAGAACTTTGAAATTATTTATATTTGACTTTTCTGAAAAAGTCAAACTGCATACAATTGACTTTCTAAAAGTCAAACAGGAACCCTCATTGGTAATACTTGACTTTTCTTAAAAAAGGTCAAACTGCATACTTTGACTTTCTGAAAAAGTCAACATCATGCATCAACTAGTGAATTCTTTGACCTTCATAAAAAGTCAAATTTCATACACTTACATTATCATTTCCTTTTCAAGTTCTAAAACTAATATTTTTATAACTCTTGTACAAACTTTGTTTCTTTTATAAAAATAAAATTTATATTTTGTCCTCAACAAAAAGGGGGAGATTGTTAATACAAATATCGTCATTAAACGTTATTTATATTTTTGATCTTTGCCTAAGTTTTGTTAACGACAAAAGTAAATTTAATTTATAAAAGCTTAAAGCTTGTCAAGTTTATTAGATATTAAAACAAGCTTTCTCAAACAATATATTCATCATTCAAGCATTTACATTTATGATTAGTAACATCTTGATATGACTCTAATCATTATGTATGATAGTAGTTTGTAGAATGTGTTAGGTTCTTAAAACCAAACACTACTTAAGCATTTGCATATTTCTATTAATAGTAATACAACATTTTGACATCATGTATTACATCATGGAGATCATTGGAAGATTCCATTAGATATTTTGTGAAGATTTGTACTCTTCATATCTTGCACAATCTTACTTAGATAGAGTTGACTTTAGGCAAGATTTGATATCTTGACTGTCAGACTGGCGGTACCAATTGGGTACACGGGCGGAACCCTTTTTAGGGGTCCGCGGTCCGTGGACGCTCCTGTCCAAATTGGCTATAAATAGCAATGCCAAGCCAAGTAGTTTCTCATCCCTTTCTAACATACTCTCATACATATCTTCTCTCAAACCTTTCTAACTCAGTTTCATATCATATTAGTGATCTCTTTTGTAGCAAAGAAGATCAAGTCATATTCAAGCTTCAACGAGAAGTTGGAAGTCTTGTTTGTTTAGTGTTGTATGATCTAGTGTTGATCCATACTTCATTGTTGTATCAAACCATCTTGTGAGTGTGAGTGGTTAGTATTTTAGTCCTCAAAATACATTGTGTGTGGGAGTAGTTGTACCCTTGGAAAGAACTCGACATCTAGCTTAGTGTCGGAAATAGTGTAAGCGAAGTGTAAAGGTTTTCTCCGTCGGTGAAAGGAGCTTGTTGACTAGTGAAGTTAAACTCTCGAGTGTGAGACTCGGGGAGTGGAGTAGGGCAAGGAAAAAGAGTCCTTGTAGGCCGAACCACTATAAACAACTTGTTGTGGTTTGATCATTTCTTTCCTTACTTACCTATTACATATTGCTTGCATATTTCATTAACATACTTAAGATCAATATCAATTGATCTTTCAATAAGTTTCAAAACAAAGTTTTTAATCGGTAAACTATTCAACCCCCCTTCTAGTTTTCTACAATCTCGACTCATCCGTTTAACATGCCATGCATATCCATAACATCTCGGTCCATCAACTTAACATGTCATGCATATCCATAATATCTTGACTCATCCGTTTAACATGTCATGGATATCCATAACATCTCTACTCATCGTTTAGCATATCATGCATATCCATAACATGACAAAGGACATATCGACTCATCCACTTAACATGTCATGCATATCTATAACATCTCGACTCATCCATTTAACAAGTCATGCATATCCATAATATCTTGACTCATCCGTTTAACATGTCATGGATATCCATAACAACTCGACTCATCCGTTTAACATGTTATGCATATCCATAACATCTCGACTCTTCTGTTTAACATGTCGTCGATATCCATAACAACTCGACTCATCCATTTAACATGTCATGTATATCCATAACATCTCGAATAATCCGTTTAACATGCCATGCATATCCATAACATCTCGTCTCATCTGTTTAACATGTTATGCATATCCATAACATCTCGACTCATCCGTTTAACATGTCATCTATATTCATAACAACTCGACTCATCCATTTAACATGTCATATATATCCATAACATCTCGAATAATCCGTTTAACATGCCATGCATATCCATAACATCTCGTCTCATCCGTTTAACATGTTATGCATATCCATAACATCTCTACTCATCGTTTAGCATATCATGCATATCCATAACATGACAAAGGACATATCGACTCATCCACTTAACATGTCATGCATATCTATAACATCTCGACTCATCCATTTAACAAGTCATGCATATCCATAATATCTTGACTCATCCGTTTAACATGTCATGGATATCCATAACAACTCGACTCATCCGTTTAACATGTTATGCATATCCATAACATCTCGACTCTTCTGTTTAACATGTCATCGATATCCATAACAACTCGACTCATCCATTTAACATGTCATGTATATCCATAACATCTCGAATAATCCGTTTAACATGCCATGCATATCCATAACATCTCGTCTCATCTGTTTAACATGTTATGCATATCCATAACATCTCGACTCATCCGTTTAACATGTCATCTATATTCATAACAACTCGACTCATCCATTTAACATGTCATGTATATCCATAACATCTCGAATCATCCGTTTAACATGCCATGCATATCCATAACATCTCGGCTCATCAACTTAACATGTCATGGATACCAATAACATCTCGACTGATCCGTTTAACATGTTATGAATATCCATAACCTATCGACTCATTCGCTTAACATGTCATGCATATCCATAACATCTCGGCTCATTCGTTTAACATGTCATGTATATCCAAAACATCTCGACTCATCCGTTTAACATGCCATGCATATCCATAACATCTCGGCCCATCAACTTAACATGTCATGCATATCCATAATATCTTGACTCATCCGTTTAACATGTCATGGATATCCATAACATCTCTACTCATCCGTTTAACATGTTTTGTATATCCATAACATATCGACTCATCCATTTTAACATGTTATATATCCATAACATATTAAATAAAAGTATTTAATTATAAATAAAATTATTTAACTATACTTAGAATTATTTAATTTTAAACTTTTATTATATATAAATCAATTAATTTTATAAAAGTATTAAGTTTAAATTAAATTAATTACTTTAATAAAAATAGTATTAAGTTTTAATTATATGTTAAGTAAAACTATTTATATTATATAAAATTTTTTAATTCAAAAGTATTTAATTTTATTTTTAATTATATATTAAATAAAAAAATTTATATTAAATAAAAATTTTAAATACCTACGACAAGTCGTAGGGATTTAGTTCCATAAAAATATTCGTGCATCCCCCAAAATTTTCATACCCCCGCCAAAACAGAAAAACGACAAAAAAAATTATTTTACCTACGACATGTCGTAGGGAAATGTCGTAGGTATATTAGAAAAGCTAAAACCAGATCTAGTCTCTAACACTTAACAAAAAAAAATTAAAAAGCCAACACCCACACCACCAGCACACAGTCGATCTCGCTACACCAACACCACCACTACACCACCATCTCCTCGCTATACCAACACCACCATCTCCACCACTACACCACCAGCACCACCTCTACGCCACCACAGTCGATCCACCATCTCCACCACTACACGAGCACAGGTTAATATGATTTTTTTTCCGATTTTGTTAATTTTTTTATTTTTGATGTTTTTGTTTGTTCGATTTTGTTAATTCGAGCCCAGGTTATACGTTACTGAGTTTGTCTTTTTTTTTAGTATATGAATGTGTCTTTTTTTTTTTTTTTTTTTTTGTAAAAGTTGAAATAATTGAGTTGGACCTGAAATAATTGAGTTGAAATAATTGAGTTGGTACTAGTTGATGTGTTTTTCTTTCTATCCTTGTTCACTAGTCGATGATTACATAATTTGGTTATGCGGGATTTGAGTTACATTTGGTTGTCTTGAGTGGTGTTGATTTGTTTGAAGGTTGAAACCATGGTGGTCGAACCACAGTGGTATTCTCTTTTCTCTATCTCGCACCTCGCTTGTGTAACCAGTAAGGTGTCGTGAGTTTTCTTACTTTCACTTAACTTATTTAATGGTGCTTATTTAGATTGGACAAAGATTGGTCTTGTGTTTTATTTTGGTTTGATTTGAGTTGGAAACTAAAAAGAATTTTGGAAAATGTTATGCTTGGCAAGAGAGACAGTGGGTTGATACCTACTCGAGCCAACATAGGAGCGTTTGGTTTTGTTCACCGGTTGTCACAAAAATTTTGAAACTAAGTTGCATGCTGAGTTTTGTTCATGTGCATTTGTATTTGCTTATGTGTTTGTTTTGTTCGGTTAAAGAACCTCAAGACCATTGCATAGGGGCGCATTTGGTTTGAGTCATATCGCGAGGTCGAGTGTGTTAGGGTGCCTCATGACTTTTTCACTCAAGCTCGACATGGGAGTGTTTATACTCTTTGTCCTGTTGTTAAACAACTCTAAATAGGAGTGTTTATTTTTGCTTATTCAGCCCCAAAGGGGTGCGTTTTGTTCGCTGATTTTCAGCTCTAAAAGAGTACATTTATCTGTTGATTTTCCAACTCAAATACGGTGTATCTGCCTGCTGATTTCCAGCCCTAATAAGGTGCGTTTGTCAGCTGATTTTCCAGCTCAAATGCTTGTGTTAATTTGGTTATAAATTTATATATGTTATTTAACTTGTACTTTTACAGATGGCAGCAGCAGTCGCACGTGGTCACGGTGGTGACGGTACCGGTGACCCACCTCCCTCGCCCCGTCAGCTTGAGAGCGGTCACAGAGGTAAGACGCCCTCCTCCGAACGTAGATCCGTCTGAATGGGAGAAGCATATCCAGTTCTACCTCGAGGAAGGGAACCAACTTCGAGCCAAGACGAATGCAGAGAACAGGAAAAAGAACAAGGTCTCTAGCCGCCATGGATCTCGCTCTTTGGTCGTATCTCGACATGAATATGTAAGACACATTTTGATTGTTTTACATATTGTTCATTATATATATGGTATTTGATTTTTCGTTTTTAATTTGTTTCATTTTATATGCATATGTATGCACAGTTTGAGAACAGCGAGACCCACGAGTTCCCTTCTCTCATACATAGCTTCTATGACTCGCGTTGCAAGAATGGTGAATGGTTGCAGGACGAAGCCCGCGTTCAATACGTAAGTATTGTTTTTTTTTTCAAACACGAACTTTAATGATTTATTGAAACATAATCTAGTAACCCGACTAATATATTGATTTTCTCATTCTTTTTCAACTACACAGGAAGAGATGATCCGCCTACGCGATCTTGGAGCAAATACGCCTACACAGAGGAGCAGATACTTGCCAAGGTTCTGAAGGGCAAGCAGAGGGGCCACATAGCTGGAAGGGGCCCTGCGTTACCCGGACGTGGCAAGACTAGCTTACCCGACATCCCGCATTCACCTACCTGTACTTACACTGACAAGAAGATCGGCGAGTTGTTAGCCGAGAAAGATAAGAAGATCAAGTCAATTGAAGAAGACGCTAAGGAGACTCGGAAGGAGCTCCGACAGGTGATGTCTATCATGCGGGGTAACCCGCAATGGGCCAAGATGATCAGTCAGATGTCTTCTGTAGCCGAGGTAGGCTCGGGTAGCGGGAGCGGCACGGGTGAGAGTGGCGTGGGCGGGAGTGGTGATCAGGAGGATGGTAGCGATTCTGATGACGAGGGGCATTAGATCGAGGTATATGGGTTAGTTTGTGTTACTTATCATGTGAACTATATTTTGTCGACCCATATCTTGTTATCGCGTAGTTAACATTTTGGCGACTTGAACCTTTTGGATATTGCAACATTTGTGGTTATGGCAGCTAGGTTTAGATGTTATAACACCCGTTTTGTAGACTTTGTATTGTTTTGATGTATTTTGAGGGTGTTTAGCGATTATATATAAGTGTTCATGCCGTTTTGGCCGTTATAAGTTATTTTTGAATATTGGAATTTGGAATTGGTTGCATACAGGTTTTGGTTGATTTTCTCTGAAAATATTTCCGGAAAAAATATGGGAAACAGCTGTTGTGCAGGCGTTTATGCAGGAGTAGTTCAGCATAATTCCCTACGACATGTCGTAGGGAAACAAAGAATCAAATTTTATTTTTTTATTATGCCTACGACATGTCGTAGGTATAATATTAGCATGCTTAGTTCGGTTTTATTATACCGACATCTATACTAAGTATACGTAGACGACATGTCGTAGGTATAATAAAGGATAAGGATTAGTTAATTAATCAAAGTGATTAATTATCTTTAGTATCCCTACGACATGTCGTAGGGAAATATATAATCGAAATTCCAAAACCATTGACCAAAATGGGTGTGGGCCCCACCCTGTCGTAGGGGAATGTCGTCGGCACAGTGATCGCCGACGGGGCATTCTCGACAAGTGAATGCCTACGACATGTCGTATGGATTTTCTTATCCCTACGACTTGTTGTCACACCCTCGCCGGAGGCGGAAACACGAGGTGTAACGGAAGGGAACATAAGCACAAATTAATAGAACATGCCAACATTAATATTTAAAAGAAGAAATACACCATTACAATACCAGTTTAGCCGTCATCGGCAAATATAATACAAAGTTTAGTTCCCAAAATATTGAGTTCTATTACATAATGATTTGTAGTGACAAGTGAAAACTTCATTATGCAAGACCTGGTAGAAAAAGCTTACTAACGATCACTTGAAATGCATGAGAGAAAAACGGGTCAACTATGAAAATAGTTGGTGAGTAAACACGTTTAGTGAAATAAGAAAACTCGTAAGAATATTCAAGATTTCGGTCAACGAAAATGGTCCACAAAGCAAAGGCATTGTAAATCCACTCAGTTCCAAGTTCCGCCCATACAAAACTTGCAACCTGTGTGTTCACAACCCACTGCCAAAAGTAGTATGTCTAAAAGTCAAGTATAAACGGTCATAATAGTTTACAATATAGTACCAAGTATATAATAATCATTCAGGGATGCTCCGAACATGTGAGACTTTGCACTGCTCCAATAAGGGAGACTCCTTTGTCACTCGACCACCTAGGCGAGATTTATTGAGACGCTCTACCAATAAGGCGAGACTTTATAGTGATGCTCCGAACAGAGGAGACTCCTTTGTCACTCGACCACCTAGGCGAGATTTATTGAGACGCTCCACCAATAAGGCGAGACTTTATAGTGATGCTCCGAACAGAGGAGACTCCTTTGTCACTCGACCACCTAGGCGAGATTTATTGAGACGCTCCACCAATAAGGCGAGACTTTATAGTGATGCTCCGAACAGAGGAGACTTTGGGACAAGGTCATAACATGTACGGTTCAACAAGTCATAAGTTCATAATTAAGTCCAAGAGTCTAAGTCCAGTTCAAAAGTTCAAGTCTAAAGAGTTCATAGAAGTAATAATCAATTTAGTTCAAATATGGGTCATGCATTTCGCCCCAAAAATATAGTAAAGCGGTAAAAAGGGGAAGTGATTTACTCACTTGGTAAACCGGAATGATGACAAGAGTGAGTACACCGAGGTAAAAAGTGATGTGTTAACCGGGACCTATTACGAATGATATGATATGCAATGAGTTGCAATGTAATGTTATGCATGCATTTCGTATGTTATTTATACCATTTGTGAGTTTTAAAAAAAAATATTACTTTTCGTCGAAAAATACTCTTTTGACGTCTTGACCCTTCAAAAATCACTTTACAAGTTTTTACGTCAAAATGTCATCCTATAATGGTTTTATAATGATTTATGGTGAAATTTTCACTTTTCGTCGCAAAACAATGTCGTCGAAATTTTTTCATGAAATTAACAAAAATGGCTCCGAAAAACTAGTCGTAAAATGGTGTACGTCGCACGTTAGAGAACGAACTCGACGGTTTTGGAAAGTTTGTATCGATATCTAGAAGTTTCAGTTCAGGAGTTTTCGTCCAAAAGGTCTCGATCATAAAGATATTAAGGGCTAAAGATAGTGATTTTTGCTAATTGTGTGCAGAAAATGTGTTTCGGCCAAGTTTGAACATCCGAAATTAATTCACTATGAATCCGCTTTACAAACGGCTTGTTGTTTTGAAAAATATGGCCGGTGAACTTGATTTTTCTAGAAGACATTTTGTTCCAAAAAGTTTCACAACCTTGTTAAAAACTGCCGCAAACATGGTCGTTACAGCTAATGTAACACTTGTAACGTAAAAATAATATAGTTTTTCAGAAAATAATAGTTACGGCAAGTTTATGAAAACGAGCATATCTTTGTCGTTTTAAATCCGTTTTCTACGTATAATACGTCCTTAGCTTCGTATCGAAGTAAACTAATATATTTTTGACTAGTCGAAATAATTTGCGAAGCTTAAGGCTCGTTTTTGACCCGAAATATACAAAAACAGCAAGCTGAAATTTTCTGAAAATGTCCGTTTCGTCGTCAAACTTTAAAAATCCATAACTTCTTCGTTATAACTCCGTTTTTATCCGTTCAAAAGGCCACGGATTCGTTTTAAAGTATATTTTCTAAATATCAAGGCCAAAGTTTCGTACCAACAGTAGGTTTTTCCAGAAATTCGAAACAAGGACAGAACCTAAAAATATAGTTATCGAAAATAGTTTTTCTCGGACAAAACCTATTCTAATCCCTTCAAATCAACTCCAAAACTAATCTAATCCTACCATACACCTTCTTAGGGTGTCATGGGTTCCTAATCACCATCAAGACCAAAGAATACCATGGGAATATTTATAGGATGACCAATATGTATATATATAACTCAATAAATCATGAAAAATGGTATAAATCACATATCATGCATATTAGTTCCAAAAATGAAAGGAAACATATGAAAATGAAAAGGAAACATGAAAATGAAAGAAATATGCTTACTAGTGAATATGATGAGGTGATTAGAACCAAGGATTAAACCTAAACACCCTAGGTTTTTTATTTCAAAACCTAAACAAGAGTGTTATCTAGATTGTATTGCTTGAACTTGAGAAAAGATTTTGATCCCTTGCTAACTCCTATAGGTGACCGGTTCTATGGAGAACCAAAAGAGAGGAGAGAACTTTTTCTAATACTTGAAATATGATTGAAATGAATGAGAAGAAAAAATGAGTTAGTAAGACTTTATGAATGAGTGTAAATCTAGTTTTTGTGGAAAAAGTGCTACCATTCAATAAATGACTCCACCTCCCCCCACATGGCCGGTTCTAGGGGGGGGGGGGAATGTATCTCATAATGTTTTTTTTTTTTTTTTTTTTTTTTTTTTTTTTTATATTGTATGTAATTTGTTAAATATGTATAAGAAATTTTGTAGGTAGAATTAACTTGTAAAGTTTAATATACCTTTGTGTATTTAAGGAGATTTTAGGTAAAAGTAATTTTTAATAGATCAAAATAAGGTATAATGATATCATAAAAATTGTAAAAATACTTTCCTTGTACAAATTGAGTGATATAATAATTGTCGTGCAGTTTTTAAGAAACACGTCGTAATAATATAAATTTAACGATTCATGTACAAAAAAATTTCAAAACACTAGTTGAACTCAAAATATAGTTTTTACAACTCAATGTGAGTATAAAAATATGTCGGGATCATTTTTGAAAGTAACGGATTAAATATTTAAAATAAAAACTCACGCGATAACGTTTATTAAATATAAAAATTACGCGTTAAATGTGAAATGAAATGCCATGAATGAATTAATATGATGCATATTTAATTTAAGAAATGACCAGAATTTGAGAATTGTGACATTCTTCCCATGTCAGCGGAATCACGTCCCCGTGATTCGATTAACGATACTATGGTCCGAACCTCGACAAGAGTTCTAAAAGTTCATGCTCGTACGAACAGTCTATATGATCATAACAATGCCCATGCGTACAGGTTCCCCATTCAACTAAGTACGTGCCCGTGATTAGATTGGATAGGGTAAACTTACCCAATATCGAACGTAGCTCTCAAAAGACCTTTATGTAGTCGATTCTAATTTAATCTCACAACTCATCAAACAAGAACTGTCATGAGATTAAACTAAACCGACTTGAATAAACTTGTCTCTTAGCTTGATTTTCGCAACTCATCAAACAAGAACTGTCACTAGATCAAGCTAGGAAACAAGTTGTTAGAAAGATAGGAATCAACATCCTTGAATGAAGTCTTTTGAAAGATTCGCTCGATATTGGATTTGCTTACACAAATCAAATCAAATCAACAAAATATATAACAACAAAGGTCGATATCAATAGGTCTCTAATTAGTCAATGACGTGAACGTGGTAAAGATTGGGAGGAAGTTATGCACTCAAAATCATGTCGAACAGAAATAAGGTGGTTGTTCAAAAGAATGTACCCGTTACGCGTTGCGGGCTTCCTCGGTACCCAGATAGAATGCTCGACCACGTGCGGGAGGAATTTCAATGTTCTGATCTTGTGGGCCTTCTATTGCCAACGCCAGGTTTGGACGATTACCTCCTTGATTGGGAGTTCTTTTCAGCTTTGGACAGGTATTGCGAAGGTGATCTAGACTTCCACACTCGTAACATGCTTTCCTCTGTCCTTGATTTCCAGTTCTGTTTGAGCACTTTCGCGCGAAGTGACCCGTCTGTCCACATTTGTTGCACCTTGGGCAGTCTCCTAAGTGATGATAATTACATCGAGTGCACAAAGGATGTGGACCTGCATATCCTTTGCGCTCCTGGGTGGTCGCCCCATAGTTCTGAGTTATTCGCTGCCTCTTGTTCGGCTGATTCTGGTCTCGGCTTCCCTGGTGATCCTCCTGTCGCTTTCGTCCATTGTTTGAAGTACCTTCTCCGTTGTTGGTTCGTCTAGCATCGAGATGTATTATAATTTGGGTGAGTAGGTCCGCTATTCCCGCAGCGTTGTTGTTTGGATTGTCATTGTTGTTTGAGTTGCCGTTGTTGCTACTTCCTGAGCGTGTGTTTCTTGCAGCCATGATTCTACAGAGGACCAAAACATCGGGTTGAGTAAACGACATTCGAACGAAGTCAGATGAGGTGCAGAACGGTGGTAATGTGTGTTATAGTGATCGAAACATGACAGGAACAGAGACATGCTATGTCTAACAAGTCGAAAGATGGAGAAGAGAAGATATAAACAAGGTACGGTAATGTAGACGTGAACGTAAAAAAAAACATGCCATGCATACCCACCCGACCAATGCAACTTCAGGTGACCAGACTCTAAAGACTCGACTAAACATGATTTAAAACTACCACTCTTATCATTGCATGGTTCTTCATAAATTAGACATAGTTGATCAGGCTATGTATAATTTATGAGTAACGATGCAACGATAGGACTAGTTGACTCGGATGATGTTCAATGTTTAATAAAATAATATACAAAAAAATTATTCCGGTTATAGCTGTGATTTTTATTTTTGAAAAATCGGCATTCTCTATAACCTTTGGCTCTGATACCAATCTGTCACACCCTCGCCGGAGGCGGAAACACGAGGTGTAACGGAAGGGAACATAAGCACAAATTAATAGAACATGCCAACATTAATATTTAAAAGAAGAAATACACCATTACAATACCAGTTTAGCCGTCATCGGCAAATATAATACAAAGTTTAGTTCCCAAAATATTGAGTTCTATTACATAATGATTTGTAGTGACAAGTGAAAACTTCATTATGCAAGACCTGGTAGAAAAAGCTTACTAACGATCACCTGAAATGCATGAGAGAAAAACGGGTCAACTATGAAAATAGTTGGTGAGTAAACACGTTTAGTGAAATAAGAAAACTCGTAAGAATATTCAAGATTTCGGTCAACGAAAATGGTCCACAAAGCAAAGGCATTGTAAATCCACTCAGTTCCAAGTTCCGCCCATACAAAACTTGCAACCTGTGTGTTCACAACCCACTGCCAAAAGTAGTATGTCTAAAAGTCAAGTATAAACGGTCATAATAGTTTACAATATAGTACCAAGTATATAATAATCATTCAGGGATGCTCCGAACATGTGAGACTTTGCACTGCTCCAATAAGGGAGACTCCTTTGTCACTCGACCACCTAGGCGAGATTTATTGAGACGCTCTACCAATAAGGCGAGACTTTATAGTGATGCTCCGAACAGAGGAGACTCCTTTGTCACTCGACCACCTAGGCGAGATTTATTGAGACGCTCCACCAATAAGGCGAGACTTTATAGTGATGCTCCGAACAGAGGAGACTCCTTTGTCACTCGACCACCTAGGCGAGATTTATTGAGACGCTCCACCAATAAGGCGAGACTTTATAGTGATGCTCCGAACAGAGGAGACTTTGGGACAAGGTCATAACATGTACGGTTCAACAAGTCATAAGTTCATAATTAAGTCCAAGAGTCTAAGTCCAGTTCAAAAGTTCAAGTCTAAAGAGTTCATAGAAGTAATAATCAATTTAGTTCAAATATGGGTCATGCATTTCGCCCCAAAAATATAGTAAAGCGGTAAAAAGGGGAAGTGATTTACTCACTTGGTAAACCGGAATGATGACAAGAGTGAGTACACCGAGGTAAAAAGTGATGTGTTAACCGGGACCTATTACGAATGATATGATATGCAATGAGTTGCAATGTAATGTTATGCATGCATTTCGTATGTTATTTATACCATTTGTGAGTTTTAAAAAAAAATATTACTTTTCGTCGAAAAATACTCTTTTGACGTCTTGACCCTTCAAAAATCACTTTACAAGTTTTTACGTCAAAATGTCATCCTATAATGGTTTTATAATGATTTATGGTGAAATTTTCACTTTTCGTCGCAAAACAATGTCGTCGAAATTTTTTCATGAAATTAACAAAAATGGCTCCGAAAAACTAGTCGTAAAATGGTGTACGTCGCACGTTAGAGAACGAACTCGACGGTTTTGGAAAGTTTGTATCGATATCTAGAAGTTTCAGTTCAGGAGTTTTCGTCCAAAAGGTCTCGATCATAAAGATATTAAGGGCTAAAGATAGTGATTTTTGCTAATTGTGTGCAGAAAATGTGTTTCGGCCAAGTTTGAACATCCGAAATTAATTCACTATGAATCCGCTTTACAAACGGCTTGTTGTTTTGAAAAATATGGCCGGTGAACTTGATTTTTCTAGAAGACATTTTGTTCCAAAAAGTTTCACAACCTTGTTAAAAACTGCCGCAAACATGGTCGTTACAGCTAATGTAACACTTGTAACGTAAAAATAATATAGTTTTTCAGAAAATAATAGTTACGGCAAGTTTATGAAAACGAGCATATCTTTGTCGTTTTAAATCCGTTTTCTACGTATAATACGTCCTTAGCTTCGTATCGAAGTAAACTAATATATTTTTGACTAGTCGAAATAATTTGCGAAGCTTAAGGCTCGTTTTTGACCCGAAATATACAAAAACAGCAAGCTGAAATTTTCTGAAAATGTCCGTTTCGTCGTCAAACTTTAAAAATCCATAACTTCTTCGTTATAACTCCGTTTTTATCCGTTCAAAAGGCCACGGATTCGTTTTAAAGTATATTTTCTAAATATCAAGGCCAAAGTTTCGTACCAACAGTAGGTTTTTCCAGAAATTCGAAACAAGGACAGAACCTAAAAATATAGTTATCGAAAATAGTTTTTCTCGGACAAAACCTATTCTAATCCCTTCAAATCAACTCCAAAACTAATCTAATCCTACCATACACCTTCTTAGGGTGTCATGGGTTCCTAATCACCATCAAGACCAAAGAATACCATGGGAATATTTATAGGATGACCAATATGTATATATATAACTCAATAAATCATGAAAAATGGTATAAATCACATATCATGCATATTAGTTCCAAAAATGAAAGGAAACATATGAAAATGAAAAGGAAACATGAAAATGAAAGAAATATGCTTACTAGTGAATATGATGAGGTGATTAGAACCAAGGATTAAACCTAAACACCCTAGGTTTTTTATTTCAAAACCTAAACAAGAGTGTTATCTAGATTGTATTGCTTGAACTTGAGAAAAGATTTTGATCCCTTGCTAACTCCTATAGGTGACCGGTTCTATGGAGAACCAAAAGAGAGGAGAGAACTTTTTCTAATACTTGAAATATGATTGAAATGAATGAGAAGAAAAAATGAGTTAGTAAGACTTTATGAATGAGTGTAAATCTAGTTTTTGTGGAAAAAGTGCTACCATTCAATAAATGACTCCACCTCCCCCCACATGGCCGGTTCTAGGGGGGGGGGGGGGAATGTATCTCATAATGTTTTTTTTTTTTTTTTTTTTTTTTTTTTTATATTGTATGTAATTTGTTAAATATGTATAAGAAATTTTGTAGGTAGAATTAACTTGTAAAGTTTAATATACCTTTGTGTATTTAAGGAGATTTTAGGTAAAAGTAATTTTTAATAGATCAAAATAAGGTATAATGATATCATAAAAATTGTAAAAATACTTTCCTTGTACAAATTGAGTGATATAATAATTGTCGTGCAGTTTTTAAGAAACACGTCGTAATAATATAAATTTAACGATTCATGTACAAAAAAATTTCAAAACACTAGTTGAACTCAAAATATAGTTTTTACAACTCAATGTGAGTATAAAAATATGTCGGGATCATTTTTGAAAGTAACGGATTAAATATTTAAAATAAAAACTCACGCGATAACGTTTATTAAATATAAAAATTACGCGTTAAATGTGAAATGAAATGCCATGAATGAATTAATATGATGCATATTTAATTTAAGAAATGACCAGAATTTGAGAATTGTGACACTTGTCGTAGGGACTAGCCAAAAAAGGTCGACTGGAAAAGTGCTGTTTGGTCTAGTGAAAAGAACTTGACAGGAGTTATTCTATGTTTTTTTGGAACTGCCAAGAGTTTATTAAGAAAACCCTCAAATAGAGGAGAGGAAATACAAGCCAAAACAGATCTTCAAGAAGGATTTATGTTCAAGAAAGAAAAAAGAGATATAGATACACCACCTAAGATACCAACATAAAACCAATCTAAAGCTCAGCAAACTAAAAGAGTTGCACCATAAGAGAATCGATGCAATATGGATTCGACACCCAGATATTCCAACTGATGGGTAGTTTAAACCCTCTGTTAGAAATCCAAAGAAGCGAAAGAGATTGGGTGTTAAGGAAAATGTCTTCCTTACGAATTCAATGTGAGGATTCCGAATTAGCATGAACAATTCTATTTCGCCAACTCCAAATTTCTCGAATTGGAACATAGATAGTAGCTTGAAAAACTTTACGCTATGCTAGAAGAACTATGTTTTGGTGTCACAAAAATTGGTTAGTTATTTTAATTTACGAATAGAGATTTGTTCAATTAGAGGAACACAATTTTTTTGGATTCCAATATCTATTGGTAGGTCTTATAAACGTAAAGTGTTTTGTCAATTGGATGACATGTAGGATTGTTATATTCGGTTGAGAAAATCATGACGATGTGAAGTTCAAGCTTCTTATGATTTAAAGCCTAGCCTCTACCTTTTCTTAAACTACAAGAATCAGGAGAACAGGCGACGAATACAATGCCGACGCCACTGTGGTGTCGGCAACATACGCTATACGACAAAAAAACCCTTGACCAGAGGGGGAGATGCGTTGAAAATTTATGTCAATATAATGCCGACGACAGGGTGTCGGCAATATAAAAGTAAAATTTGACTTTGTATTTTTAGGCAATTTCTTGGCGGGATCTTTTGGCGCTCATATATTCCCGACGCCACGTCGACGGGAATATAAATCCATATAATTATTGGGTGATTAGCGTGTGATTAATGCAATTCAATTTTGTTTTAACAATGGCGTCGGCAATTGTATAAATGATTATTTATTTGGTTATTATTTAAAAGTAGTATAAAAGTCAAATCCATATAATTGCTGGGTGGATTGCGTACATAATCTTACTAATATTGATTTTAATTGAACATGTTATGTATAATTATTTAAAAGTGTTCAATTTTAAATAAACTTATATAATTTTATTTTTTACAGTTTAAACTGACCGATCATCCTCAATTCGGTAAAACACAAATAGACACAAAAAACCCAATCGTCATTATTTTCACAAAACACACATAACAATGGCTGATTACATGCCGGAACGGGAGTGGACAATGGCTTTATCGTCGATGTATCTCTTTAATGAAGTTCTTAATACGCTCAAATTGTGCATGTTTTTAGTAGCGTTATCCGTGTTTTTATGTATGTTATTTGGTTATAATCATATGCTTTTGTTGCTTAATCATATCAAAGTGCGTTTGCTAGTTCATTTGTAGCCAAGTACAGGAAAGTGGAGAAAAAGACGGAAAAAGAAGTAAAATACGAAGATTTCTCCATATATGAAGAATTCCCGACCAAAATGAGACTTGTGGAGTATATTCGAGAAGATAAAGTCATCAAATTAGTGGTCCAAAGACTTAAGAATAAAGTTCAAGAAGGAAAACGAGAAAGAAATGAAGAAAAGAAGCTTAAACGAAAAGATATTGGAAGCCTCGTTGTTCCCGACACACCTTCACCATTTTGGCCATAACGTTTGCATACGGACTCCGTTTGACCCCCGGTTCGCGGCCACGGAAAGCTAAGAGAAAGATCTACAACTTTCGTCTTTATGACTTTTTATGATTTTTGCTCCAACCGATCGGTCGAGTCCCGCAACCGGATCCGGTTGGAGAATGGTCAGAAGACCAACCGATTCGGTTGGAGCTCAACCGAATCCGGTTGGAGGTCCTGTTTCAGCCATTTCTTCATTGTTAAGACTCCATACATGTTCCAAACGGTTCTAGTCCCTTCCTACATGTATTCTAGGTCCTTCTAAACTCCTTGGAGGCCAAGTTCAACATTTAATACCCCTAGGCTTGGAAGTAGTATAAATAGAGGCCTTTGCATCCTCATTTCACACACCAAAACTTGAGAGATCTTCTCTCACACCTATCTTATCACCACTACTACTCTCTCAAAGCCTAAATTCGTTCATAAAGTTCCAGGAAACTTTGGAGGTCCAAGAAGTCATCATTTGGAGGTCAAACCATCAAGAAGTCTACCCCAATACTTTGGGAATCATTACTACATCATTTGTAATCTTATTCCAAGCATTGTAAGACCTTTAATCATGTTTTCTAATGTTCAAAGTTATGAGTTTATGTTCATGTTTGCTATGAGTGGTTAGTTTCTTTATACACTTGCTTAAATGATGTTGATTATCATATGATTAGTTAGTGATTGTGTTAACATGTTTTAATTCAATTTCAAGTTGATTCTAAGATCCAATTGTGCTAAAGTTTCATAGTGACATTTGTTAATCAAGTTTGGCTAATTGATAATAATCGTTGGGGTCGAAAGAACTTCGTGTTATTCAACTAGTCATAATCATTTTGTCTATGGATGATTGTTTTTACCCATTATTCTTGATTATACAAAGGAACTAAGGTGTGGTTGTAATAGAAACGCTTTTTGATTATCAAATTGGATTGGTTGGAAACATCTAAATGGTCGTAAGATTAGTTGTTGAGAATCAATTGTAGCCTTTTGTCTATGATCGGTTACCTTTTGTATTGACCATTTCTTAAGCAATTTGATGAACAAGTGGATGTTTTTGTGTTTAAGTTTATGAAAGTAGACTTATGAAACTCGAATTGAACTTGAATTGATTGGTTAAACTTAAAGCTTGTTTTTATGAACTAAAATCTTGACGAAGGTTTAACTTGTAAGAACAATAGATTAGTTTTCAACTAATTATCACAACCAACATGTTAAGTAGTTAACACAATCACATTAATTTATGATATGATACTAGTTTAAGCAAGTGTAGTTTTTAATCATCTGAATTTCATTATACCTATTTGCTTTGTTATATGTTTTGGATAGACTCCGTTAATTCAAACTTGTGTTTAGATTCACTCAAATCCCTGCGAACGATCCCGACTTACCTTCATAATCTTGCTATAACGGACGAGTATACTTGCTCGTATGTGTTATTGGTAATATTGGTAATTCACCTTTTATAAATTTAAAACTTGCACCAACTGGGCACATCAAGTTTTTGGCGCCGCTGCCGGGGATTTGATTGTGTTTCAACAAGTTTTTGAATTTCCCTTAGTCGATTCAACCCAAAAAAAAAAATTCCCTCAAAAACCTTAACCGGATTCGGTTGCCCCTCAACCGAATCGGTTACAATTTGTCCCATCACTCAACTGGTCTAACCGATCGGTCGCATCCCGCAACCGATCCGGTTACCTTCCTCTGTTCCATATAAAACTATTTTCGTTGTTTGTCCGTGTGTTTAGATATTGCCTGGATTCTCTAGGTCATTGTATGAACACTCGAGCAGCGGGAATTGAACCAATTACACCTCTTACCAACCCCGAACGATTGATTCGAAGAAGAAGGAGAACACGTTTCATACCATTGGAAAAT
Source organism: Chrysanthemum seticuspe (assembly GCA_019973895.1). Lineage (NCBI taxonomy): Eukaryota > Viridiplantae > Streptophyta > Magnoliopsida > Asterales > Asteraceae > Chrysanthemum > Chrysanthemum seticuspe. The sequence continues at coordinate 316,692,218 of BPTQ01000009.1, forward strand.
CGTGTACCAAGAGTACCAAACCCACCATTTGATAACCTCATTGAAGCCAAAGTTGTTTACAATCCTTTCACCAATTTACCTTTTCCCATGGCAGACGATCAACCCATGTGGGGAACCAACCGAACCGTAGCACCAACTCCCGAAAGTGCTATTGTTGCTATTAATCTTGGTGACAACTTCACCGTGAAGGGACATCACCTTTCTATGATCAAAGACCGACAATTCGATGGCCGTGCGCGGGCCGATCCGCATAAGCACATTGCCGAATTCATCGAAATTTGCGGCATGTTTCGTTATGGCGACACCGATGTCAATGCCATCAAACTCAAACTTTTCCCATCATCACTCGCCGGAGATGCCAAAGTATGGTACAATGAATTAACCCCAGGAATCATCAATACTTGGGAGGAGATGAGGCAAGCTTTTGTGAGCCGATTCTTTCCACCTGCCATGTTTGATCGATTAATGGGAGAAATTCGTGCTTTCAACCAAAACCCAAACGAATCACTTGTCGAAGCTTGGCTTCGAATGAAAGATTTGCTTCGTAGTTGTCATGGACATGGATTATCAAAAGGAACCATTATCCAAATCTTTTACCATGGACTAGATGAAATCTCTCAAGGCATCCTTGATGCTGGAGGAATTTTTCTCTATAAGACTCCCAACGATGCACATCAATTGCTCGAAGATCGAGTACTTCTCAAACTTGATTGGTCCAAAGATTCCAAAACCAAACCTCTCCGAAAAACCGTTGCTTTTGTCGAAAACACCATTACCTCAAAACTCATGGAGAAGATGGAAGCGTTAACCTCAAAAATCGACTCGCAGTACAAAGATATCAAAGATGAAATGAAGGAAATGCGAGACGGATGCAACAATTGTGGAGGAAATCATCCATCGTCCGAGTGCGACGATAAACCTATGGGTGGACCGAAGGAAGGAGAAGCGAGTTATAATCAAGGAGGATACCGTGGAGGAGGATATCGTAGTAATTATTACGGTCGAAATTCTGGAAATTGGCAAGACCGCCGACCAAGGGATGACAACCGTGATTCTCAACCACGAACTGACGATCCACTACCACAAAATCCCGACAAAAAGATGGAAGAAACCGAATTCGAGAAAACCATGAGAGAATTCGTGGCTGCTCAAAAATCTGCAAATGATTTTATAAAAAATCAATTTTTCAATCTCGAAACCAAAGTTGAGCAAGGACAGAAAAATCATCAAGCATCTATCCAAGATCTTGAAAACAAGTTTGGCAGATTTTCTGACCAACATTCCTCTAGACCATCTGGTTCATTGCCAAGTAATACCCAATCCAACCCAAAACCATCAAATGATAAGACGTACCATCCACCACAAACAAGAAACGAGTATGTCAAAGCTATCTTCACAAATAGTAATTTCTCGAACGATTCCAATTCGAATATCGTTGTTTCCGCCGGTGGAAGCAACATCAAAATCGATCATGCCTCATTAATCGAGAAATTGGAAGCTCTCTCAACAAACATCGATACCCAATTCATAAGCATACGGAGGGAGATGATGGAACTGCGAAATAATTACCAAGCTTTAAACTACGATGCTGAGGATGACACACCGATGTGTGATCCCATGGAAGCGAACCTAGTCCAACATGAAGGATATCACGGAGGATATCACCACCAAAATTCCAAAAATTGGTACTCCTATCCATATCATAACCCAACCCATACATATCCTCGATATCAGTCATGGAATACAATACCACATCCATCACAACATTTCAATACACCTAAAACCTCACCGGAGGAGATGATGAGAGAATGGATGGCCAATCAAACAAAAGCCAATGAGAATATGACGAACCTGTTGGTTGAATTGGAACATAAAGTCGATCAAGGAAGAAGGAACCAACAAGCGATAAGCCAAGACTTGGAGAGGAGGATAGGAAGATTAAGTAAGGAACAGGAAGTCCTTCATGTTGAATCTCTTCTTTACACCACAGATTCCAACTCGAGACATGAGTTTGTCTACAAACCACCATCAATTCAAGACGAGAACGATAAGGGTGAGGATGAATTTATCGAAGAGGACGAGATCGAGCACATTCCAACCACGCCAAATCTAAACCAAATCATGTCTAACTCACCAACCGTGTTACCTTTTCTTGAGGATTGCACCATGCATATACCAACCACTCAATTACAAAGTTCTGAACACCATGTTGGTGATGAAAAGTTCAACAAAATCAGTGACAACTGGAATGGAGAACTGGAAAGAAAGATAGACAAATGGCCTGAGCCACAAAATCCAGTTTCTTTAAATCAAAACGGTAGGACTAAGCCACCTCCTACATCTCACCTTGAGAATGTGGATGCAATATTCACTGGGAGTGGAAAGTCCGATGATCCTCCGAAAAATCATAAAGATCCGCCACCTGTCCTCATTTCTAATGAAATCGACCAAATGTTCGAGATAACAAAGAGGGACTTTCACTTGGTCAAACCAAAAGAATCAAATGTATCTCCATCACTTGTGGAGTACAAACCAAAGATCCCATACCCTCAACGTTTAAGAGCTGAAATTCCCCATTTGAACCGTATGGTCAAAGTATCCTAACTCGGGGAAGATTCGAGTCAGGCTGATGACTCGGTAATAAAACAAGCGCTTCTCGGGAGGCAACCCGTGTGTTTCATATTTGATTTTCTGTGGTCACTCCCCAAAGTTTAAACCTTTGGTTGAACTTAAGTGTGGGGGGGGTGCCATCCTTTTAATAAAACCTTTTGTTTGTTTATAAGATTATGTGCAGGTGATGATTTCTCTAGTGGACGCCAGGAATGAAGAAAGAATTTTAAGCTGATAAACTCGTTGACATATCTGGTTTCATCTCTATTTTCCCTATTTCTATACTTTGAAGTTCATTTATCATTGAGGACAATGTCTAACTTAAGTGTGGGGGGGGGGGGGGGTGAATAGGAAAAATTAGAGTTTTCATGCTTAAATTTAAAATTTTGTTTGCCCTTGTGATCTAGTTGTTTTCACACTTTTAGAATTATCTATTAGAATAACTGGATCATTCCACTGGTAAAACTGGTAATATTTGAAACTTCGAGATGTGTTCCGATTACTATTGCAATCCATTCTGGGATCGATGACATTTGCTAACACATATTATACCCTTTCCACTAAATTGTGAGGATTTGAGCCTATTTCTTATTAGCATACATCTTTTATGCTTGGATCTTTTGCTATGAGTGTGCCGGTGATTTTATTTATTCTAGAACTTGTGCTTGTAAATCATTACCAGACCGCAGTGAGATTGCATTCGTGCGATATAAGTGAATTCGTGTGATAAAGAGGCACCTTAGGATTTAACCCAAATGGCCTTCCATTTTACATCTAATTATATATTAGCTAGCCTCATTGGTTAGTTAACCACCCACATGGACCCATTTGTAGTGCTCATTTTTAGCACTAGATACCCCTAGTTACACCTTCTGAGCCATCCCTTTCATTTTTTGCTTCACCCAGAAAATACAAAAAGATTTTACATTTTAAACCTTAGCCTATCCCATATCAATGTCTAACGGTTGGTTGCTAGTCGCCTGGAAAGTGAAGATTGTTCAAATGATTATGAGTACCACATCCTATGAGATTGATTGAGCCATACGTTATGTTATGTTAAAAAAAAAAAAAAAAAAAAAAAAAAAAAAAAAAAAAAAAAAAAAAAAATTGTTGAAAGTATGGTAATAATAGCCAATGTGCTATGATCGAAGAATAATTATCATGGCAAAGCGAAAAACTGTGGAAAGTGGAAAAGAAGAAATTGAAGCTATAATCGTTTATTTGGTTCGCGGAATGTTTGGTAGCTAGCAACATGAGTATTAGACTTGATTTCATTTTTATTTTAACACCAATTTCATAAACATTCCCATGCCTTATCCATACCCTTAACCCTTAGCCATATCATTATAACCCGAATAAAAGCCCTCTTTAGATGTTTTTACTTGGTGCTCACGCCACGTCGGTGGAGTTTTGTTTCTTGTACAAGCCTATGGTAATATTTAGATCATGACTGTGCAATATGAGTGTACTATTCCTTAATACTATCCATCTCTAAATAAATTGAGTGTTGAGTGAATTATACATCCGTTACTTTTCGTGAGGTGTTCTGAAATGTTAATCATGCAAGAAAATCATTGGATATTGTCAAACATCTTGATGTTTCACCTTTATAAAGCATAATTGATGAATCCTCTCTCGTATTTATACTTGGTTGATTTGCATCACATTTTTCATAATCACGATCTTCTACCAGTGGATGTTTTTCCTAGATTTGCTTGAGGGCAAGCAAAGTTTAAGTGTGGGGGAATTTGATAACGCTCAAATTGTGCATGTTTTTAGTAGCGTTATCCGTGTTTTTATGTATGTTATTTGGTTATAATCATATGCTTTTGTTGCTTAATCGTATCAAAGTGCGTTTGCTAGTTCATTTGTAGCCAAGTACAGGAAAGTGGAGAAAAAGACGGAAAAAGAAGTAAAATACGAAGATTTCTCCATATATGAAGAATTCCCGACCAAAGCAAGACTTGTGGAGTATATTCGAGAAGATAAAGTCATCAAGTTAGTGGTCCAAAGACTTAAGAATAAAGTTCAAGAAGGAAAACGAGAAAGAAATGAAGAAAAGAAGCTTAAACGAAAAGATATTGGAAGCCTCGTTGTTCCCGACACACCTTCACCATTTTTGCCATAACTTTTTCATACGGACTCCGTTTGACCCCCGGTTCGCGGCCACGGAAAGCTAAGAGAAAGATCTACAACTTTCGTCTTTATGACTTTTTATGATTTTTGCTCCAACCGATCGGTCGAGTCCCGCAACCGGATCCGGTTGGAGAATGGTCAGAAGACCAACCGATTCGGTTGGAGCTCAACCGAATCCGGTTGGAGGTCCTGTTTCAGCCATTTCTTCATTGTTAAGACTCCATACATGTTCCAAACGGTTCTAGTCCCTTCCTACATGTATTCTAGGTCCTTCTAAACTCCTTGGAGGCCAAGTTCAACATTTAATACCCCTAGGCTTGGAAGTAGTATAAATAGAGGCCTTTGCATCCTTATTTCACACACCAAAACTTGAGAGATCTTCTCTCACACCTATCTTATCACCACTACTACTCTCTCAAAGCCTAAATTCGTTCATAAAGTTCCAGGAAACTTTGGAGGTCCAAGAAGTCATCATTTGGAGGTCAAACCATCAAGAAGTCTACCCCAATACTTTGGGAATCATTACTACATCATTTGTAATCTTATTCCAAGCATTGTAAGACCTTTAATCATGTTTTCTAATGTTCAAAGTTATGAGTTTATGTTCATGTTTGCTATGAGTGGCTAGTTTCTTTATACACTTGCTTAAATGATGTTGATTATCATATGATTAGTTAGTGATTGTGTTAACATGTTTTAATTCAATTTCAAGTTGATTCTAAGATCCAATTGTGCTAAAGTTTCATAGTGATATTTGTTAATCAAGTTTGGCTAATTGATAATAATCGTTGGGGTCGAAAGAACTTCGTGTTATTCAACTAGTCATAATCATTTTGTCTATGGATGATTGTTTTTACCCATTATTCTTGATTATAGAAAGGAACTAAGGTGTGGTTGTAATAGAAACGCTTTTTGATTATCAAATTGGATTGGTTGGAAACATCTAAATGGTCGTAAGATTAGTTGTTGAGAATCAATTGTAGCCTTTTGTCTATGATCGGTTACCTTTTGTATTGACCATTTCTTAAGCAATTTGATGAACAAGTGGATGTTTTTGTGTTTAAGTTTATGAAAGTAGACTTATGAAACTCGAATTGATCTTGAATTGATTGGTTAAACTTAAAGCTTGTTTTTATGAACTAAAATCTTGACGAAGGTTTAACTTGTAAGAACAATAGATTAGTTTTCAACTAATTATCACAACCAACTTGTTAAGTAGTTAACACAATCACATTAATTTATGATATGATACTAGTTTAAGCAAGTGTAGTTTTTAATCATCTGAATTTCATTATACCTATTTGCTTTGTTATATGTTTTGGATAGACTCCGTTAATTCAAACTTGTGTTTAGATTCACTCAAATCCCTGCGAACGATCCTGACTTACCTTCATAATCTTGCTATAACGGACGAGTATACTTGCTCGTATGTGTTATTGGTAATATTGGTAATTCACCTTTTATAAATTTAAAACTTGCACCAACTGGGCACATCAATCCTGAATTCGGTAAAACACAAATAGACACAAAAAACCCAATCGTCATTATTTTCACAAAACACACATAACAATGGCTGATTACATGCCGGAACGGGAGTGGACAATGGCTTTATCGTCGATGTATCTCTTTAATGAAGTTCTTAATACGTATAGTGTAACACCCCCAAAATTTCACAGCGGAAGCGTTCGGGTCATGGGGTGCTACTAAATCAATAATCACAACACAAGGTAATAAAGAATGGAAATTCTATTCCATTTTCAAAATATAGATTTATTTAAGAAATAGTTTTACATCATTGTTTCAAAGTGCGGAAGTAAAGCCCATAAAAATAAATGTTGTTCCATTAAAAGTTGTATTAGATTTGTTTGAAAACACTTCGGGTGCCAGTCTTCAACGAATGCCTTTGCCATTGCCCACGCCAATAAGTAAACCTGAGAAAAACATGCTAAAATGTCAACACAAAGGTTGGTGAGTTCATAGGTTTAAGTTTCGAAAATCAAGTTAGACCACAGTTGCACGTATAGCATCTCCGTGAATGACACTATATGCAAAAAGGCTATTACGCTAGTACCAAGTTCATGCGACCGAAACTACGACAGTGTGCATGCATCTAGAAGCATGATAAATAAAAGCCCAGCAAGTGTATTTCCAGTACACTCAATCAATACGATATGATATACGTCCGACGTTTGCCTATCCGGTCAAACTCGAACGGGGGTGTCATCCCCAATAGATCTATTCATAACAATCGCGCCTCCCCAAAGGGAACTAACGGTAGCATAGTTGGGATTCAAGGTTTTTTCACGTAATAGTGTTTTCAGTTTCAGGTCCTAAAAGAGTTTTGCATGTTTCTCACCCCCAAAGTTTTATAAAACAAGTAATAAGAGTAAAAGTGCGGCTATAAACTCACCTTAGCAGTTCGGTGAATAAAGTATCAAGAGATCAAGTAACAAGTAGCTCCAACACGCAACCTAAATTAGTACAGCAAGTCTCAGTTTGCAGTTTTGTGTGTTCACGACTCAGAGTTTTTAAATAAATGCAAGTGTTTATACGTGGTTGTGTTTAATGTTGCTTGTGTGGCAGAGTTTATGTTTAAATCGTTTTAAAGTGTTTGTGAAAAATCATACGTTGTCGGTAAAGTATAAATAAATACAACATTGAGTGATATGATATGTACATATATAAGTAAATGTGTTTTTATGTATATATATTGTAGAGTTAGTGAGAAATATTTTTATTACTTTTGTTTTAAATATTCTCTTGTCTTTTAGTCGGGTTTTAGTATTAAAACTAAATATATTAATTTGACGAAATTACAAACAAGATGTGTCAGGAATAAATTGTTTTGACATTTTTATTAGTAGTTAAAATGTTTAAGTTTGGGGTCCAAAAATAGTTGTTAGAATGTAAAAATATATATATATATATATATAAAAGTGTCAAGTATTGAACTTGAGGGTTGGAATTGTACAGAGTTATATAAGTTATAAACTTATACAAGTTTTAAGAAAAGTAACAACTAGTTTAAATTTGGAGGGCTGAATCTGTCAATGAGTGAAACTTTTAAAAGTAACAAAAATTACAAAAAAAAAGCTTCCACCCAGATTCGAACCTGGGTGGTTTGTGTGACTCTTTAACGAACCAGCCAAAGGAGCCAAGTGCTCTTTTAGTTTTAATATTGCAACAGTTTTATACTTAACACATTTTAGACTGTTTTGAAAATGGGTTTATGAGTTTCTTTAAAAAAATAAAATCTCCAAAGAGACACTAGAAGGATTCGAACACGGGTCTGTTGGGTTAAATCTGAGCGATACTACCACTGGAGCCAAGGCTCTTTCTTGTCATTCTTTACATATTAGAGTTACTTAAGGGATATCTTTTCTGTTTTATTTTTGCTATAAATCACACTCAGTATATGCTGAGCGTGGGTTTTGCATGAGTTTCATTGTTTTTGTTTTCATTTCTTCTTCAAAATTGTTTTGCCATTTAACGAGACCCAAGAGCTTGCCATGCAAGAAAACAAATTAACCACTTAACTACTTAAGCATGCTAGTCTGAAAGCGTACATTGGTGTGTATGTCGATATGTCTTGAAAATATGCACATGCTTATTTTTAAGGTACTTACAAGTATTAAACGAGTTCGAAATTTGCCACACAAGTTGAAAACACAACATGGTCATCTTTCACATATGTATGTATGAATATACAAGACTTAAAATGATCAAGAAGTAATCAAATGAGGAAGTTTGGAGGCTCACAATGGGTCGAGACTTAGCGTGTCGAATGAGAATGTGTGACCAAGAACGAGTGAGACGATAAACAACCTAGCATCCAATGCTTGACTAGAACTAACCCGAAGTAAACGTTTGGCTTATGAAAATGAAACCCGAAACCTTGCTCATTGGGCGAGTATGTTTAGAATGTGAGAAGTGTTTGAGTGAGTTAGATATGTAATGAGTTTGTGAGTTTAGCAATGGTCTTAGAAGTTTATATAGAAGGAGGTGGGCATGGTCTTCACGTGGGATCACAGAAATGTGGTATCATAATGTTAGCAAAGTTGGTTGGGTTGCTTTGTTTTTGCTTGGATGTCAGCCCTTGTTCTTCGGAAAGTAGTTAGGGAGGTTTTAGAGGTGGGGTATGGTGTACGTTGGGTAGCAGAGAAGGAAGAGAAGAAGTGAGGTTGGGAAGATAAGGGTTGCACATGGGTTAGCTTGTTTTGTGCTTTGTTATTGACCAAGGTTTGTGTTGTCTTTTGTGTTTTTGGCTTCTGCTCATATAGGAACAAAAGCAAGAAATGGTTATTGGCAGTTTGGCACATGCATGATACATATAATTGACCAAAGTTGCATTTGATTCTTTTCTTTTGTTGCTGAGATCTCGAAGTCCAACACCGAAACATAGAGGAATAATACTTGTGCTATTGAGTCATAAAATAATAATGAGAGATGTACTTGGGTAGGCTTTCATTTGACCAAAGGTGCATTTGTGTTGGTGGCATTTGATTTGTTTTGATGCCTCGCTAGAAACATGAAATCATAGAAATACATATCTACTTTTACTTGTTAAGTTTTGTGTCACAAGATAAAAAGAATATAGGATGCGCTTGGTTATCGTTTTTGCTTGAGTCATAGTAACTAGAAAAAGAAAGTACCAAAGTATTAGTGAAATTTGTTTTACAAATTTATCAAAGGGTGTGTTTAGGCTGAGAAATAAAAGGGCTAGGCCCAAGAGGATAGACAAGAGTTGGGTTGGGTTTGTTTATGCACGAGAGCCCAAGAAAAGAGTTGGATCGGGTAGAACATGCGAGCCCAATAAAATAAATTGGATTGGGTCGGGTTGGGCTTAGAGGCCGGGTAGAAAATAAAAATATAAAAGTTTATATTATATACTTATTTTATAAAGTTTTTATTATCGAGGTCGAGGTGGAAAAGTATCACGTGACTTGTTGTGTTTAAAGTTCGAAACGAAAGAAAAAAAAAATATAGCCACAAAAATTGGTATGGAAATTTACGAGTGGTTACATATAGCGCCGAAATTTATGATGAATATGGTTCTTATCAGAAAAAGCCATATTACATACGTATTATTCCAACAACAACAACATCAACATCAAGGACAACAATAACAACAACTACAAGAACAACAACGACAACAACTACATACGAAGATTTTCCATGTCACCTAACAGCTCACGAAGTATTGCATCCGACTGACATGCGTGGTCATCAGGAATCCTTGCCATTTCAAGTCTTGCCTCGAGCATCCTTACTCTTGTCTCTAGCAGCTGTTTTTGTGATTCCAGCATGTTTATCCTAAGATCTTTGGCATTACAACTTGAGCATTCTGTTGGTGCAGATCCAGAACCTTCAGATGTTGAAGCAGAAGAGATTATTCTTAAGTACTTGTCAAATTCACTCTTCCACATAAAATATCCGCACCCATTATCTTTTTTTCTGGGCTGTTACATAATAAGAAAAATATAAGAGATTACAACCCAATTATTTGCATATTTACATAAATAAGAAATGTATGATTGTTCACCTTCGACAGAGGACATGCATAATATTATCGTCCAGATGAATATTCTGTATATGATGTTCTTAATCTTATATTTCCTGCTCCACAAGAACACATAAAAGGATTATATGGCTCCATCTCAGGTTTTGAAATTTGTGTGAAGATAAGAGGTTGTGAGGTTGAGTGGTTTTGAGGATAAGAGGTTGTGAAATTCGTGTGAAGATAAAAGGACTATATAATGTGATTGTCGGGTTGGTGGGAAGTTTTGACGCCACCTTTTTAGTGGGAAATTTTGGCGCCATTTTTTGGTGGGAAATTTTGGCGCCATTTTTTTGACATGACCCGTTTTATGCATGTGAAATCCGATATCGGACAGTAAGGGTTCTCGGGCAGTGTGTGATCTCAGGACAAAAGTAAAAGACCTAAACTCGTTCGTTTAACATAGCACATAGAATCGTTCATTTAACATGTTACTTATAACCATAGCACTTAGACTCGTTCGTTTAATACGTTATGTATAACCATAGCACCTAGACTCGTTCGTTTAACACGTTACGTATAACCATAACACCTAGACTAGGTCGTTTAACACGTTACGTATAATCATAACACCTAGACTCGTTCGTTTAACATGTTACGTATAACCATAGCACCTAGACTCGGTCGTTTAACATTGTACGTATAACCATAACACCTAGACTTGGTCGTTTAACACATTACGTATAACCATAGCACCTAGACTCGTTCGTTGAACACGTTAAGTATAACCATAACACCTAGACTCGGTCGTTTAACACGTTACATATAACCATATAACACCTAGACTCGTTCGTTTAACACGTTACGTATAACCATAACACCTAGACTCGGTCGTTTAACATGTTACGTATAACCATAACACCTAGACTCATTCGTTTAACATGTTACGTATAACCATAACACCTAGACTCATTCGTTTAACATGTTACGTATAACCATAGCACCTATACTCGTTCGTTTAACACGTTACGTATAACCATAGCACCTAGACTCGGTCGTTTAACACGTTACCTATAACCATAACACCTATACTCGGTCGTTTAACACGTTACGTATAACCATAACATCTAGACTCGGTCGTTTAACACGTTACGTATAACCATATCACCTAGACTCATTCGTTTAACATGTCACGCATAACCATAGCACCTAGACTCGTTCGTTTAACACATTACGTATAACCATAGCTCCTAGACTCGGTCGTTTAACACGTTACGTATAACCATAGCACCTAGACTCGTTCGTTTAACATGTTAAGTTTACCCATATCACCTAGACTCGTTCGTTTAACACGTTACGTATAACCATATCACCTAGACTCTGTCGTTTAACATGTTACGCATAACCATAGCACCTAGACTAGGTCGTTTAACACGTTACATATAACCATAGCACCTAGACTCGTTCGTTTAACAGGTTACGTATAACCATAGCACCTAGACTCGGTCGTTTAACGTGTTACGTATAACCATAGCACCTACACTCAGTCGTTTAACATGTTACGTATAACCATAACACCTAGATTCGTTCGTTTAACACGTTACGTATAGCCATAACACCTAGACTCGTTCGTTTAACATGTTACGTATAACCATATCACTTAGACTCGGTCGTTTAACATGTTACGTATGACTATATCACCTATACTCGTTCGTTTAACACGTTACGTATAACCATATCACCTCAACTTTTTATAAATACTATCTTCAAAGATACATTCAATAATTATATAAAATATATATTTTTTTATGATTGTATTAAATAAAAAATTTTAATTATTTAAAAGTGTTTAATTTTAAATTTTAATTATATATATATATATATATTACATAAATTTTTTTAATTATTTAAAAGTGTTTACTTTTAAATAAACTTATATTTTAATTTATTTTTATAGTTTATATAATTTTATTATTATTTTTAAATTAAATTAAAGTATTTGTATCTAAAAAAAATAAAAATAAGTATTTTGTATAATACCGACGACGGGGCGTCGGTATTATTTATACTATATTACCCCCAAAAAATTTAGACGTCCCCCCAAAAAATTTAGACGTCCCGCCAAAACACAAAACGACAAAAGGTAATTTATTCCAGACGACATGGCGTCGGGAAGAAACCTAAATAAAAAATATATATGTATTTTACCTATGCCACGTCGTCGGTAAAAAAGATTGATAAATTTATATCATATCTAGATCTGATATCTATTCACACTTAAGAAAAAAAAAACATCTCTTCCACAGCAAACTCAATTCGCTGCGCTTACTCTTCCACTTCAATTCAATTCGCTGCGCCTACTCTTCATCTCTTCCACAACTACACCACATAACCACCGTCTCCTCCACTACACCACTGCACCACCGTCTCCTCCACCACAGCAAACCACCACTCGCACCACTAGGCACGTCCCTCCTCCCCTCTCTCAATTAATTCTTTTATCCTCAACCCCTCTCATATTAATTCTTTTCTTCCTCAACCCCCCACCACTTCTTTTCTCATATCAGGTAAGTGAATTTTTATTTTTTTTTTAGTTTGTTTAATTTTTAAATGTCTTAATTGGTTTAATTTTTGTTTAATTAGTATTCTGTTTTTTTTTTAATTAAATGTATTTTTTTTTGGGTACAGCCTTGAGAGAGTCGAGAGCCGAAAGCTGAGAGCTGAGAGCCGAGACAAAAGGTAATGTATTCTCTATTTGTTTTTTTTTTTTTTAACTTTTGGTATCCTGACGACATGTGGTCGTCAACAGTAGCAGATAAGCAGTTAGTTAAGATTTAGAATAGCTTTTGATCTGGTGTTGGACTACTAGTTAGTTAAGATTTAGAATAGCTTAACAATCTGGGATCTTGGTGTCTACGTCATACAACATGCCAACATAAATAATAGGCGTCCCGTAGAGTCTAATCGAACTAGATGGTATCCATGTCGATTCAATCACGAAGTTGTATGTTATGAAGGCGACTAAAATTTTCAAATGAAACATATTGTTTATTACTATCCTAGCCAATTAAAGAAGTAAAAAAAACTGGTTACAAGTATATAATTAACTGTCATGCTACTGTGTTTATGAGTGTGGACCTAAAAACATGTCACCATAGTGTGCTTCTAAAAGCAGTTCTTCGCTTTATGCAAAATTTGTGGTATCTTTCATGCTTACACGAAGGCAAAATTATATGCCCTTTTTTCTTTTTATATTTGGTAAGTTTAATCATAGATGACAACAAACATTTGAGTAATAGCTTATCGAAAGTTTGTGTCATTGAATGACTCTTATATGGAATGCAAATATTTTATCGTATAAGTTTTATAAGAAAAGGTAATGAATGATTGGAGTATATTTAATAGTTCGAAACATAGGATTAATATGGATTTTGTTATCTTGAGAGTTGAAGGCTGTTATGTAGTTTGGTTTTAACTTATTTGAATGTGTATGTATATGAATGTGTGCATGCTTTTATCAATCTGTTTATGAAAAATGTATATGTTATTTAACTTGTACTTTTATAGATGGCAGTAGCCGTGAACCGTGGTCACGGTGGTGACGGTGCCGGTGACCCACCACCCCCTCCACGTGATCTTGGCATCGGTCATCGTGGTAAGAATTTTCTGATTATTTTAAAAGAAACTTAAGCTTGATCATTTGAATTTGGGCTAATAAAGTAACTTTGTGTTCTATATTACACACGTTTCACCCATTTTAGCCGAAACATGCTCTAATAAGTAACTTTCTTGTTTGTTTAAGTCATTTTAGTTGTTTTGACCCATTTTTGCCCAAACAAGTACACATTATGCTAAAAGGGGTCAAAATGGGTGAAACGGGTGTAATATAAACGGCAAAGTTACTTATTAGCACACGTTTAGGCTGATAAGTAACTTTGTATTTTATATTACACACATTTCACCCATTTTAGCCGAAACATGCACTAATAAGTAATTTTCTTGTTTGTTTAAGTCATTTAACTTGTTTTGACCCATTTTTGCCCAAACAAGTATACGTTATGCTAAAATGGGTCAAAATGGGTGAAACTGGTGTAATATAAACGGCAAAGTTACTTATTAGCACACGTTTGGGCTGATAAGTAACTTTGTATTTTTATATTTCACACTTTTCACCCATTTTAGCCGAAACATGCACTAATAAGTAACTTTCTTGTTTGTTTAAGTCATTTATCTTGTTTTGACCAATTTTTGCCCAAACAAGTACACGTTATGCTAAAATGGGTCAAAATGGGTGTAATATAAACGGCAAAGTTACTTATTAGCACACGTTTGGGCTGATAAGTAACTTTGTATTTTATATTACACACGTTTCACCCATTTTAGCCGAAACATGCACTAATAAGTAACTTTCTTGTTTGTTTAAGTCATTTAAGAAGTTTTGACCCATTTTTGCCCAAACATGTACACGTTATGCTAAAATTGGTCAAATTGGGTGAAACAGGTGTAATATAAATGGCATAGTTACTTATTAGCACACGTTTGGGCTGATAAGTAACTTTGTATTTTATATTACACACGTTTCACCCATTTTAGCCGAAACATGCATTAATAAGTAACTTTCTTGTTTGTTTAAGTAATTTGAACCTGTTTTATTGATTTATTGATTTTCATAATGTACTAATTAACCCGACTAATATATATATATTTTTTCAACTTTTGTAGGAGGAGATGTGTCGCCTACGGGATCTAGGCGCGGACAACTGATTCGCTCCCAGACGGTCAAGTTTTATCACTCAAGCCGACCACTTGTGAATGGCCAACCGTAACAAACTTAAAACAGTCCGGAACCAAATGCAATGAAGATCAGGAGAGTATAGTGTTTCCCCGGGTCGTTATGTCCCAACGAGTTGTGCGATGAATCACCAAACGAATAGTGATCGAGAGGATTTGAACGGAAAAGAGTTGATGAATGATAACTAAAGAAAAAGTTAATAAATTACAGAGGCTTAAATGCAAATTAAAGAAAATTAAAAAGATAAAATATATTAAATAAACGCTATCACTATTTGCAAAATGATGTTTTTGATTTTTCTTTTATAAAACTTAAATTAAAAACTACGCGACGTACAAAAGAAAATGTAAAACTTAAACAACATAAATCCTAAAAATATGAAAATGACATTTTTACAATCCTAATGATAAAAGAAAATTTTTAGAAAAAGAAAATTATTTTTAAAACTATTTATCTAATTATTATTAATTAAAAACTATTTTTAACTATTTAATAATAGCCTAAAATACAAGAAAATAGGAAATAAAGCTAGAAAAATGAAATTATGACTTGGAAAAATCTAAAATAACAAAAGAGAATTTTTAAAACTAATTTTATATTTTTCTGAATATTTTTGTATTTTCTATGAATTAAAAACTATTTAAAACTACTTAAATTGCTTAAAAATACAAATTTAACTAAGAAAAATCTGGAAAAATATTTTTTTGACTTTTTATATTTATCTTAACTTAAGAAAAATGAAAAATTATTTTTTTGAAACTTTTCTGATTTAATTGTATTAAATGCTAATTAAAAAGACTTAAAAACTGTTTTAAATCAAGAAAAATACCAAACAGACCTAGAAAAATCTGAAAAATTCAAGATAAGTCTAAATTAATATTATCAATCTAGGAAAAATAGAAAAAACAGTGGCTTATGTGAAGAAAAATGAAACTGCAATGCCAAGTGCTTATAAATAAGCACTTGAAATAAGCCAATGAACACCAAAGGGTACCAGCTGATTACAGAAGCTATAATATGCTATAAGTACTCAAAATGAACTAAAAACAACTGCTCTAAACCACTGAATTGCTAAATACCAAGATTTGATGATTTGAGCAAAAGTGCCAAAATCAGTTCTAAGGCTACTACTTGCAGCCCAAGAATAAGCTACACAATAAGCTAGTACTGAAAAACAGAAGTGGGAACCTAAACTAGACCTGGGTGGCTATGTCTAAACCAAAGATGAGCCCTGGCTGAGCTCTGATGAGCTTGGTGCTAGGGCTGCAAGACCCTGTGCAGACTCAGTGAATACTGAGTCAGTGCACAGGGCACTTTAAGCCCTTTTGACAAGCCAGTTTGAAGCTTATAAAAAATTTGCAAAAATCTACAAAAATGGTGATAAGAAAATAGACCAGTAGAAGCTTTTAATCCTACAATTTCATTTGATTTGGCCCAGAAATGAGCTCATGAAAATTCACCCCAGCTGGGCTCAAAATCACATTTTCAGTTTTTGACTTTTTTGACAGTTTTGTAACTTTGACTTATTTGAGATTTGGGCTCAATTTGTGGACTGATAATGATGTTATAAGATGAAATGGAACTACTGCAAGCTATGTCTAAGAATTCTAAACACAAAACAAATGTTTGCTTTTTGAAAATTTTAACAGATAAGCAGTTAAGACAGTTGAGGTGTGATTTTGACTTTAACTGCTCCAAGGTGCAAATGACACATTCAGTTGACTATAATGATCCAAACTGAGACTTAAACAACTTATTCTAATCACTGATAAGCACTAGACCTTAAAATGATTGCATATACCAAACACTAGTTAATCCACTGTCTTTCAATTACTCTACCTAAAAAGATTATCTAGCTAGTACTAACACTAAAACTGAATCAATGTATCTTAACAGCAGCTTAATGAATGGTTAAAAACTAATCCTACCTACAGATTCAAACTCAAACTATTTGCACAAACTATAACAGTTTATAAAAAAAAAAACTTACAAGTGATCCAGCCTGTGTAGAGCTTAACCCAGAACCAACCTACTATATCCTAAGCTAATCCAACCCATTCCAAACTCTGCAACAACCTTGTTCCATAACTGAGTCCTCATTTAGCATTACAGTTGACTTTCGTTGACCATTTTGGAATTTTGAATTACAAACCATAAGACTTCACCAATTCACTTCATTAACCAAAAACAAGTTTAAACAAACAATCTCAAACACTCTCATCAAACTAATACTGTAACTTGATAAAAAAGGTTTTTGGCGGGAAAATTAGAACAAGCATAAAACTGTAATTTAGTTGCTAAAACTGATGAATTCATACATGAATTACCTGTTTATTACATAAGAACTTGAAACCCAGCTAAAAGATTACATTAAAAATTAAAACGATTAAACATGAAATTAAAGACTTGGTCTAAAAACAGTGACAATCCATTTCTCTGTCTTCTCTCTTCATTTATATGCTTCATTAGGGTTTCTCATCTCAATCCTAGCCATTGATTTGGCCCTTTTGATCTCCACCTTTGATTTCTTATTTTGGCGCCAAAAATGAAGATAATGGAAAAATCCACTATCTCTGATAAC
Organism: Chrysanthemum seticuspe; assembly: GCA_019973895.1. Taxonomy (NCBI): domain Eukaryota; kingdom Viridiplantae; phylum Streptophyta; class Magnoliopsida; order Asterales; family Asteraceae; genus Chrysanthemum; species Chrysanthemum seticuspe. Next base: position 316,709,834 of record BPTQ01000009.1, read on the forward strand.
TTGTAGATGAGGTAGCATTTAATGTTCTTTGGAGTTTGGTGGAGGTGGGGGAACATGGTAAAGTGAAGGTGAGCTGGGGGGATGGGAGAAAGAGTGTTGTAGAGAAGCAGGTTGGGAAGACAGTGAAAAAGGAGGGAAAACGGGGGGGTTTGTTTGACTTGGGAGGTTGACTGGGTAATATTATTGGCAGGGGGTCAAAACAAGGGGTCCAATTCGGGAATGGCAGGGTCCAAAAAGGGAATGACAAGGGCCAAGGGTTTAAAGGGTTTAATAACACAAGGACCTAATTGTAATTTCTGAAAATACAGGGACCAATGCTGCCAATTCTGCAAAGTTGCTCCAAGGGACTAAAAGTGACAAGCTCCAATAGTATAAGGACCAAACTTGACATTTTCAAATTTCCAAGGACCATTTTTGCCAATTTTTAAACTTGAAGGACCAAACTTGTAATTTCTCAAAAGTTTTGATATTTTTCACCAAAGGACTAATTTTGACAAGTTATGATTTTAAAAGGACCTTTGGTGACTTTTCTTTTGAAATAAGTGCTTAGGGACTATTTCTGACAACTTTTGAAACTTGGGGGACTGAAACTGCCAATTATGCAAATTTAGCTCATTTTTCATATGATTTTAAACATTTTGCATCTGAAACATATAAAATGTAATTTTGGAATATTTTCAGTATTTTGATGCATTTCTGAGCATTTTTAAGTGTTTTGCAGTTCAGATTTAACCAAAAATGATGAGTATTTACACACTCATCAACAACCATACTGCCAGACCCTACACGGAGGAAGAGATACTTGCCATGGTTCTCAAGGGCAAGCAGCAAGGAAAAGTCGCCGGTGTGGGTAGGGTTTTGAGCGGGAAGATGATTTTACCCCCTGTGTCTCCGCGTTCATCTTCGCACGACAAAGAAAAGATTGATGAGATGATGGCAGCCAAAGACAAGAAGATCGCAGACCTCTAAAAGAAGACAGAGGAGCAGGCGAAAGAGTCGAAGGCCATTCAGCGCCAGCTTAGTGAGTTCTTCCAGCTTGTACAGACTCATCCTCCCGATCGGTGGTCCGAGCTTATGAGCCAGATTCCTTCGAGATCTGACGTTCGGGGAGTGGCGCTGGCGGTAGTGGCGGAGGCGGTAGTGTTGATCTTGACGAGGAGGGCTCGAATTATGATGATGATGATGATGACGAGTAGATCGATGAGGTATATTTACGGGTTATTTTGTGTAGATGTATAAACCCGTTTAGACTATGCTTTTGATCATCTCATCCTTATGTTGGCCATTGTACACTTTGAACATTTTGGTGACTTGAACATTGGTGATTTAGCAACTTTTGTGTATGTTTAAGCTAGATGCGTAGTTAATATCACCCGTTTTGTATAATTTGTAACTTTTTTGCGATTATATATGTGATTTAGTCGTTATGAGTTGTTTTGGGATATCGGCATATTGGTTTAGAAGTTTTGGTTGAAAACAGTAGGTGCAGGTTATGTAGAAATTTTCCGGAAAAATTCTGGAAAATTGCTGAAATGCTGCAATATTGTGGCATATGTGATACATTTTGCCGACGCCTAGTCGTCGGCAATATATAAACATTTCATAAATTTACAAACTTTCCCTACGCCATGGCGTCGGGAAAACATAAACTGAATTCTATTTTTCATACAATCCCGACGCCATGGCGTAGGGATAATAAGTGGCTTAATGTAAGTTTAATACGATCCCGACGTCATGGCGTAGGGAACATATTGCAAAATGTTATTTTTTTAACGTTACCAACGACAGGGCGTCGGGAATAAACAGTATAAGTTCATTACGTTTTAATTTTGCTAACTAATTACATAATTAGTAATATGTTGCCGACGACGGGTCGTCAGCACCATATGTTTTCTACCACAAAAAACTTTGACCAGAAAACAATGTGGGTCCCACGTTGGCGTCGGGAAGGTTTATTTTTTGGCGTCGGGAAGGACTTTCCCTACGAGGCTTAGCCGACTAACTGTTGGCTACGCCCCGTCGTCGGGAAGGTGTCGAAAAAGTCGTAGGCGGAAGTGTCGATTGTACTAGTGTTATTGGAAGGAAAGAAGATTGCTATGATTCCATCCGAAGAACAATTACATATACCAATGGCCGAGGTTCATATTGAAGACCGAGGTTGTTGAAAAACATGTTGAGATAATCAAAGAACTTCAAGTTTACGAGCAATATGAAGACAAAGTTTCAACTTTAGGAGAATCAACAAAAGAAGTTGTACTTTTGAAGAATTGTGAAGACAAAGTTTTAAGTTTTAAAGATGAAGAACATGTTGAAAGTTTGAAGCTTGGTGATGTCAATCAAGACTTTGAAGAAAGTTAATGTTTTCAATTATTCATCAAACCATACTAGCTACCCCAAGATATCGAAGATGAAATTTGTTTTGAAGGAGGAAGATGATATGGGGTTGAAAACTCGAAGGTTCGGTTCAAGTGTAGACTTGTGGGAGTGTGGTAAACGAGTCAAGATCAAAGGCAATAATCAAGAATCAAATGTTCACCCACGAACAAAATTACACTTGAGAACTCGGGTCGAGTTCTTTTAAAGTGACACGGTGCTGAAGACAAGATTTGAGGGTTTTCTAGATTATTTTTTTATTATTAGTATTTTTTATTATTAGGAAAGTTTATTTATTTTAATTATTTTTTTAGTTTTATTAGTAATTTTTTTCCCCAAAATAACTTTCCCCTATAATTATAGATTTTAGGGTTTCATTGTGATTAATCTTTAGATCTTTGATTTATTTATAAATTCGGGTTTTAAGGGTTTATCTCTTTCTTCTTTCTTGGGTTTTATTCTCTTGAGATGTGCCTCGTTATCATCTTTTGATTATGGTTTATCAAAATTTGATTAGACATCCTGCGTCACCTCTAATTACTAGCAACATATAGTGGTTTAATTTAGGGCGAAAAAAAATCATACTTGCCACTATATTTTTTTATATGTATCGAACAATTTTTTTTGCTTATCTGTGTATTAAACTACCATTTTTTTCTTTATGTGTGTACTTTATGACCATGTTGCCTTACATTTTATTAGCCCGGGAGGGGAAAAATGGTCATAAAGTAAACACATAAAGACAAAATTGATAGTTTAATACACAGATAAGCAAATTTTTTAGTTCGATACACATAAAAAAATATAATGGCAAATATAATGTTTTTTTTGTTGATTAACCCTTTAATTTATAGTCGTTTAGGAAAACCAAGAAGACATGTAGTTGTCAAGTTTTAGTCATACTCATAGGTACCCATTCTCTTTCATGTTTTAGTTATGAGGCTCCATGTCAAACTTATGATACGTTTTCCTTCAACACATAAAGTCTTCCTGAAATATAGTTTTAGGTAACAAATTTGAATTACGAAAATTGACTTGTCCATAGATCAGTAACACTTGGGTACTCTTCCAGTGCCTAGGAACTCCATAGTAAACTGGTCACATATATACAAAGTACTAATAACATAAATTAGAAGAAAATAAATACACCAAGCACGACAAAACAGAAAAGACGAGGTTTCATATCCTCCTATATGGAGATCATCAAGATACAAACACTAAAAGAGTACATAACTTGATAAGTATACACCACAAAACTCACAAAGTGCGTCTAAACACTTATACGTTGTTGGAAAATTTAGTGCACTTGTGGGATTAGTTCACACCTTTTAATGGGTTAGGAGGTACGGAGTGTACACCCATAAGGTCCATGAACACCCTGACTCTTATAGTGGTTTGTATTGGTACTGCTTGTGGAAAGTACTACTTGTGGTTTCCACTGATAAGCAGTGTTTCCACTGAAGTAGTGTTTCCACTGAAGCAGTGTTTCCACTGAAACAGTGTATCCACTGAAGCAGTGTATCCACTGCTAGCGCTATGAAAGTACTGATGAAAGTACTGCTTGAAACGACTTTGACCTATTCAAGTGGCAGTTTCAACTGCTTAATGACCACGTTTAATTGGTCATGTAACCACTAACGGCTATAATGGGGATAATTATGAGGCTATTAATGGGCCGATTAATACTCATAATTCCATTTGATTAGCTTAGAGTAAACTCCTATATATAGGAGATCTGATTATGCATGAGGTACACACAGAAAACGATTAACACTTATAAGCAAAGGGTTATTGATTTGTGCCTAATTCAATAACATACATTTGGTCTTATCCCAAATAGATATTCGTGTAACCTAGGCATTAGGGTCGAATAGTTTGCTTTGGAAAGTGATAACACGATTCCAAGTGATATCCGGTAACCACCTAGTGGTATTTGTTTCTGCTGACTTGTTGCTTGTTTCTGCTGAATTGATTATCTTACCCTGTTCTGGGAGATACACTCCAACAATCAAAGTAAACTATTTTTGTGATAATCAATGGCTGCTGCTGCAATGAAACACATGGCTTCAAACTTTGTCAAGCTTGATAAGTTTGAAGGGGTGGACTTTAGGAGATGGCAGAAGAAAATGCATTTCTTGCTGTCAAGTATGAGTGTAGTTTATATGCTAACCACTCCTATTCCAGATGATGGGGATGATGCTACTGTGGAGCAGATCAGGAGAAGGAGCAAATGGGAGAATGATGACTACATATGCAGAGGTCTTATTCTCAATGGTATGTCTGATTCTCTGTTTGATATTTATCAGAACTTTGAATCTTCCAAAGAACTGTGGGATTCCTTGGATGCCAAATATATGGTTGAGGATGCATCGAGTAAGAAGTTTCTTGTAAGTAATTTCACAAATTACAAAATGACTGATTCAAGACCAGTCATGCAACAATACAATGAACTTCTTGGAATACTTGGAAGGTTTACACAACACAATATGCACATGGATGAGGCTATTCAAGTCTCTTGTGTTATTGATAAACTTCCTCCTTCTTGGAAAGATTTCAAGCATACCTTGAAACATAAGAAAGAGGAATTAACTCTGGTTGAGTTGGGCAGTCATCTGCGCATTAAGGAATCTCTCAAGGTGCAGGATAATGACAAGCCAAAGGGTAGCAATGCTGCTGGACCATCTGTTGTCAATATGGTGGAGCATAACAACTCCACCAGGTACAATGACAACAAAGGCAAACGCAAATATCATGATAACACAAGGGCAGATCCTAACAAGAAGGCAACACCTACTTGTTGGAAATGTGGCAAAACTTGTCACATTAAAAGGGATTGCAAAGGTGTTAAAGTTGGTGGTAAAGCCAATGTATCAGGCACAAATGGTTCAGGGAGTGGCGGTTCTTCCAACTCACTGAAAGGTCAGAATATGGTTAATAAGTCTTTTCAGATTTATTATGTTACATATGTATCTGAATCTCATTATGTGCAGGATGATGATGTTGCGTGGTGGGTTGACTCTGGTGAAACAGTTCATGTGTGCAAAGATAGAAGCTGGTTCAAGACTTATGAGTCACTGAATGATGGTTCTATTCTTCACATGGGAAATGAGTCAACAGCCTTGGTACATGGTCGTGGTTGTGTAGACCTTAGGTTTAGTTCTGGAAAGATTGTAACTTTGTTTAATGTTATTCATGATATAAGGAAAAACTTGGTTTCAAGTAGTGTTTTGAATAATCATGGATATAAACAAGTTATTGAGTCTGATAAATTTGTGCTTTCTAAGCATGGTGTTTTTATTGGTTTTGGTTATTTATGTAATCAAATGTTTAGGCTTAATATTTCCTCTGTTGTGTTAATTCAGCATTTGTGACCACCACTGACCTGACTGACTCTACCCTATGGCATGCAAGACTTGGCCATGTACATTATAAAAGAACGCAAGATATGTCTAGGGATGGTTTAATCCCAGCATTTGACATGGACACTGAAAAGTGTAAAACTTGCATGTTGACCAAGATAACCAAGAAACCTTTTCAGGGTGTTATTCGTGAGACTAAGGTCTTGGAGCTTATACACAGTGACCTGTTTGATTTTCATGCCACTCCTTCTTTGGGGAATAAGAATTACTTTGTGACATTTATTGATGATGCTTCTAGATTTTGTTATGTCTATCTGTTACATACCAAGGATGAAGCATTAGATAAATTCAAAGTGTTTAAAACTGAAGTTGAATTACAACTTGGGTCTTTGATCAAAAGATTAAGGACTGATAGGGGAGGTGAGTACATGGATACTCTGTATTTTCAGTCTGTTGGTATAATCCATGAAACGACTGCCCCTTATACTCCTCAGCAAAATGGTATTTTTGAAAGGAAAAACAGGGTGCTGAAGGAGATGGTTAATTCCATGTTGTCCTATTCAGGACTGAGTCAAGGGTTCTGGGGTGAAGCTATGTTAACAGCTTGCTATTTATTAAATAGAGTTCCCAACAAAAGGAACAAGGTTACCCCTTATGAACTCTGGACTAAAAGGAAACCCAACCTGAACTATCTCAAGGTTTGGGGTTGTAGGGCTGTTGTAAGACTCCCTGATCCAAAGCTAAAGACTTTGGGTTAAAGAGGCATTGACTGCATCTTTGTTGGATATGCTGATCATTCCAAGGCTTTTAGGTTCTATGTTATTGAACCTAATGAATATGTTTCAGTTAACTCAATAATTGAATCAAGGGATGCAAACATTGATGAGAATAGATTCTCATCAGTCCCTAGACCAAGTCAGGGGATTTCTAATGGAACTCATGACACTGGTGTATCAGAGGTCCCTGATGATGAACCATCAGTGGTCCCTGATGAGGTTGTGGTTCAACAACCTGAACCTGTGCTCAGAAAGAGCAAAAGGGTCAGGACTCCAAAGTCATTTGGACCTGAGTTTCAACTATACTTGGTTGAAGGAACAAGGGATGAGGTCTTTGACCAATACTCCTATTGCTTCATTGTTGAGGATGATCCCAAGACATTTGAAGAAGCAATGAAGTCCCAGGATATTGCTTTCTGGAAAGAAGCAATCAATGATGAGATGGATTCCATCATGGGGAACAACACTTGGGTGTTGGTTGATCTACCACCTGGTTGCAAACCTTTGGGTTGCAAATGGATTTTCAAAAGGAAAATGAAGGTAGATGGAAATATTGAAAAGTTCAAGGCTAGACTAGTCATTCAGGATCCCACGGTTCCCTCCTCAGAGGGATCCGTCTAGGCTAATCCTAGGGATCCGTCTCTCAGCAGCTATGAAAGAGTGGAAATGATGTTTCTAAGATCTAAGACCTATATCATCTTGAGTGTTTCAGTCTTCCTAAGTGTTTTAAATGAAGGGATGCTTGAGTACTTGAAGGTAATGAATGATGTAGCTAATGATTGTCATTTATGGAAGGATTTGGAACTTTCAAGAGTACCAATGGATGAACAAGGATGACACTTAAAGATTTAGAGTGTCAATTGAAACTAAATGATCCTAGAGATCAGGTTGTGTCTTAGGATAGTGTTTTGGAGAATATCCTAGAAGCTTTTGAAATGGGAAAACTAGATTTTGATCAACTTTGATCAATTATGAGGTGAGGATGATTTATGATCAATTATGTCATAATTGAAAGATTTCTAGGACTAGATGTGAGGGATCAAGTAAAAAATGAAGTGTGAGTTTTGAGAGTGGAAGAGTAATGGATTAAAACGAAACGGTAGATCTATAAGCGTTTTTAGAGTGTGACCTCGGTGAGTTATGTATGAATGGGAAGGATTAACCTATATTGATAAGGACTTAATTTGCCTTAAGACACTATGTTTAGCTTAGTGTGAGGTGTTCTAAGAATGTGTTTGAAATGTAATGCTTGTAATTGCATTTTCTGTTCGACAGATCCCACGGTTCCCTAAGAGTAGGGATCCGTCTAGTGTAATTTTTGGGATCCGCCCATCTGCTCAGCAGGACCTTTACTAAAGGTATGCAATGATCTTGACAATGCATTATATCTCAAGGATAGTCTGAAGAAAGTTCTAACACTAAGATATCAAATGTAAGATGTTTTATTTCATGAAGGAAATAGGATTACATTGATAAAGCACGAATAGAAAACGATTGATCCTATTTGAAATACTACTAAGTTCCTTGAGTGTTTTCGCTAGATGGATCATCAAATGGTTGATGAGTGTTGGCGGATTCAGGAACGAAGAACGTCTTCATGAGGGAAATGTTCAGCGGTTCCATCATCTTGTTCACAAGTACGTACAACGGACTTTGAAATTGAGGATGAAAGTGCATGACATTATGATAGAGGCGCGTCAAGAACATTCCATATGGAATGAGTTTGTTCTTGGAGCTTTGAAGATTTACAATTCGTCTTGCAAAGAAATAGGCGAGATTGCATGGTTGTTGTGTTAGCAAACAGTACAACATGTGAGCACAACAAGCGGGAAGGATTTCTCGATTTCCCCTAAGACTCCAAACATTTTCACGTAGGATGAGAGCAAGAGGCTTGTACTCTTCTCGGATATCCTGTGTATGGATAATGTTGGGATTGGAGTGATGAGGTTTGCATATCATGCGAATCAAGTCTTCCGGGGAAGGTATGTGAGAGCAATATGGACTATTTTCTTCACGAAAGTTGAAGAGAGAATCAAGAGACCAATCTTTGGTGAAGGCACATTGTCCATGATTTGGAATTCGGAGGATGTGAGCAAAATGCCCAAGGGTTAAAGTAAATTTTTGGTTTTTGATATAAAACCAAAGAGATAGAGAGCGATCCTCGTTACGAACGAGTTCGACTTGACGGAAGAATTCCATTATGAACCTTGGACATATCTTCTCGTTGATTTCAAGAAGGCATTCTAGTCCTATGGCTCGGAAGGAGGTATTGATACCTTCTTCGAATTGTAGAGAGGTGTCTACAATACGTCCTTCATGGAAGTGACGGTTTTCGAGATTATTGAACCCACGGACATGATTGCCAGGCGTGTTGGGTTCGAGAGAGATGTTCGGAGTGTAGACGCTAGTGAGTGAAAAATCAAACTCATATTCATGCGTCATAGTTGAACCTATATAAATGACAAGTTAATAAAAGGAGGTGTTTGTGGTCAACTTATGATAATCTAATGTTTTTACTAGATTTTTATTAACAATGGTTTCTAACAAGAAATACACTTAACTTACTTATGGTTTTGACATGCATGTAGAGTATTACTCTTAGAAGAAAAGAAGTTTTTGATTTGTATGAAAAGTTGTTTTCCAGTAGGACGGATCCCACGGTTCCTTTTCAAAAGGGATCCGGAGAGTATAATTTCCGGGATCCGTGGATCTGTAGTAACGGAAACAGATTTTATAAAAACATAGATTTTATAGTTTTTATACCACGAAAATATGTTTTATCCTACATTTTCTTTTAGCATGCATACGTGACTTCTAATGTATCACGAAAGAAATAAAACATATAAATAAAAAAAAATGATAAACACACAATAACAAAAACAACCTAGATAATCTAGATCATTAATAATATTGCATTTCAATGCTAAGGATGATACAAAGGATTGGGTATATGACCCCAATATATATTAACAACACAAAGTAAATGTCTCCGTATGTGAACTTCATCATAGGGAACACAAGTGCGATGAGTGTTAGGAAGATGAGCACGAGTGCGATATAAACCATGTTGATGAGGGATCTTCTTGGTTTCGGTTGAGATGGAATGAGGAGGAAGATGAAGTTTTTGAATGAGAGGAAATTTTTGAAATTGGAAGATTTGAAAAAGTGAAGGTTTGGTAGAGTGGCCGACGGTGGGATTATTTATAAGGAAGGAGGAATTTTTTTGAAATACGTGTTTTGTTTTATTGTAGTATTAAAAGAAATAAAACATAAGTTTTATATACTACGAATATAGACGAGAAATATAACACGTATGTGAGAAAAAGGCTTCCTAATGAAGCTTCATGTAAAACGTGTAAAAGCACAAAAGATAATCATATAAATACCTAAATAGGTATACTTAATTTTAAAGCAAAGTAAAAAGGAAAATCATACCTCTAGCGCACTTAGGAATGTCTTCACAAATGACACAACAAATGTCACTTAGACGATTCCCGCTCTTTTGCGTTTAAGATACCTTCTTAAGGAAGGTATTCTTGTTACCAAGCGACTCCTAAAGCTTGGTGGGTATGAGCTTTGACTAATCAATATGACAAAGAAGATTAGTGCAATTAAATGAAAAGGCAAATAAAAAATGTTGTTATCAACTCAACATCCAATCATATAGTTTTGAAAGACATGGTGTTTGCTTTTATGAAAAACCTTCTTTTGTAGTTTTCAATTAACCATGGATCGTATCAAGTTTTTAAAGTACAATATACTTCAAGAAACTTGGTAACGAAGCTCTGATGCCAATTGTTGAAAACTAGAAGGGGGGGGGGGGTTGAATAGTTTTACCAATTAAAACTTCCTTTTAATATATTTAGATAGACTTATGTCAATCTATTTGGATGTGTGTGTTGGATGTTGATAAACAAGCATGTAAAGGTAAGTAATGAAAAGATAAGAGTAAGAAGCACAAAACCACAACGCAAGTATTTATAGTGGTTCGGCTACAAGGTCACCTTCCTTGCCCTACTCCACTCCCCGAGTCACCTACTCGAGAGTTCATAATCATTACACCAATCTCCTTATGGCGGAGAAGCCTTCACAACGTCGCTTAACCTTTTTTCGGTACAAAGCTAAATACCGAGTTCTTTCACACCAAGGCGAACCACACCTAACACAACGTCGCCTACCCTTTATACGGTGCTAGGCTAACCACCGAGTTCTTTCACACCTTAGGAGAACTAATCCTTTCACAACGTCGCCTACCCTTTATTAGGTACTAGGCTAAGCACCTAGTTCCATTGCAATGGAGGAACTATTACCACACTACACCAACGACTAATCCCAAAGGAGATCTACTCCTTTACTACATCATCAAGGATATCAATATCCTTGGATCTAATACTAGTCTATCTTGTACATCGAAACACACCATATCGAATGTACATCTAAGGCACCTTTCACTAATGCCTTTGACTAGATCTACAAGACACCTTTCACTAATGTCTTGTGTCTTCACTTTTAAGCACCTTTCACTAATGCTTCTTTGTCTTGACTTCTAAGCACCTTTCACTAATGCTTCTTTGTCTTGACTTCTAAGCACCTTTCACTAATGCTTCTTAGTCTTGACTTCCAAGCACCTACCACAAGTGCTTTATCCTATAGACGATAGATACCCTTCACTAATATCTTCTTCTTGACTCTTAAGACATCTTTCACTAATGTCTTCAACACTACACTTCTTTGAAGAAAGAAAGGAATCATCAACAAGAAGAATTCAGTAGCCTTGATGATGAGGAAGCATGGCAACTCATGGACTTGAGCTTGCTCGACTTCAAAGGTGGTGATCTTGCCTTTAAGAGGAACCTAAAAGATCACATAAAAATAAAACTACAAACATGGATCTCTTGGATCTAAGGTTAGTGAGATTTAACTCAGGGGAGAAAGTATATTGAAAGGGGGTGAGAAACAATGAAGAAATGGCTCACTATTTATAGAGGAAAAACCTCTACTGTTCCCCGGATCCCACGGATCCCTACCACAAGGGATCCGGCTAGCACAAAGCTAGGGATCCGTGGTCCGCTCCTCTTTGCCCATGGGTATTTTTGGTTATGGGTCATGGTCATGGGTTATGGGTTGATCCATGGTTTTCTTTCTAGATACAATGAACTTGGTTAAGTGGTATATATAAAACCATGGGTTATGGGTCAAAACCATTTGCTAGTATTTACCCTTTTAGTATATACTTCTATTTACTTATTTTAGCATACACTTAGTTTTTACCCATTTTAGTATACTTAGTTTAAGTATATGTTTAACCCAATATGTAAACACTAGTTGTTATACATATGTATCTAAAAAAACACTGATACTTGTTTTAGTGTTTTATGTGAAAATGTAAGTGTGTTAGAAAACTATTAACTCAAACTATTTACGTACTCTATTTGTTTCGTTAAAATGATTTTACGTTTGTTATCGACAAAACATTAGAAGATCGTAAAATATAAATAAACGTTTTTACGGCTTATTTGTATTAACAATCTCCCCCTCTTTGTTGATGACAAAACATAAAATTATTTTAAGGAAAAGCTAAAATTCGTAAAACTTTGAATTTGTAGTTTTTACTTTCTTCTCCCCCTTTTTGTCGAAACAAAAAGTGTTTGAAGGAAGGCAACACATTGTTTTTAAGAAAAGCATGTGAAAGAAAAAGTAAAAAAGAGATATAGAGCAAATAACGGGAAAGGATCTCGTCTTTACTCCCCCTTGACGAGTCCATCCCTAAGTAAGGGCGTCAAGAAAGTAATACTAATCTAGTTTGTTTGCAAATAAGTTTGCAAAAGATATCGTCTACAAGACAAATTAAATGTGCTCCCCCTTGATGATTTCAATTTTTGCAAAGGGATGTCACGAAATGTAAACCTAGTATTGCAAGTAATTTGCAATGTATTGCTTTGACATAAAGCTCCCCCTAGCTTTAGGATGTCAAAGTCTTCATATGTAAATTGAACAACTACAAAACAAATGTTAGAAATCAAGTATAATTCACAATTTCCTGCAAATGTGATTCAAGTTAGTAGAAAGAAATATTTCTGTCTCACGGATCCCACGGTTCCCTCCTAGTAGGGATCCGTCTAGGCAAATCTGAGGGATCCGTCTGGCTGATGAATAAAGTCAGCAAAGATTGGTATAACAGGAAATGTTAATACCGAAAAGAGATATGGATTATATAGTATACTCATATACTCAAAAATATAGCAAGTAACATGTAATTCCATTTAACAAACAAGAGTTATGATATACATGACTCGAAAAACAAGAAAATAGATAATACATGACTAGGAAATTCTAGATCACCTAACGCTTGAAGCTAAGACACCACTATAATCTTCTAGCTCAAGTTTTGTTTAGGTTTAATCTCGTCGAAACGTTCGAGGAGATGATAGAACATGAAACGTTGGTCTTCTCGTACTTCATGTATCAAACTTTCAACATGTTGACAATGATAGCAATCTTTGTCATGGCTAGGTAGTGGTGGTGGATGAAATGAAATGGCTTGATTCGAAGGATCAAGTGAAGCGACTTGTGGAGCTTCAAACGATGGAGGGATTGGTGGAGGTGCATTTAAGAATGACTCAACCAAGAATGATGGTGGTGGTAGAGAAGTGTCAACTTCCATATGGTCGGGTGGTTGACTTTGATGATTTGTCATAATCCAAATAGGATTATATGATGAAAACGTCGAGAAGGAAGCCGGAGCAAGTGTTGACTCAACACCTTGATTTTGAACCACTAATCCTCCTAATGAGGAGAATGTTGTCGGCGGAAGCGGATGAGACGGCCTAGGAGGCAAGTCCTCTAAATTGTAGAGGTGTGGTCTGGCTAGAGACTTGGTTATAAAGTCTGCTAAAGGGATGAGTTTAAGTCCAACTTAGTCACTGAATGCTAGGACACCCAACTCCCTCCTGAGGAAACTTAGGAGCTGAGTTCAATGTGGAAAGCTGAACATTCAGTGGACTGGAGCACATGTTTTATTTACATCCCAAGGTTGTGCTCAGAACCTGCTGAAAGGAGGATGAAGTCTTTCCTTCTTAATGGTTAATTTTTCTTTGAAAAAGTGCTTGGCAGGAGCATGAATAAAGAGGAACCACCTATGTAAATGTTGAAGTTTTGCCGCTTCAGGAAGCTTTGGACTTTTAGCTTTTACAACATTTATGAATTTGGATATGGACACATGGCTTGTATAGTGTCAGGAGCTTTTAAGTGTTTGAAAACTTGTGTGTATTTTATCTTCAGGTATTCAAATGGGTTGAAGGGTTCAATTCTTAGAACACCCTGATTCTCGAATATTTGAACGTGTAATTTACTAATATGGAAATTCAATCCTCAGTTAATTTTCGTTTACGCACATGTTTTGTTTAATGGTTGTTTTCATGCAAAGGAAGTGAACTAAATTTGGGGAGGATTGTTGGAAAATTTAGTGCACTTGTGGGATTAGTTCACACCTTGTAATGGGTTAGGAGGTACGGAGTGTACACCCATAAGGTCCATGAACACCCTGACTCTTATAGTGGTTTGTATTGGTAGTGCTTGTGGAAAGTACTGCTTGTGGAAAGTACTGCTTGTGGTTTCCACTGATAAGCAGTGTATCCACTGAAGCAGTGTATCCACTGCTAGCGCTATGAAAGTACTGATGAAAGTACTGCTTGAAACGGCTTTGACCTATTCAAGTGGCAGTTTCAACTGCTTAATGACCACGTTTAATTGGTCATGTAACCACTAACGGCTATAATAGGGATAATTATGAGGCTATTAATGGGCCGATTAATACTCATAATTCCATTTGATTAGCTTAGAGTAAACTCCTATATATAGGAGATCTGATTATGCATGAGGTATATATATAGGAGATCTGATTATGCATGAGGTACACACAGAAAACGATTAACACTTATAAGCAAAGGGTTATTGATTTGTGCCTAATTCAATAACATACATTTGGTCTTATCCCAAGTAGATATTCGTGTAACCCAGGCTGCCAGGCATTAGGGTCAAATAGTTTACTTTGGAAAGTGATAACACGATTCCAAGTGATATCCGGTAACCATCTAGTGGTATTTGTTTCTGCTGACTTGTTGCTTGTTTCTGCTGAATTGATTATCTTACCCTGTTCTGGGATATACACTCCAACATATGTGACATGGTAATTTATTGGTTCTCGTATTCGAATACACTAATTATTTAGCACATCTCATTGTACCAAGTCTTTAAATCAAGGCCATGGACTCGTCGTTGGACTAGGTCATGGGTTTAATCCCAACTCCAGACTAATGTCACTAGAACATATGCTCTTGGGGCTAGGGTCCTTAAGAAAAGTCGGTCGGCATCCAAAAACGATGCACGGGGTAAGGGTTTCCCGGCCGATTTAAACCTTTTGGAAAACCTAGAATTCTATATTTATATTGCATTTTCCAAAATACAAGCTAGATCATAAAGGATAAACAGGCAAGGACAACAAAATATAACGATGGCAGCCATTGCATAGAAGACTTACACAACTTTGTATTGTATTCTTCTGCAACTTATCACAAATAGTCATTTTTAACTTCATTATCTGGCCTTCAGTTTCTGTCGTTTATTCTTGTAATAATTTTCAAGCTGTTAACAAATATGCCAAATGTAATACTTTCGCGTGTATCTTTGTCGTGCCCTGATGAAAATATCTTCTCAATAAGCCAAATGGTGTACATTACTAGTAACAAATCACGTCGGGACATTGTGCATATCTAACTTAATGTTGTCTAGTAATCAACTTGCAGGGTTCACAATCATCCCTCGATTCTAAATCTAGAAAACGTTTACTATGAATCATTACGAAAATATTGTCTACAGTGATATTTCTTTTCAACAAAAGTGAACTTACAAATTTTGGTTCACTGCTTGAGTACCTTACCAACCCGTCATTAAAGAACCTTTATATACAACTCATATTACTCCCCCTCCTCCAAAATAATTGTCTTCCGATTGAAAAACGCACAGTTTAAGAAAAGATAAGCATTATTGCTTTCAATCTTTTACTTTTTATAAAATAACTGTTTTACCCTTAAATAATTAATTACTATTTTCTTTGAAGTTTGTAAGAGCACCCGGTGTGGGCTCGTTCTCCCCCTTCGTCGTCCACTCTGGCACTTCGTCGTGGCTCGTTTTGACACCAGGGTGTCTCGCCGTCCTTTGTCGTTGCCAAGCTCATCGTGGTGACGACGAGTGAATTTTCTGACAAAAAGTGCGTAACGTTTGAATTATTCAATTTCTATCCGTTGTTAAACAAATATAATGTTTTTTTTTTTTTTTTTTTTTTTTTTTAAAAAACCCACCACTCACTTTATAAATTAACATAACATATCATACATTTTTTTCACATTCAATCAAAATAAATCATTCAAACTTGCTGAAACATGAGTTACGATAGTGAATCATCTTATTCCGGCGAAAGTGACCTTGAAGAGTTAACGGAATTAGAAATGTTTATTAAAGAGTTCGAGGCGGAGCAAACGTTGCATGAACAAGCACCCGGTCCATCAAAACGTCGTCAATATGTCCCTCGTGAACGTGAAATTGCTAAAGCACGTCTTCTTGATGACTATTTTGGTGACAACCCAAAATATACGGACGCTAATTTTAGGCGTCGATTTCGTATGAGCCGTCGTCTATTTCTACAAATAGTACAAGGTATTGAAACATATATTGAAACTCATCATCCTCTTCCTAAGCATTTTGATTTCTTTAGAGTTCGACCCGATGGTAGGGGTGTAATGAGTTTTAGTGTGATTATGAAATGCAAATGTGCCCTACGCCAATTGGCTTACGGGATATCAGCTGATGCGTTAGATGAGTATTTACAAATAGGTGAACACTGTGCACGCGATTGCCTAGATTTTTTTCTTATGTGCATAATCCAACTATTTATTAAGGAGTTTTTAAGAAAACCAGATGAGGATGACATTCGTCACTTATACCATGCACATAACACTGTTCATGGGCTTCCGGGAATGTTGGGGAGCATCGATTGTATGCACTGGGAATGGAAAAACTGTCTGAAAGAATGGCAAGGCCAATTTCATAGAGGTAATAAAAAAATATCCCACTATAATGCTTGAAGCCGTTGCTTCATACGATTTGTGGATTTGGCATGCATTTTTTGGGGTAGCGGGTGGGAATAACGATCTAACGGTTTTAAATAATTCTCCGTTATTCGACGACTTGCTTGATGACATCGCCCCTGAGGTTACGTTTGAAGTATTCGGGTGTCAATTTAAGCAAGGGTATTATCTAGCTGACGGAATTTACCCGGAGTGAGCATCTTTTGTCAAGTCATTTACAGTTGCAACTAATCCAAAAAATGCCGCATTCAAAGCGAAACAAGAAAGTGCTCGAAAAGATATCGAAAGAGCTTTTGGTGTCCTCCAAGGACGTTGGCATATCATTGCCCAACCGGCGCGTGCATTTACTATTGGCAAGTTACGGAGAATCATGTACGTGTGCATCATAATGCATAACATGATTTTGAAAGATGAAAACTTTGCAATATCAAACATTGCTGAAACGTATATTTCTCCGACACCAAATTTACAGCAGACATGGATTGAACGTTGCCAAGTGCAAAGAAAAAAAGCCAAAGAACTACATGATAAACGCAAACACGCAAAGCTTCAACGATGTCTCATCGAGCATGTTTGGCAACAACTTCAATGGGCACAATTTCAACAACATAATCCGAATAATTAGTTTCGTTATAATTTGATGTATTTCTTGCGTATGTTTTTTTTTTCGTATCTTTATTTTATGTTTCGTACGTTTTTTATTAAGTTATGTATTGTATTTTTAATTGAATGAAATGAATTTATTTAGTTTATTTTAAAATGAAAATTGAATAAAAAAAATAAAGTGGTAGTGGTGTGCCCCAAATGAAGAGGTTGAGGTTTGTTATAAGTGAGGAGGAGGTTTGTTGTGGTTAGTTGTGGAAAAATAGGATGCTGATGTGGCGCTGAGGTGACACGATGACGAGCCTTAGGCTCGTTTTGACACCTAGTGCTCTAATAATATCAAGTTACGGTACACTAGGTGATGAACTTTACAAACACATAAACAAAAGAATCACCATAAACTTCAAGCAAAACTCGTATTGACATTTTTTTTTCTTGTGATTTAAGCAGCAACAATGTTTTGAAACATTAGTTGACCTTGACGGTTCCACCGGTTGAACTATGAACCAGTTACGTCATCAATCCACTTTTGAAACAAAACCGGTTTGTGAACCTTCGGTTAAGCCGGAAATAAAGAGCTCTACAAGGTCGATTACAAAACCGCTTTGTTAGGCATAAAAACACTACATGCACACACATTTCAGATTTGCGTTGGCCTAATATAATACTATCTCCTAATTGGAGTTAGTGTTACTGTTAATAGAAGAAAAGCTTGTTTATTGCATCTAAAGCTAGCCTTAGATACATTTCTTGTTCTGAAAGCGAAAATGCAAGTAATTAGCAACATATTATTTCACTCATTCCCTGTCATATTAATCATCTAAATAAGACTTATTATTTGAAAACTTGTTAAGTAACTCATGGATTTATCTCGCATGGCGCAAAAACTTGTTAAAAACACTTATTAATTGAAAATGAACCTGGTTTAAAAAAAATTGTTACAAATTAAATCGTTTTTAGTCTTATGAAATGAACCTGATAACCTCTAATCCGCCTCTGCCAATAACTAAACCAAACATGGAGTTACTGAGAGGTGCTGAGGCGTGAAATGCATATATTTATTTAACATGTTCAATCAGTACTAGAATCGCGAACCAACTAGGTCACTGGAAGTTGGTTTTGAGAAAAATGCACACCCTGACTAGCGGTCATACCGGTTGAGCTGAAACCAAAAACCAGACAGAATTGATTAAAAGCGAGTTTTTAAAGCGTTGATACTACTAACTCATTCCGAATAACGTTTCATACAAATAAAACGGTTGTGACCTTTGCGTATTGGTGCAAATTAATACAATAATTTAGGTGACCACTTGAGCTGACTTTTAATTTTGTTTCTATTTTATATTTGTTTTAGTTTGGTGGGAAGAGCACTTGTAGTAAACTTTTTGAGTTTTTTCCACAGGTCAATCATATACTCCTTCCGTCTCAAAATTATTGTCAGGAGACAAGAAACACACAATTTAATAAAAGTGAGACCACTTTAATTTTTAACCATTCAAAAGGAATATTCCTACACAAAGTTCTCTAGTTTTTACTATAAAAGGAAAGTGGATAATTAATTTGAGACATTCAAAAAAGGAAATGTGGACTATTATTTTGAGACGGAGGGAATATTGCTTTATCAAAAAGTTTATTTTTAATCCACGTCGAATTTTAGTTGGTAGGAATAAAATTATTGTGTTTTAGAACATGTAACATATACCTTTTATATTGTTTTCAACAAACCTTTTAAAAAATTTGGTTCAACTTGCAAGTTTAAACCGGGTCGGTTTTGAATCTGATACGACTTATTGCTCAAAGACGTATCTCTAGTTGTTTTCTCTAAACCAGAAAGTTGAGATCAAACAAACTTAGTCCTAGATATCATACTGAAAGTTTTGTTTTATTAATTTTGATGTTCTTTAATAAACGCCAAACAAATACCCGTGTAAAGTGACGGTGTATAGCGGCAAATAATTATACTTGCGAAATCATAATTTTGGTTTGACTCTTGATACAAAACTTTCGGGTTAAATTTTATTAGACCACCCTGTGTTAACTTGTTTTGAAAACATGTTTTAGAATTAAAAAGCCACCGTGTGTTAACTTGCCATTTTATTATTAGAGAGCAAAGTAAAATTGTACTAAAGATATTCTTGAATTTATCATTTATAAGTGGTATTTCCAAAAATCATTATAGGGTATAGAAAAGCTTGCTTCGATAGAGGTGGCTCAAAAGGTTAAATCAAACGGACAATTGAAGGAGATGATTGGTTGATGGCACATGGATCGATTCTCCAAGTTTGGTGAAGAGTGAGTTTCTATCTCATATCATTAATCGTTTTGATCAACCTGAGACTCCTCGTCTTCATCTAAACATAGACTTACCAAACAAGCTGAACATAGATCAACATATTGATTTGGAAAGTGATACTACTCGTGATGAAATTAAAAGGGCAATATGGGATTGGGATTGTGGGATTGATAAGTCTCCTGGTCCAGACGGATTCACATTTGGATTATATCGTCGATATTGGAGTTTCTTGGAGAAAGACGTGGTGCAAGCTATTTGCTATTTTTTCCAACATGAGACATTCCTTAAAGGAGGTAATGCTTCTTTCATCACTTTAATCCCAAAAATACATATGCTAATATGGTGAAAGACTAGACCTATTACCTTAATAGGAAGCTTGTACAAGATTATCGCTAAGATTTTGTCAAACTGTCTTGTGGTTGTCTTGGGAGATTTTGTTAATGAAGTTCAATCGGCTTTCGTTGCAAATAGGCAAATTCTAGATGGTCTGTTCATTCTAAATGGGCTATTCCATAGGTGTAAAAAGAAAAAGAAACAAACCATGATTTTAAGGTTGACTTCGAGAAGGCATATGACTCGGTTCGATGGGATTATTTAGATGATGTCTTAAAGAATTTTGTCTTTGGAGACAGATGGCATGGTTGTATCCAAAGTTGTCTTAGATCTTTAAGCGGATAGGTTATTGTAAATGGTAGTCCAACTGACGTGTTTCAGTTTCATAGAGGCCTCAAATAGGGTGATCTACTCTCCCCGTTCTTGTTAATATTAGTTATGGAAAGTATTCACATTTTGGTTCAAAGAGTGGTAGACGATAGCATGTTTAAAGGTATCTCTTTAGGCTCGTCTCTACATCTTTCACACCTTTTTTATGCAGATGATTCGGTTTTCATAGTTCAATGGAGTAGTCCGAACATTGATATTATTCAACAGGTGTTGGAATGTTTTTATCGCGCTTCGGGTTTACGTATTAATATGAATAAAAGTAAGTTAATGGGGATCTCTGTGGCTAATCGTATCATTGTGCAGGCAGCATATAAGATTGGAAGTACGATGCTAAAACTCCGTTTTCCTATTTAGGATCGAAGGTTGGTGACCTTATGTTTCGTACTCAATCTTGGAATGACATTATAAATAACCTTAATGCGCGATTATCTAAATGAAAAATGAAGACCTTATCGATAGGGGGCCGTTTAACACTCTTAAAATCGGTTTTAGGTTCAATGCCTATCTATCAGATGTCATTATTCAAAGCTCCCATGAAGCTCCTTCAAAAAATGGAATCCATCCGTTGCAATTTCTTCAATGGTGTAGACCATAATGGCAAGAAACCGATTTGGGTTAAATGGAGTAAAGTTCTAGCTTCTAAGGAGAAAGGTGGTTTACATGTGTCGAGTTTGTGTGCGTTGAATATAGCTCTTTTGTTCAAGTGGGTGTAGCGTTTTCACACTCAAAGTTCTTCGTTATGGGCGAAGGTTATTACGGGTATATGGAGAAGATGGTAAACTTTGCAAGAATATTAAACAAAGCCATCCATCCATTTGGTTAGACATTGTTTGTGAGACGGCGCTTCTTAAGAATCAAGGTTCGGATCTATATGGCTTTATACATAAAAAGATGGGTAACGGGATCGACACTTCCTTTTAGGAGGATGTATGGAGGGGTGATGCTGATTTTAAATCCATTTTTCCTAGAATATATGCATTGGAATCATGCAAAAGTATTACTGTAGCTGAGAAGATGTCGCGTAGGAACTTGGGCTATTCTCTCCGTCAAAATCCTTGGGGTGGTATCGAGCAAGCTCAATTAATAAATTTGTTGGAAAGTGTGAAAGGTACTGTTTTAGTTGATATGCGGGATAGGTGGGTTTGGGTGAAAGAAGGCTCAGGAAAATTCTCCGTTGCTTTTGTTCGAAAAATGATTGATGATCGTTGGTTGCCGAATGTTTCAACCAAGACTCGATGGGTTAATATCGTGCCCATTAAAGTTAACATTCATGCATGGAAAGTAAGGTTGGAATGTTTACCTACTAGGTTGAAGATTTCTAGACGAGGTATGGATATTGACTCCATCTTATGTCCTTCTTGTGGTGTGGCGCTAGAATCGGCTAGTCATATTTTTTTCACTTGTCACATTGCTAGAGAGGTGTTTCACAAGATTTCTAATTGGTGGGATGTAATTTCATGGAGATTTCTTCGTATGAGGAATGGTTAGAGTGGCTCTTAAATCTTCGCCTTCACTCTAATTATAAAAAGGTGATTGAAGGAATTTGCTATACTATGTGGTGGACTATTTGGAAGTTTGGCAACAAGAGTATTTTTGGGTCGAATATTCCTACCAAGGCGTCTCTTTTTGAGGATATTGTATCATGTTCTTTTTTTGTGTAGATACAAAAGTAAGGCTTTTTTTAGTTGGATAGATTGGCATAAAAATCCTCACCTTGTAACTTTGTAAGTTCCTAGTTCCGTGCTAGTGTTTTAATATAAATGTCGTTCAAAAAACAATATTATAAGGAAGTGTCATAATTAAACGACCAATAAATCTTGTTATTATAGCAAGAGGTAAAATAGGTTTATACCATTTTCAAAAATTAAAAAGTTTAAGAGATTAAGAAATTTTATACATGCTTTATAAGTAGTTAAAATATAGCAACATGTAGTCATCATATATGTAGATATATGTAATTAATAAGCTCAAAGTATAACACTTAGTTTTAGTGATGTCCTAACTTTAAATATAACTATAAGTATATACTTTTTAGAGTAAAATACACGGTTCGTCTCTAAACTTGTACCTGCGCATCACGATGGGCCAAAACTTCCCTTTTTCATCGCTGGGAGTCCAAAACAAGGGGTTTATATACCAAACTCGTCCCTTGACCATTAACGCTGATGTCAACGTCTAATTTATGTTACGTGGTCGAGGGTATTATAGTCCATACACATTTATACCACACCTTAGTTAATTCTAACCCAAGACAATTCCACCAACACATAAAGGGGTGATTGTTTGAGCGAAATATACCATTATACCTAACATGTTAAGTATGACTTTATAAAATTCAACTGCAAAACAATGTATGATCTCACCGAATTTGACCCAGGACAAACAAACAAATTTATACATAACCAACTAGTTAGCAAGTTGACTTATAACAGCCAACTATATGTTCAATGTTTGATGCAACTAGAAAATAACTGATACTACAGAGTCATTGTCTGATACATGGTTCTACTGACATTTCACAAAATATTGAAGACGATGCAGTTCCCACTTCAAAACGTTCAACTGCTAAACCTTCAAATGATCTGCACATCTCTGATCGATATCCATAAACTGATGAACCGACAAAACATGAACCTTAAAGTGATGATGCTACTGCTACCTTGTCTGCAAAAACAAGTATGCAAACAACAAACATATAAGTTAAGTAATGTACTATTACAGCTTAAAAGAAGTAAACACATGACATGGTATTCATCACTGAAATATAACCTAGGATGGCCTTTGGGCGAACAGTGCAAGGACGCATTTTGTAATCCTTTCTCTGCTTCTAAAGGGTGTCTTAACACTGCTAGAAACATCAGCAGCAGCACCACCAACCCTTTTAGCCTTCCCCTTCCTATTAAAACCATGTAAGTTTTCAACATCAAAACCTGTAAACTCAACCATTTTAGCCTTCCTCTTCCCATATAAACCTCACTTAAATTCTTGAACAACTTCTTTCCCCTTTTTTTGTGCAAAACATCCTCTTCCTCAACCAGCTTTCCTTTTTCTTTTCCTTTAATTTTCTCCCTTTTTTTAGCTACAACCCCTTCTTCCTCTTTGATTACAACACCACCTTTCACTGTTGGTGTCTTGGTTCCACTCTCCTGCATCTTTTCCTATCTATCCCCTGCCATTTACGTCTAGTCCTAAAAGGTGTTAGACTAACCATTCGAAAGTTAGCATCTTGCTCTACCCAACCCACAACTTCAAAACTTATGTTTTTTAAGTAAAATTGTGCTAACTTTTGGGGCTTGTGTGCAATGAAGATATCAACTGCTCATGTGTTTCAGCCAGTGCAAACAAAGTATGAACATCATCATCAGTATGAATCAAATGCAAACCATTTTCTAGGGATTTTTAGGATCACAGAAAAACAACGCCCATTTTTGTTCATTAATCTCTGATAATACATTATCAAGGCTTGAACTAAATATATCCCAATCACTCGTAAAGGCACACAAATTAATTAATGAACCTCCTTTATACCTGAGTGAGCTATAATCAAAAAACCCATTATAGTGGATTCTGAACAAGACCTCACCTTCTTCTTCTTCCTGAACATCCTTAAAAGTTGAGACGAATATGCTCCTGTCTTTTATTGTTTTACTTTGTGTTTTTACGAATGGGTTTGACTAGATGTGTGTTTCAGTACGTGAGTGTGGATGTATGTTAGGTTTGGTTTGGGTTGGGTTTTCTTAATTGGGTCGGGTTATTATGATAGTGTTTACGGTTTCGGATCTTGTTAGTTGGGTTTATTTGGTGTTTGGCAACACATTAATTGTGTATAAGCGTATCAAGGAAGGCAAAGGTCAAGTTGCAGCGTAACAGGTTTCATATGTCATACTTGGTCCCTGAATTTGGTCAGTTAGCCATTTTTTGCACTTAAAATTTCCTGTGTATTTTTACTCACACAAACTTGACTATTTGTCTTTTTACTTACTTCACAATTACTCCCTGAATTTGGAATGTCCCGTTGTTTTTGCTATTTATGGCCGGGTTAATAACCTATACCATTTGCATACCAACAATAAAAAAAAACATATTCTCACAAAATCTCAACAACCTCCGAATGGCTGACTTCCCACTTCTTGAAGAACTCGCCAAAGCTTCGAAGTCTGACTACATGTTTGACTCGATTTCTCTCTTTTATCAGAGAGAAAACGATAAGGACATCAAAATTGCTAATGGCCTTCAACAGACTTTGACTGACTTGATTCTTGGTATGAAGGAAACCCAAGAATACATCTATGAGCTCGAAGGCTTTTGAACTACGGTGATGAACTACAAGTTTCTTGAGGATCTTCGCAAGAAGCAAAAGGCTAATGTCTAGAAGGCCTTGGAGATAAGGAGGATGATCTGTTAAACACACTCTCAGGTGTTTGACAGGAATAACTTTCTTGATGATCTTAAGAAGACAAAGTGATGTGAAAGGAAATGAAGTGGTTATTTTTCCTTTTTTTTTGAAAAAAATATGTACTGAATATTTAATGTTTAATATGAAATTAATGAATCTATATGTTATGTTCTAGTGTCATAATTTGTTAATTTTATTGTTAATTTTTGTATTCGTCTTTGATAGTTGTTATATCTGTTTTGATTGTATTTGATGTTGGTAGAACTATGGTCCTTGCTTAAACAGTTTAAGAGTATAGGGGACTAAGGTTTTAGTCCCCTATCATATCCTCACATTTGCATTAAGTTATAGGAAGCACTTTATTCTCACATTTTACCCCAAATTTGAATTCATAAACCTAAAGCCTCAATTAAGTGAAATTGCATCAAAATGGGTAAATCTAGAGCTCGTAAACAGATTAAATGCTCCAATTGTCAAACTGTTGGACATAATAAGTCTAGGTGTCACAAGGATCAAGTACCAAAATAAACAAAGGAAACAAAGGTTCGAGGTACAAAAAGGCATTGTGATGGCAGAAGGCAACAGGTATTCATTTAACTATCATTTGCATAACGATTGTTCTTGTGTGTTTACATTTTAGTTGATGTGCAAATCTATTACTTTTGAAATGGATGGATGAAGACGATATAAGGCAGACTATGGAACAAGAGTTTCTTGAAGCTCTTTATGAGCAAGAAGAAGAACACATAATTTTGGAGGAAGATGAAGAGCAGTCAATGATGGATGAAGAAGCATTCCAGCAGTTTTTTGAAGAGGAGAGAATGTACAAAAGAATTGAAGAGGAAAATTTGGCTTGAAGAAGCAGAGTTTGAGGCAGCTTACTATGGAGTGGCTGTGGAGAAGTTATATCCAAGACATCCATATGTGCTGGATAAAAGATGTTGAACTGGTGTTAGAAGGTTGTAGGCTTCTAGCCATTTGTAATTTGGACAATATCATGTTTGAAATTTATTTGTTTTTGTTGACTTTATAAGTCAGAAGTGGTTATTCCAAACATCCCCTAAATTGCGTATGTTGACTAGATTTTAAGCATTTATGCTATCTTTACTCCCATCTACTTGTTCAACAACCACAACTCCCATCTACTTATATAATACATCTTAAGTCATCAATTCTTTATCATACCAACATATTATCACCATGGATGCAGAAAATGGTTGTCAAATGGTATGCATTGACTGTTGGGTTGAAAGTGAAAACAGGGCTGGATTGACCTTTTTTGCAAGGCGTCCACCTTATAAAGATTTCATGTGGTATGTTTGTCCAGTGTGCCTTGAGATAAGGGGAAACACATCTTATACTGGTAGAGATGGTGTTACAATGGAAAATACAACTACAGGAGATAGTGGTGGATATGTGATGGGTCTACATATTTCTGCACCTACTAATGTTGGTGCTTCCTTGGGCAGTGATGAAGAAGAAAGTGAACCACCTGCAGCTGAAATAGCAAGTGGAGAACGCCCAAGCCAAACACCACGTGAAGTACCTGCAACTGAAAGACCAAATGGAGAACGCCCAAGACAAACACCACTTGAACCAACTGCAACCGAAAGACTAAATGGATCACCTACTAGTCAATTAATGCAGTGAATTACCTGTAAGAAATGCTATGTTGTCTTTCAGTCCAAATGTAACTTAACTGATATGTGTGTGCTTCTTTTGTTATAAGAATTGAATTTTGGTTACAATTTGAATCTGTTGACTTTATAAGTCAAACAAAAGATATTTTAAAGACAAACAATTCGGTGTGGTTCCTCTAATATTTTGGTTTATGTTGACTTTATAAGTCAAAATGGGTTTTTCCAAACACCCACCTAAACTAAGCAAATGCAAACTACAAAATAAAAACAAGAAATCCAAAATATACATACACCACCACCTAATTACACCATATAAAGCAAAATATACATGTTAACAAGTATCGTTTTCAGTAACCATCATCAGCCAAAATATATACATCTTCATTACATCAACAACTAAAAATAACATGTGAACTTCTTGATGGGCGACTTGATATTCATGGGGAAGACTTGAGCTCCTTAGGGGGAGGCACATACCACTCATTCCTATTTGTGCTGGAGCATCCCACAACCGCTACAAGACCAAGTACAACATTAGGAGCGGAAGCCTTGGAAGCTTGGGAAGCGGAACCTTTCAAAGTAGTAGTCTTAGAAGACATGATCCCAAACTCATCATCAGATGTGTCTGAAATAATGATGACATCAACTTCATTTCCTTTCAAGTTAGTATTTGGAAAGATAGCCAAAACAGAAAGAAATCAGAGTTCACCCATTACAACTTTCTTAGCTTGCAAACATTAAGTCTAACCTTTCTCAAACTCCTTATTCCCATATTTTTCCCACAAGTCTTCAAGTATCACATCAGCAATGTCATCTCCTATATCCTACTTATTCCCATAAGTAGCCATGGCATACTCAATCATATCGTCAGATACCTTTAGCTTGCTATAATCCCTTTTTTTGGCAGATTCTGACACTGCTCGGATTTCTGTCAAATAAAATAGAGTTATTTATGCTCATCCCTTAAAATGTCAATCACACAAATACAAAAAACCCAACTAACCTTTCATCACTTCAGCTTCTTTCGCAAATCTTCAAACATTTCATTAGACATTTCATCTTCTTGTAACCAAGTATCCCCATATTTTGCCTTCACATATTTTACCATTTCATCAGTTACTGCTGTAAAAGTAAGGTCCTTGTCTGCCATTGTTAAAGTGTATGTGAGGGTTGTGTGACGAGGGAGGGAAACGATCAAGATGGTATACGGAAGCTTTTCTCTGGTTTAGTTAAGGTGTGGTATAAATGTGTATGGACTATAATACCCTCGACTAACTAACATAAATTAGACGTTGACATCGGCGTTAATGGTCAAGGGACAAATTTGGCATATAAACCCCTTGTTTTGGACTCCCAGCGATGAAAAAGAGAAGTTTTGACCAATCGTGATGCGCATGTACAAGTTTAGGGACGAACCGTGCATTTTACTCTACTTTTTATATAATAGTATCGGTTGAGAAAGTATTAATATTAAGTTGAATCTATACTACTTTAAATATTTTATAAATAGTGAAGCAATTGATATGAACAATGCATGTAGCCTAGCTACGTAACGAAACAAATAAACTAACGTCCCTTTTGTATAATCTGTTTAATCAATCAATTGTTATTAATTTATTAGTATACATATCAACATTTTCTAGCTTAAGCGAATTCCTTGAACAATGTCTGTAGTCCATGCATGGTTAGTTACACTTTTCGTACAAAATTTATAGTCCACTTATTTATTTTGAGTAAAATAGTTGCCTACTGAAACTTTTTTTTGAAGAGAACTCATAAAAAGAGCAAAGCCAAAAGGCAAACAACCGCCAAAACCACTACTATACATTCAAAAACACTAGCCATCAAGATGAGCACCAAAATAAAACCATATATACAAAACAACACACAACCTACAAACAAACTAGAACTAATCATCTACCGGTTGAAACATCATTAAACATCATTAGACAAAGAAGGGATGCAGATTGAATCTGAGAAAAAATATCTAAACTTTGCACCTTACTTTAATTTTCTCTTCAACAATGGAATGAAAAACCTTATTCCTCAAGACCAAATAGCCCACAAAGTGATATAGCAGACATTATTAAAGATAGTTTTGGTATTTGGATGTAAATGATTCACAAATGAACCAAATAGTTTTGGTATCTCGATGTAAATGATTCGCAAATGAACCAAACACAGTCTCTGAGATTGAGCAAAAAGCGTGAGGGGAAGAGATGCCCCACCAACTTAAACACTAACGCCAAACTGCGACAGACTTTGCACATGATATAAAGTGGTGCTCACTAGTTAGGGGCGTATTCACATGTGGCATAACACTGATGGAATATCAGCACATTGCCAATCTAATTTAGTCAACAATGGAATGCGACCAAAAACAAGATGCCTAAGAAAATAGTGATCTTTTTTGGAATTAGCGGATTCCAATCATGGGTCTTACCTGGAAAACAATCAGAGAGGCAAGTAGAATCAATGAGCTTGGAATTTGGATGCATGAGTATAGAACCGGTTGGAACCGGAACCGGTGGATCCGAGAACCGAATTTTGTGAAAAGTAGGAACCGAGAATGGAACCGAATAACTTTTTGGTTCCGGTTCTTTTGGGTCTACCCATATAGGAACCACTTTTCTTAAGAAAAAAATAACCTCATGCACTAATGAATTAAGCTAATAAAAATCACAAAAAAAAAAAAATAAATAAAATAAAAAAAAAATAAAAAAAAAAATAATCTTTTAAGCACTTGCCACCATTTACGTTTATGCCAATAACAATTAACAACTAATGCATAACAATCATTCTATAGTTTCAATTGTTCATATTTTTAATACGGAGTAAAACAATAATGCATAACAATCCCAAAAAAAAAAATAACTTAAAACTTATAGTTCTATTCTCTTTGTCTCTGTTGGTTAGTTTCTCTAATTGTTTTTCCAAATCCTTCACAATCTCATCATAGAACCACAAAAGATAATTTAGTAAATATACACTGACTTTGTTATATGGCTAAATCCTCAAATAAGACATCCTAAGATAATGATAAACATGTTATAAGCTAGTACATCGAATGAAAATAAATATATATATATATAAGACTTACCTCCATTGTTTTGATAAAGATGATAGTTTATGTAAGTTTTGAATGTTCAATGACTTTGGAATGTTATTAGGTTTAGATTAATTATTGATTTGTGGATGTTCCAATGAATTAAAGATTAGGGTTCAGAGTGTTTCGCTTGATTTTTCTGTAAGTAGGTTAGTAGGATTTTTTTATGGCATTGTTACGTATGATTTGAGACTTTGAGTATGAGAAGTAAAATAAAATTACATGTTTTATATATTATTGGGTATTTGGTTCTAGAACCGGACCGAACCGACCCAAGAACCAAAAAATCCCAAACTCAAGAACCGGAACTGGAACCTTCGGTTCTGGTTCTGGTTCTGGTTCCAGTTCGGTTCTTCTTGATTCGGGTCCGGTTCTCGGTCCGGTCCGCTTCTTTGGTGCTTTTGCTCATCCCTAGCTTGGATAGGCGATTCACAAAAAATATCCCATCATAATCAAGAACCCATGACCAACTATCCTCAATATTGGGACGTGTGATGGTACCCTCTAAAAGAGCCAACAGAGAATGAATATTAGACAAAGACAAAAAGTTTGATCGAATTTATCATAGTAGTCCTACTTGAAATTATTATAACAAAGTTAAAGAAAACTTGATTAATCAGTAAATTATGCATCTGTCATTTTGCCAAAAGTAAAAAAAAGAAGTCAGTAATTATTATGGTATCTGAAACGATTTGTTATATTGAACAAAGAATAAACGGACATTATACTATACGTGTTACTATTCGTGAAATGTGTCTAGGTATTAAAAAATTGTAGACTTGTTATTCTTAATTCCTAACTAAAGTCTGTTAAGTTAGATCCATGCACATACAATATTATTCTCATTTCAGATTTTATGTTTAGGGATACCAAAAGAGAAGGAATGGATTCTTTTGTAACAAGTGGTAGAAATTAGAGAGACATCCTTTTCAACAAGTTTCAAAATATGATACTTTTGCTTTTAGTGGACAATAAATAGTATATGTTTCTTCTTTCTATCCTTCTAACTAAAGTATGTGAATATATCCTTTGCCTGTTTTCCCATTTTTATATTCATACTAGACGTACATGCAAAACACATATATACATGTGTGTGCAAGTGCAAGTATGTGTGGCTGTTAGAGTATTTGTTCATGTCTATCACTCTATCTTAGAACATATGTTAGTTAAATATACGTGAAGCAAATCATACGTAGGCCATGTTATAAAGAAAGGCTAATTTAAATTACTTGTTGGAGGAGTTGTGTATGTCCATCACTCTATCTTAGAACATATGTTAGTTAAATATACGTGAAACAAATCATAAATAGGCCACTCTATCTTAGAACATATGCTACCTGCTAGTTCTTTTTTAATAATATGCCACCGTTAAACAAAAATGAAAAAAAGAAAAATTGTTGTTTGACGAATTTTTCGTAAACACTCTTTAGCCGCGGTCCTTCGGAGGTCTGAACACTGAACTATCTCCTTCGTCTCTGGCTGAAATAAGACAAGACACCATTAGCTCGTTTTCGATTTTTAGTTTGAGACCAAGCTGCAACGTGAGAGTAAATATGCGCTTGGTATGGCTTGGTATGTGTTTTCTAGAGAGATAAAGTAGATAAGAGAAAGTTGCGAGAAGCATTGTTTGTGAATGCGTTGTTCATCACAAGTGAACGACTCAATTTATACTACATGCGCTCTACTCCAACACACGAGAATTGTGGAGACGAAGTTTGTCGTCTAGGTGCAGCGCGCGGATCGTCGTTGGGCACCAACCGGTGCTTTCGAAACTAACGTTGTCGTAACGTGACCAATGACCGTTGTGGACCTAGTAATGTTTCAGCGTACGCCTGCCAAGCTCCGGTGGATGCTATGCTTTTATGCCATTGCCTCCGGACCTAGCATAACCTTCGTTACCCTAATTTCTCTGGAGGAATATTCCAGCGTGGACTTAGTTGTTTCCTAATCTTCATAAAAGATGTTGACTCATAATGATTTAGCTCTTCTTGTATATCTAGAGGAGAGTATACCTCATCACTTGTCACTTTTTTATAATCCGGTCTAGCGAACAACATTTTTTTATATATCATTGTACATTTGAATTTTGATTTTTGTGTGTATTCTGTGATCAATTGTACGTGTGTATTGTTTGATAATTTTACCCTTCAATTCACAAGCTCCTGTTAGCCGAGAGGGGGTAAAATGGTCAAATAGTATCCACAATTGTCACGTAATACACGCAAGGATCGAAATTCAAAAATGTGGTATAAAGAAAAACTTTTTGTTCACCAAACAGAATTAGAAAAAATAGCAAGTAAAATACATTTTACACGCTATTAACCCAAGAAACGTCGATACGTATAATTATCATATCATTATTTTCTCAAATTACAAGGTTGGATGAATTACATAGATTTAACATAACTAGATGAGTATCCGTGCATAGCAACGAGATTTTATAGCGAAAGATCATTTAGTGATAAAAAAAAGTTTATGGGTTATAACGAAAACTAATAAAAGTTTGAAGATTTGGAGATTAAACATAATGTTTTGAAACTCGATTCGACCCTGGTGGTTCAACCAGTTGAACTGTTCCAGTCGAAAAACGGGTCGATTTAAACCGAGTCAACCCAATGAGTTGGTTCAAAAACGGGTCAAATTAAACCGGGTCAACCTGCCGGGTTTGAAGCATCCCGGGTCAACTCGGTTTTCGATGTGTATTAATAGTTTCGTTTTGAAATATATGTTTTCAACATTTCTTTTTTTAGTTTCAACTTTTCACTTTTTACTTTTTGGTTTATCTTTTATATATAGTATAGTAGGGTACTAGCACGTTTCGGCGGCGGGTACCCTGTGATGATTAACCGGATAAATAGATCTCGATGAGACCTAATTCCACCAGTTTTTATAGGTTTAAACGGGTCCTCTTTGGTTCATTTTTAGATGGCTTTTATTGGTTAGCCGAACCGGTGGCGACACCGGTTCCTGGTTGAACCATTTGGTCCGGTCCGGTTTTC
This sequence comes from Chrysanthemum seticuspe, assembly GCA_019973895.1. Taxonomy (NCBI): domain Eukaryota; kingdom Viridiplantae; phylum Streptophyta; class Magnoliopsida; order Asterales; family Asteraceae; genus Chrysanthemum; species Chrysanthemum seticuspe. The sequence goes on from BPTQ01000009.1 coordinate 316,742,247, forward strand.
AAAACTATATATACCATCAACTTGTTAGCTTGTATGAAGTTTTGTGTGTTTTATTAATTTGTATAATATGTATAATAACATGTACTTTTCATTTTAGGGTGTTAAAAATGATATTAATTAGTGTGTTTAATTATTTTATATTTTGGATTATATTGTAGCCGGTTTAAATTATAGTTTGTTTAAATTGTACATTATGAAATATTTATTGTACTTTTTAATAAATGGTGTTTTAAATGATTGTTTTAATTTGATAGATATATTTTTATTTGGTTGTACAATGTGTATAAATTATTGTACTTTTAAGTAATGGAGTATTTTAATAAAAGTATTAATTAAAATGATTAATTTCATATATCATCCTACTTTCATGATTAATTTCATATATACCCAAAATGCAAGTATTAAATGCATAATGTACAATTTTTTTAATGCATGTTTGGGTATATATGAAATTTCCAATTAAAAGGAGGGGAAATATGAAATTGCCCTTAATTATAATATGCATTTCTCTCACCTTTGACTTTCAAAATTTCACTTTTTCAAGTTTTGACCATACACTCTTTATATATAGTATAGATATTATCAAAAAGATATATGCCCAGTGCAACAGGACGAGTTTATTTATGTTCATATTTTTCTTTACGAAGATTTAATGTGAACCCATAATACAAAGATTGCTATGAAAACGGCAAAATAATGAATGACTTGTTTCAAAAGCTAGCTAGGTTGACAATGCTTTTTTAGAAGAATCGAATATCAAACATATAGTTTTGATATAGCAAATGGAATATGAAACTAAAGATGTTCATATGGTTTTCTCCTCTAAAGCATATACACTGGCCGGTGAGCTCGATATGATAACGAACGGGTGATAAAAAAAGCTTTCGATTCGCAATACTATTATGGGAATCTAGTGAAACCGAATATCGTCTATTCCTTCCTTAAACCATGCATAAACATGTATAAATGTTTTAGCAGTTCACTAAAAGGGCTCATACATGTTAGACGATTTATTTGCTTAGTTATTGGTTTGTTATTTATTGATACCCCTAGCTTGGTATTTGGAATTCCTTTTAGGGTTTCTATATATACTGTATTTATGTTTTGATTACGCCAGATTATATTGTGACAATGTTACTATCATTTATTTGACTACTAATCATGTTCAGCATCAGTGAACCAAGCACAGTGAGATAGGTATACATTTTTGTTCGTGATATGTTTACTCGGGGTCACGTTCGTATTCTTTATGTGTCATCACGTTACGAATATGTTGACATCTTCACTAAGGGGTTCATACGAACCACTTAGCAATTTACTCTAATATTAATTATAGAGTTAATTGCATTTTTGGTCCTTGTGGTATGGTCAAATTGCAGATTTAGTCCCTAAAACTTTGAAAGTGCACTAGTGGTCTCCATTTTCAAGTTTTCGTTGCATGTTTAGTCCCTGATCAACATCAAATGACTAAAACACCCTTGTCTTCTTCTCTTCCTTTTTGCTTTTCAGTCCATTTTTTCAGTTTTTTACATAAATGGTCCTTGTGTCTTGTCATATTTTACAGATTTAGTCTGAATTTTATTATTATTATTTATTTAACTATTAATATTAGTATTATATTTTTTTTAAGTTTTCGCCTGTTTTTATACGTCCGTTTTTCTTACACTTTTGTTCATATTTATACGTTTTCGCTCATTTTTATACGTTTTCGTCCGTTTATATACATTTTTATCCGTTTTTATACGTTTTCATTCGTTTTGTCAATTTTTATACTTTTTCTTACGTTTTTATAAGTTTTCTTACGTTATCATACGTTTTATTCGTTTTAATACGTTTTAGTTCGTTCTTATCTGTTTTCGTCCATTTTTATACGTTTTCAACTGTTTATATACGTTTTCGTCCGTTTTTATACGTTTTTGTCCATTTTTACATGTTTCATCTATTTTTTTTTATGTTTTCATCAGTTTTCGTCTGTTTTTTTACGTTTTCATCCGTTTCGTCCGGATTTATACGTTTTCATCTGTTTTTGTCTTTTTTTTTCATTTTCGTCCGTTTTTTACATTTTCGTTTGTTTTTTACGTTTTCATCCGGTTTTATACGTTTTCGTCTGTTTTTATACATTTTCGTCCGTTTTTTTACATTTTCATCCGTCTTAACTTTTTCGTCCATTATTTTACTTTTTCATCCATTTTTATACGTTTTCGTCCTTTTTTACATTTTCATCCGTGTTCGTCTGTTTTTTTACGTTTTATACGTTTTCGTCCATTTTTTTATGTTTTCGTCTGTTTTTATACATTTTCGTCCGTTTTTAGTTTTCATCCTTTTTTATACGTTTTCGTCTGTTTCTTTACGTTTTTGTCTGTTTTTATACATTTTCGTCCGTTTTTTTACACTTTTGTCCATTTACATTTTCGTTCGTTTTTATACGTTTTCGTATAAGAACGGATAAAAATGTAGAAAAGAGACGAAAACGTATAAAAACAGACGAAAACGTATAAAAACGAATGAAAACGTAAAAAATGGATGAAAACGTAAAAAATTAGACTAAAACGTATAAGAATAGATAAAAATGTAAAAAATGACGAAAACGTATAAAAACGGATGAAAACGTAAAAAAATGGCTGAAACGTAAAAAAAGGACGAAAATGTAAAAAAATGGACGAAACGTATAAGAACAGATGAAAACATAAAAGAATGTACTAAAACGTTAAAAAATGGATGAAAACGTAAAAAACAGAAGAAATCATATAAAAATGAACGAAAACGTAAAAAAACGGACGAAAATGTATAAAACGGACAAAAACATATAAAAACAGATGAAAACATAAAAAACGGACGAGAACGTATAAAAATAGACGAAAACATAAAAAACCAGACGAAAATGTTAAAAAACGGACGAAAATGTATAAAAACGGACAAAAACGTATAAAAACGGATGAAAACGTAAAAAAACGGACGAAAACATAAAAAACGGACGAAAACATAAGAAAACGGACAAAAAAATATAAAATGGACAAAAACGTATAAAAACGTAAAAAAAACGGACGAAAACGTTAAAAAACAGACAAATACATCCACTTGACGGTCAAACTAACAAAAATAGTGGTTAAGGGACCAAACCCGTAACGGGTCAAAACTATAAGAAGAAAATTTGCAAATAAAAATAAATAAATGTGTATGGACTAAATATGTAAAACCTCTTTCAACATAGGGACTATTTATGTAAGAAAACTAAAAAGAAAATAGAAAAAACATCAAATGACTAAAATACCCTTAGTCTATGTGGACCTAGGGACCAAACATGCAACGAAAACTTGAAAATGAGGACCTCTGGTGCACTTTCAAAGTTTTAGGGACCAAATCTGCAATTTGACTATACCACAGGGACCAAAAATGCAATTAACTCTTAATTATATGTTATATTGTGGATAATGCTTACAAGACCTTTTCAAAACTTAGAGGGTTTTACCTGATTTGTGTTTGTATTTGTGTTTCGTGTGTCGGTAAACTTAGACCTCATTAGTTATTCGGTTAAAATGTCATAAATCATGGCCACCAAGTGCCTTAAACGATAATTAAACTAATAGTTATTCTATTACTATATAGTACTATGAATAGGATGATCCAGTGGGTAGAAATAGTAAAGATTTTTAAGTAGTAGAAAGGCAAAATAAACAAAGTCGTTGGCTAATGATGTAGGCATTCACAAATGAAAGTGGAGATACAATAATGCAGATTGTGGTGAGTGGATATCAACTTCATATATCAACATCATGAATGGAATAACCTTAAAAGTACATCAAGAGTTATCGTCAATTTGTGGACACACAACTACACATCCACTATTGAGAAAGTTAACTCAAACTATCTAATACTTAATCATTATTTAACAATTTTCTTCTATCAATAAGAACGCAAGCGGTTACCGTCAGAGTGTTGGGCCATTGGTATTACTTTCTCATCGCAAATTTTCATTTTATCGGTAAACTAGATCTTTTGAAGAATAGATCATGAGTACAATCCTAACTCATGGGTAAAAGTCAGAGAAACAGGTGCTCATTGCATGAAACCAAGTCTTTGGAGAAAGGTCAGTCGACACACAAAATAGGTGCACAAGGTCAGGTTTCCTGACGAGTATAGACCTTTTGAAAGATGGAAAACGCAAAAGGGTTTGTAATAAAGGTATAAAAAGAAATTCATTCCAATAATGTTCATTGGCTGCTACCAAGAATCAAATTGTTACTATTTTTTGGCCGGCAATTGTAATGCTTTCAACTCACATTTGATAGCATGTATGGAATAATTAAAGTGGAAGTATGACCATATATGCCTAGTACACGTACACTATAGTACCAAGTTGGTGCGAGTTTGGATTTCATGTTTTTGTATAAAATATCTTGGATTTCTGTATCATGTTAACAAATGATGTATTTTATGCTATATAAAATGAGTAAATTGCTCTCGTGTGAGTAGCACGTGACAATAGTTAACCCGCCTCACTAAGGGATGTTTGTGGAAAGGACTCTCGGGGTTAAGAAGTAGAGAAGTTTGTTGGGGGGGGGGGGGGGGGGGGGAGGGTGTATTTAATTAAAAAATGACTTAAAGGGTGTATTTAATTAAAAAAATGACTTAACGTGTTGTTTTGGTACAACCTTATGAACGAATTATATATTTTACTCTATATATAATCTTGTCAAAATTTATAACTTTATACTCTAATAATACACTTCAAAATGACATATATACCATACAAATACTTTGATTTTAAAAAGAAAAGGGGTATGAATAACCTTTCCCCTTTTTATCATTAAGAACACAAATGAGTTACTATTAGAGTATTGCTTCAATGGTATCTCTTACCGCAAACGTTTAGTTAAAGAGTTAAAGAGGACTTTTCAAGAAACATGTCATGGGTTCAATCTCAACTTTTAGCTAAAAGTTAGTGGAATATGTGTTCATTACCTTAGGCTAGTTCCTTGAAGAATGGTAAGTCGGCATTCAAAATAGATGCACGAGATCAGAGTTTGTCTGTCTATTTAAACCTTTTGAAAAAGAAGATCGTAAACGGGTTTGTAATTAAGGTATAAAAGGGAATTCATTCCAGTAATGTTCATGGGCTACTACCAAGAATCAAATAGTTACGGAGTACCATTTTTTGGCCAGGAGTTGTAATGCTTTCAACTCATATTTGGTTACATGTATGGGATAAAATAAGTGGAATTATGACCATAGGACCTGGTACTACACGTACACTATAGTACCAAGTTGCCAAGTTGGTGAACATGCATTTAAAGGTGGATTTATATAGTACTAGGTTAGTAGCAAATGGCGGGAGTTGTTAGCTGATAAAGGCCAATAGGTTCATGTTAAATTAGGCTTGTTTTTTGTGTTATTTTAATTTTGGAAAATGTTAAAACATTTTACATTTTTTTCCTACAAAAGCTCTTACTTGCACGGTGCTGACAAATGTCAGAATGAACAGTTTGGATGCAGAGATAGAATGAGTCGAAAAAACTATATAACATTAATTTGTGTAGGAGGATTTGTAGGATGAAAATGTAAGAGGGTGTAGCAAAGCTCTTAGATTTTATGTTGGAGAAACGCTAAACATTCATACAAAAGCCTTCTACAAATGTATCTAATCACAGATTATGACACTTGTTAGAACTCACAGTTTGGATGCAGAGAGAGAATGAGTGAGAAAAAACTATAAATATTATTGTGTGTAGGAGGATTTGTATGATGAAATGGTAGGATGGTGTAGCAAAACTCTTTATGTTTTTATCTACATTTTTCACGTAAATAGTCGAAGATCTCCCAATTTTATTGAATCTAATTAAATACAATTTTCATATTTCGTATACTTTTTCTCTAATTAAAATGAAAGTGAAAATTATATAAATTAGATTCAATAAAAAAAAAAAAAAAAGGCTACACAACAACAAAGAACTAAAAAGACTAAACCTAGCACTAAATCGACCTAATTCAAGACGAGCCTCTTTATTAGCTAACAATTGTTACCACAAGCAGATTGTAGCAAAATGTAAAGAGTTGTAGGTATTTTTTTTGACATAGTTAGTAAACCTATTTCTCTTTCGACTAATTTGTCAGGTTGCTAATATACTATGTATAGAAATTATAAGAAAAATATAATAAAATTGGTGAAAAAAAATGTGGTGTTTTCTATCCAAGTTAATTAGAGAAGACGAGTCTTTGACTCAGATGTATATGATCTGACTGATATATTTCCGTAACTATTTTGACTCTTTTCTTTCTTCTATATATAACTAGTAAAGCTGGATCTAAAATCTTTTACCATTAGACTATTTTGTGGTGGTTGGATTAAATTGTTGCAACAAGCCAACAAGACTCTCATATGTTTTTCCGTAACCGTTTCGATTCTTTTATTAGAGTTGGGGGTGTCGTTGAGCCAAAGCCTAGCACCAAGCTAGCAGCCCAAAATAATGAACGGCGCACGGTTACGGAGGTCACGCCGTTAGCGCCAGCCAACACCATTCCTTTTTTTCTTTTTCTTTTCTTGATTTTGTGAACGTTTGACAACGGAAAATTTTGAATTTTTTGAACGTTTGTAAACGGCTATTTAGCCAAAAATAACACATTTTCTAATTTTTTTACCCTTACAAATTTTATAAATACCTTCTTATTCTATCATTTTTCACAAACTCTTCTAATTTAATTTCTACTTCAATAATACGGAGTACTTACTTTTCTTCCAATTATGGATCCAAACAATCCGGCCCAACAACACCTCCACCTACGACCATTATGATGTTTATTTTCAAAACGACCTGGAGCGATATATCTAGGATTATGCGGCGTATGAACAATTTCTAGGTTTGTGTGATCAAGAAGCCGGGGGATCGGTTCGGCTATTAAGAGGACGAGGTTATACATACTACGTGATCGAGAAGAGGCGGAACAACGTTTAATCGACGACTATTTTGGCGACGGTGACACTCAACCTAAGTATATGCAAGAGAAGTTTAGGCGAAGGTATCGTATGAATTCTACACTTTTTAATAAAATAATCAACGATAACTTAAGCTACGATATTCAACCTTTTCCCAAGTACTTTTTTAGACAACGTTACGATGCTACATATCTTTTAGGTATTGGTCCTCTTTTGAAATGCACATCTTCCATCCGCCAACTTGCATAGGCACTGTGCCTGATGCGTTTAATGAGTACTTGCAAATTGGTGAACGTTGTTCAAGAAAATGTTTAGATAACTTTAGTAAATGCATACATATTTTATATGTTGAAAATGATTTAAAAATGCCCATTTTAGCAGATGTTGAAAAAATATATGCGTTGCACGAAAAATAACATAGACTCCCGAGAATGCTCAGGAGTATTGATTGTATGCATTGGGATTGGAAAAATTGTCCAAAGGCCTTACATTCTCAATTCAAAAGACGTGATCATAAATACCCAATTATTATGTTAGAAGCGGTTGCGGATAAAAAATTATGGATTTGGCATGCATATTTTGGGGTTCCGGGGGCAAATAATGATCTTAATGTGTTATATGGTTCCCCATTATTTGATGATATACTTGTCGGTAGAGCTTCGGAATGTCCATTTATAGTAAACGGACATACATACAAGAAAGGTTACTATTTTGCAACTTTGAACTTAAATATCTTTATTTGTGTTGTGTAATACTTGATAAAAATTATACGAATGAAAATAAATTTAAAACTCAATCCATTCATATACTTTGCATCAAGTAATATATAACACAAATAACAATATTTAAGATCAAAGTTGAAAACTAAAGATTTCAAAAGTTAACAACGGATTATGATTATGGGACGGAGTGAGTATGTTTTTATTATTCTATAACTTTTTTTTTTAATTAATGTAATGTGTTTTTTTTTTAATTTAATAAAGTTTATTTTAGTTAATATTGTGTATGTTTTATTTTATGTAAATGAAAAAAAAAATGGTAACGACACCACATTTTCTAATGTCAACGGTAACAACACAAAATGTGATGTCAAAGAGTTTTTGGTGCGGTTTATTTTTTTGTTGACGTGGCATTAATTTTGGAGAACGGCACCAAATCTTTCACACGACGATAACCACTGCTCTTGGTTGAGTAAAACTGGTTTATGGTATAGTGATAGGTAAAAAATTAGAGAAAAAAAAATAGGTCAAATAGCCGCCCCAAAGGAACTCACTAAAAATCTTTTCTCTTGGACCCCACAAGTTCACCGCAAACTCAATTTGAACCACAGATTTCATTCTTTTTATATTATTCCATCCAAAGAAAACTACAAGTAAAAGTAGTTATTTTATTAGAAAACTATGTTATCCTCTCTTAAATATCTATAATATTTTAAGTTACGTATTATAAAAATAAACTTTGGATAATGACTTTAGTAATTTAATCGATGACGGTTAAAAGACAGAATGCAAGACAAAAATGTATTATAACCATAATGTTCTTCTTGATAACCTAAAGTAGAAAAGTTGTGTTTTTATACGAATAGAATATATGTTCATGTTTTCTTACAATAATGGTTTTCATGTATATTTATGCAAGCCAAGTTATTTCAAATGTTCAATATTTAAACATCTTTATGAAATCATATTTATGTAACATTTCTTTTTTAGGAGGTTTTAATTCAATTCTAGTTACAATGTAGTTATATTTCTTCCATATAGGTGGACTACATATTGCATATTTTGTTATTTGTGTGTATACAACTAATCAAACGGTTGATATTTCTAGAAAATGGTATATATATATAAACTAGTCCAAATCTCACATGCACATATTCAAAAATGGTCCCATAAATTCAATCAATAAAAAAAAAATGGTCCCATAAAACCCAAAAGAATATTTTTTTTTTAAATTAATTAAATATTTTCTTGTGGTATTAAAATAGAACTAGAAAAATCTCTTGCAACGAAAAACAACATTATTGAGTTGTCTAACATTTTCCTATAATTAAGTTTCTATTGTATAACTTGTTACTACATTAATCATCATCATTTAGCTTGTTATTAACATTTAATAGTTACTTTTTTCTATGTAATCCACAATTTAGCATAAAGATGGTGTAATATAATATAAGTGGCAAACACGCGTTTGACATTATCACACCACATTTCCTCATTCGTTAACATCCTTTTCCTATCTTTTAAATTATAATTATGGCAAGGACATTTTCGTAATTTTAAAAAAAACATGCAAATCAAGACTATAAAAACACCTCCACACCACTTGATATCCTTAGCATCAAAAACTCAACTCACCAAAACACACAAAACACATATTCACAACTCTAAACTCTTTCAACTTTACACAAACAAATAAAAACTAAAAACTCTTTGAGATGACAAAAGTATACCCTAAAGCTGTTATCCCAGCTCTAGTTGCTCCAGAACGACACAGATTCCTGCCAGAATCCTCCATTGCTGGCAGGAGCCCGGTCGTTCTTACTGTTTGGAAGAAATCGTTGCTTTTCAATTGTGATGGATTTACCGTATTCGATACCAAAGGCAATCTAGTCTTTCGAGTTGATAATTATGCTGCTGGCAATAAAGCCGAGGTTGTTCTTATGGATTCGTCTGGTCATTCTCTTATCACCATTCGCCGCAAGGTAAATCATTTATCTCTATGTAATTTAACAAAAACTTGCAATAAAATTGTACCAACTTTTATAAATTTGTCATTTTATCAAAAATATGTAGCAATAAATGGTGAAATGAAGAAAAAAATTTACATCATACGGTAAAAAAAAATTAGGAGCATATTTTACTAGTAATAACGTGACCAAAAGTGTTGTAAAAAGTTTATAGCATACAATAAGACTTGCATGAAGTTTTTTACTATGCTATGTATGAATTCTAATAAGATTTGTTAATTTTCAACAGAGATTAAGCCTAACAGACAGTTGGCTCGTATACGACGGAGAAACAACGTCGAATCCACGTTTTTCAGTAACTAAACACGTGAACTTTCTAAACGCAAAGTCACTAGCGCATGTGAGCAACACAGGATCACCAAGGAACAACAATAAAAAAAACATCGCGTACGAGATTGAAGGCTCGTACGCGCAGAGATCTTGTGTCGTGTATGATGATAAAAGAAGGCGTGTGGCTGAAATCAAACGTAAGGAAGCTGTTGGAGGTGTCGCGTTTGGTGGAGATGTGTTTCGTTTGGTTGTGCAGCCCGAGATTGACTCAACTATCGCGATGGCTCTAGTTGTCCTTCTTGATCAAATGTTTGGTGGTTCAACTTCTAGACGAAAATGAGATTGATTGAAAAAATAGCCAACTTCGGGTCGATTGGTACATAGGTTTTGGATGATCATGATGTTTCAGCTATGAGTGGTTAAAAAAGGAAAAATTGACTGTATTAGTTTTCTACTTTAAATTTTTACTGCTCTGAGTACTTTACAGATTTACATACACGGGTCGCTATACTTTTAAGATAACAGGTTAAAATGCCACTTGGTGCACATATAGTGCACCAAGTTGGTCCGTTTAACCTGTGAAATTAAGTATCGTGACTCTTGTCGTGTATAATTAGTAGAGTTTCAAAGGTAAAAATTTGCGGTCGAAGAAAAAAGGTTACGAGAGACTTAAAGCAGTCGAGATTCCTACATGTAACAATGGAATTTAATTTGGAGGTGAATAATTTGGTACTTAGTGTTTGTTGCTCAAAAAAATTACTTAGTGTATGTAAATGTGTGAGTTAATTTACTCCTCTCCCTCAATTTTTTAATTATCATTCGATAATTGTATTGAGGGCTTGGTTTTTTCGTTTTATATAAAGGATCAAGCTCCGGATGAGGAGTAATTTCTTTATAGCTAGTGAGCATATCATATCATATCATAAATATACGATTCTTGTTTAATATTTTGATTTGTGTTGATTATTGTTTCTTAGATTCTCTTGAATCATTGGCTATGTTTGCATGAGGTAATTGCGAAAAATGACCACAAGTGTCACTTTAGAATCTAATTTCGTCACGAAAGATTCAAAATCATCGTTCAAACTACGCAAAAAATCAACCATCACCGATGCCTAACAGAGATACCCTAATGTCCTCGCAAGAGGTATCATATTCAACCCTTACTAGCAAACTTTCATATTTTGGGGTAGTCCGATAAGAGTCGGAAATAATCACAATAATATTTCAGTTAAGTAGCGTGCATATGAGTAAAAAAGACTTTTCCTTTTTAGAAACTTAACCTAAACGTGAAAAACTCAGATGTTCGTTGGTAGCTTGATTTGTATAAATAATTTATGTATCAATTTCTTGTTTTTTGGAAACTTTCTATTGGTATTTTTCAATTATTTATGATTAGTTAGGAATATGGAAAAATATATATGTATGTAGTTACATTTTAGCACTTCCATGGGACAAAGTTTCTAGATTTTTTTTTGAACAAATTAAAGACAAAGTTAATTTCTAGATTAATATGTGAAAATGAGCTAGTAGGTGACTAATATATAATTTAACATGACCTTGACATTTTGTCATAATCTCTTTGTAATTGTTACTTTGTTTCTAACCAATCACAACCATGTAAAATTTCAATAACCTTAGTTTAATCACTTTAAAATGAAGTAATTTCATTGATTGAAAACCAAAGTAATCAGATTTCTCCTTCATTTAGGGCACAAATCCGGACTTCTCCCGTTAATACAGTATAACAAGAGATAGCCGTCTACCTTAAAGTCACCTATCGACACTCAAGCCTGTTCATCTCTATAATTTCTCTAATATAATTATTATCAACCAAGGAAACGTAAAGTAATCATGATTAAGTTGAAACATCATCATATTACTTGGTCCATCTTCTACTCATTGTATATTTACTTGATTGTTAATTAAGTCATTAGTATATTATCATGTTGACATTGTACACATACAATTCATATTATACGCTTGTTAATTACTTATTATACACTCGTTTAATATCACCCGTTCACTTTGATTATTCTAATCGTCGTTATAGTATACACTTGTATAATTCCGACCATTCATTTGATTATTCGTCTAGTTTAATCAAAATTCAAGAATTATTCAATGTAATCTAGTACAAGAGAATAAATAAAAAAAAAAAAAAAAAAAAAAAAACATGCGTTTCAACGTCAAACTTCAAATAATGAGTTGATGCTAAATACAAAAGCCGGAATAATCGATTAGATGACTACAAGAAAAATGTCCAAATCAAAATTCGTCATGGATCTATAAAGATAATAGTTGTTTGGTTGTTTATGTCGACTAAGACACATAGAAACAAAATTATGCAAATATTATTAGTATGCCATAGTTGAAATTAAGGTGTGTTGCTTTCGTTAATTTTCACCTAATGACAAAGATTAAAACTTTAAAAGTAATCAATATAAAAATTAAGAAACAAATTATACTTTGTGAGTGGCTAAATTCTGTAAAATTTGTATAGTTATTTAACTTATTTTCTGTCTAAAGTAATTTCAACATACAACTTGCGCCCTTTGATATGCCATTTATTAGTTTTTTGATGTTATCTAGAAATGAGAAAAATTATTAGTCGTGGTGTTGAATTTGATTACGTTTTGAATAGTATAATATATCAATATTGCTTTGCTTATTTTTCTAAAAGACATGAGGTGTCTTTGAAAAAAATAGCAGTAACAGTGAACAGTAGTGGTAATCTGTAGCAGTGAGCAGTATACGTAGTTGTATTTTTTTATAAGTAGTTGTATTTTTTTATTAAAAAAACGTTTAGTACGTAGTTATAGTTGTAATTATCATGTGTAAAACAATTTTTAAATGCTTCATGCTCTTAAATACTACTACTTCATAAAATGTTGGAAAAGAAAATAGGTAAAGTTACTTGTTGCTTGTCACACCTATTATCGGAAGTACACAAATTATTAGGTGCTACAAGAGATAAGGATTTATTTATTCATGTTATTTATTGATGACAAGTTTTTTACTCAAATGTATGTTGCTTCTGAATTATTATTCCTGTGACATTTATTTTGGCTTTCTGAAGACCACCTTCAAAAATGTGTTTAGTGAAGTTTGAACCTCGTACATCTTATAAGGACTTTGTCATTTATTTCGAGCATCTAACATAGGTTTAAATCAAAGCTTAAAGAGTTAAAGTATATAAATCAAAAACAGGTTGGTTGGATTACATAGATTAAACAGCCAACAATCTTTTTACTCGCTGGTAATTTTACATATGAGTAATACAGCTAAATACAGTTAGACGGTAATTATTAAACTATTAAATCAATGATCCTGTTAATTTAAAAAAAATATTGTAATATACAACTAGGGTGAAAGTGAAAGCCCAAGGGGGTGATGCATGTACAAAAGTTTACAGTACATATCACGAAAGGCCATCAATGATTTCCAAAAGATCAATTAATTTCGGGACAGAATTAGAAAACGAAGTGACCAAGTTCATTTAGAATAAATTAAACGATGCCACAAATAAAAGTTGAAGGGACTGAGTGCATTTATAAAAAATCGAGATTTTTTAAAACTAAGTTAATATTACGTTACAAAAATCAATGAGTGTCCCGAAACCCCCGAGAGGCCGAGACCCAACCTGGCTCCGTCACTGATTACTTCAGACCGCCTTTTACTTGAAGTTTTGCATTTGGCTTTCTTACTATTAGCAAATTTACAAATGCTTAATTGCCATTGGTTAAAATGCACTTAAGAACTATGAGCAAAAATCTAGATGTAATAATATTCCGTGGATCACGGAATTGCTCTTCTATTTCTGTTTTTATTATTTTGCATAAGTGTCTACCATGCAATATTGTAATCTTCAAATTAAGTTCTCAATTTGATTTATGTTTGGGTACCTAACACCTCTCCAAATTATGTATAGTAGGTTAACTACAAGTGATTAAGGTTTTGTTCAGGGGCGGACCCAATATCAAGAGTCATCGGGTTCATTTTATAATAAATAGTAAAAATCGTAACCCAAAAATTAAGGACCAAATTTATTTTAGTAAAATCGGTATACTTGACATAATTTTACACCATACAAGAAAAATCCAAGAAGTTCTCGTGCACCCCCCATTATAAAGAGCTGTTTGGTGCATGTATCATGATCGGTAGTCGATATTGGTTTTATGTAACATAAAATTGCGCCGGAATAAATTTTTCCCATTTTTTCTTATAATTTTAAAATTCTATAAGTTCACATACCAAAATGTTAAGCGAATGTCGACTCTAGCTTGAAGATTATAATGAAGTAAAACGTCAAATAGGTAGCTTTACCTATGCAATGCTAACTTGCTAAGAGATAGGATTATCTACATGGATATCTTTGGTAATCATCCACAATGCATGGTAGTGGGTGTGGACATTTTTTTGACTCATAGGTCTAAATAAGTGTGTTAAAGTGTTAACCAAACATGAGCAACCCAAATGTTTTAAGTCATACTAAAATTCAACTATTATTCACCCAACCTCTTCTTCATATTTCAAGTATGTGGCAGGATATCATGGATCTTGCTTCTACATTCGAGTGTTGTCGTTGGGCTTTTGTTAAGCATGGTAGTAATGCGGTTGCTCATAGTATATCTAGATATGCTTTAGGAGATATTGTAACTTCTGTAGTCGATGGCCTAGTTCATCACGAGTCAAGTATTTCTGCTCGTGTTGATACTTCTTGATTTTAGTTTTTGTATCTTGTTCTTTATCAAAAAAAAAATTTCAGCTGTATATTTTGCCACATTTCGTGATAGTTCTCATATATACATCATACGTGCATTGTCAATATTGTTCCATTTGGGTTAAATTAAGCCTTAGGGCCCGTTTGGTATAGGTGTATTGGAATGGGGGTATGAGTGTGAGAATGATAAAATGTGTTTGCTTGATGATATGGATATAAGAAAACCCTTCAAATAAGGGTATCCGGATAGGTGTTTATTTTTGATGATTTGAGGATACCCATGTTTTTTCTATCAAAAAATAAAAGGAAAAAAAGTCAAGGCCCATCACTATCTCTCAATTGTGCTTTACTTATGTTGAGGTAAAGAAACATGATATACAATAATAGTATGTATGACACCACAGAGTACACAGTGGAAGACTTACATATAACATCAATTAATTAACTGAAAATATAAAAGTATAACATACATCTTACAATTGGTTTGATCTCTTCAACAAAGATGACAAAAGTGGTTTAACGAATTGTCCCTTACCTTTTTACAACTCAAACCAATATGGTGTAAGAATAGTGTCTTACAACCACATTCTTGTACACACGAATTAACCACAAATCAAGTGATTTCTAGATCAAACACAAACCAAAATACCCTTGTGAAAAGGGGCGGCCAACAATGCAAGAGAGGAGAGATATAAGGTTAATTAGGTGCACAAAAGTTAACCTAAAACATTAACCCTAAGCCTTGCTTATATAGTGAGAAGAAACTTAGGGAAAAAGTTAGGGTTAGGGCTTGGAGAGCCCTCCCTTGGTCGGCCATAAATACAAAGAAAATGAGACACCCGAATCTTTTCCATTTTTAAGTTATTCTCAGTATATTCTCTCCTTTTTTTACATTTAACGATCGTTAGTTATTTCTGTTAAATACTTAACGATCGTTAGTCGGGTTTTGTGTAATAATTAATCGTAAACATTATACATTAATTATTTAACTTGATTCTCATTCGCTAATGTGTGCAATCCCATGGTAACGAGTTCGAATCCGGACATGCACGGTTTTATAAATATATACATATTCCAACAGCTCCCACTTGGATATGTTTACAAAACGTGTAATGACATAGGTTAGCGTCTAGCAACACGCCAATGCCCCCGGTTCAACTCGTGTATGATTTTCTAGAGAAAAATCATTTTGATGATTCATCATCATATTCATCCTTTTGTTTCTAATACCATGTTAATAAGAGTATGGATCTAACTCATTTCTTAATTAACTATTCTGTTTATTGTTTTATATGACAGATCAAGATTACCAATTCTTCTGAACATATTCCAGAAGACCTTGGGCATGGCCATGTAAACATCTTGACAACCCTACAAGGGGCTTAGCAGTATTACACTTCAAAATAAATTTGAAGGAAACAAATCCCGTTTTGACTACGAGCAAAATTCATAAATTTCGCAACACTTCTGAAAACAACCCTTATAACTACCAGTTACGTATAGCATTAGATTGCTTCACATAAATGCACTACATCCATGACATTTCTCTGGTATCACAAGTCAGAGGATAAATATTTATGACGTACTT
This sequence comes from Chrysanthemum seticuspe, assembly GCA_019973895.1. Classification (NCBI taxonomy): domain Eukaryota; kingdom Viridiplantae; phylum Streptophyta; class Magnoliopsida; order Asterales; family Asteraceae; genus Chrysanthemum; species Chrysanthemum seticuspe. The sequence goes on from BPTQ01000009.1 coordinate 316,758,505, forward strand.
AATGACTAAGATCCATAAAGTACCATCATGTGGTTGGGATAAGTCCTATACTCAATCCATTGATATCATCTGAAATTAGTCATGCTACGCATTAATACACTTTCAAGTATATTCTAACTAATACTCAGATTTGTCTTAATTCAATACCATTCCAATGTTATTAATCGAACGGACTATTTAGAATAACTTAAGTTATTCAAGGATTTAAACATGCAAATATAAAATAACATCATAATAAATGAATAATAAACATAACAAAATACTTTATTTCATTTGAATAATAATGTTTGCTATATCCTTTATCTAAAATACTTAGTCACAGATGGGCATGAAACTACTAGCTAAGCGGAGTTCAAACTTATCAGACAAATGATTAAGTTTTTCACAAGGTAGGGCCTTCGTTAAAGGATCTGCTAGGTTATCATCTATTTGAACTTTGAGTAATTCAATTTCACCTATCTCGACTTGTTCTCGAACATAGTGATATTGTCTAGGATAGTGTCTGGTGCCCTTCACGACTCCAGGTTCATTGGCAAAAGTAATTGCTGCAGAGTTGTCACAATATACTTTAATTGGATTTTCAATCGACGGCATAACACCAAGCCCCGAAACAAACTTCCTTATCCAAATAGCTTCCATGGCAGCTTCTGACGCCGCTATGTACTCACTTTCTGTAGCAGACATCGCAAGAGTGGTCTGTTTCTTGCTCTTCCAATCCACAGCTCCTCCATTGATGACAAATATGTAACCCGTCTGAGACTTCGTATCATCTTTGTCACACTTCCAGGATGCATTGCAGTAACCTGTAACATACAGTTCTGCTTCTGGATTTCCCCCATACACTGTGAACATATCTCTTGTAGCCCTAAGGTACTTGAGAATATGTTTAACAGCAGTCCAGTGAAGTTCACCTGGATTCTGTTGATATCAACTGGTCAAGTTTTGAGCAAACACCACATCAGGTCTTGTGCATCACACCGCATACATGATAGATCCTACAGCCGAAGCATAAGGAACTTTCTTCATGCGTGCCACCTCTGCAAGTGTTGAAGCACAAGCTTCGCTACTCAAAGCATGGTTTATTTGCATCGGCAAATATACCTTCTTGGAATTTTGCATAATGAATCTCTTTAATATTTTGTCAATGTAAGCACTTTGACTTAAACCAATTAGCCGCCTTGATCTATCCCTATAGATCTTGATTCCGAGTATATATTTTGCTTGCCCTAGGTCTTTCATCGAAAAACATTTACCAAGATAGGCTTTCACCTCATTTAAACTTGGTATATGATTTCCCATGATTAATATGTCATCGACATACAAAATAAGGAAAGTAACATGACACCCACTAGCTTTGTGATATACACATGGCTTATCAAGATTCTGAGTAAATCCAAAACTTTTGATTTCTCCATCAAATCTTTTATTCCATTGCCTTGATGCTTGCTTTAGTCCATAAATGGACCATTTAAGCTTGCATACACGGTTAGAAAATAGTGGATTCAAAAACCCCTCAGGTTGTGCCATATAGATGTCTTCATCTAGACGACCATTTAGAAAGCGGTTTTGACATCCATCTGCCAAATCTCATAGTCATAGTGTGCAGCTATAGCTATGAGAATCCTAATAGATCTTATGTCTGCTGCAGGAGAAAATGTCTCCTCGTAATCTACACCATAGGTTTGAGTAAAACATTTAGCTACCAGACGAGCCTTATAGGTGTGTACATTGCCATCCATGTCAGTTTTGTTCTTGAAGATCCACTTACTTCCAACAACTTTAGCATTAGGAGGAAGTTCAACTTCAATCCAGACATCATTCTATTTCATGGATTGCATTTCCCCATTCATAGCAATCTGCCATTTTTCCTTTTCAGGAGCAGCCATGGTAGCCTTATAGTTGACAGGTTCATTAAATCCCCAACCATATTTTCCTCCACCTCTACGTTAAGACATAGACGGTCAGGTGCACGTATAGTCCTTTCAGACCTACGAATGGGAACAACTTCAGGAGGAGCACCTAAGCTTTCAGGTTCTTCTTGAAGTTGGCTGGTATTATCAGAAGGTGTTGTATCTTCATGATCATCTTCTAGGTCATATACTCTCCCACTGAATTCTTGAGATATGAGATTCCTTTCAAGGAAGTCTCCATACCTAGCCACTATGACTTTGTTCTTAGGTGGATAGTAGAAGTAGTAACCCATAGTTTCCTTAGGGTATCCTACAAAGATACACTTAACAGATCTTGGTTGGAGCTTATCTGGTGAGTCACGTTTAACATACGCCTCACAACCCCAAACCTTTAAGTAAGAAAAGTTGGGAGCTTTTCCTGTCCATATTTTATATGGAGTCTTAACAACCTTCTTAGTTGGAACCATATTTAAAATGTGAATAGCAGTTTCAAGGGCATAATCCCAAAAAGCTAAAGGAAGAGTTGTAAGATTAAACATCGATCGTACCATGTCTAGTAAAGTATGAGATATCCTTTCAGATACACCATTTAATTATGGAGTATAAGGAGATGTGAGATGCTGGACAATTCCACACTCAGCTAAGTAATCTTTGAACTCTTGGCTTATATATTCACCACCTCTATCGGATCGAAGAGCATTAATCTTCTTATTGAGTTATAATTCTACTTCACTTTTGAAAACCTTAAATGTTTCAAAGACTTCATGTTTATGTTTAAGTAAATAAACATAACCATAACGACTGAAATCATCAGTAAAGGTTAAGAAGTAGGTAGCACCACGTTTTGACACATGTCTAAGTGGACCACACACATCAGTGTGTATCAATCCAAGTAGATCTGAAGCCATTTCCACTTGATGTGAAAAAGGTTTCCTTGTCATCTTCCCAGATATGCAAGACTCGCATTTGTCAAATGATTCATCATCGACACTTTGTAAAAGCCCTTCATGCTACAGCTTTACCATGCGTTTCTTGCCTATATGAGCAAGGCGACAATGCCAAAGATAAGAACAGCCCCAGTTAGAATTGCTCTTCTTATTGCTAATGCTATACAACGAATTATTTCCTTTGGACACACAATCATCCATATCAATTTCAAACACACCATTTATAGGAATTGCATTAAAATAAAAAACATTATTAAGAGAAACTGAAATTCCATAATTGGTAAAAGTGTGCATAAAACCAAATATCTTTCAACAAAGAAACTGATATAACACCCCTAACAATGGAGGGTGCATAATGACAATTATTTAGTTCAAGAATTAAGCCTGAAGGCAACACTAAATCAAAAGTCCATGTGGCTTCAACTGATGCACGCTTGCCATTGCCAACGTACAAGTATCTTTCTCCACATGTCAGCTTCTTTGCACCTCTAAGTCCCTACGATGACTTACAGATGTGAGTACCACATCCTGTATCATAAATCCAGGAATTTTGCTTATGATGAAAAGAAAATAACTCAAATATAAAAATACTTGAGGTGCTGGTCACCATCTTATTTTTATTCTGAAGCAACTCACTCAGCAACAATGGACAGTTCCGCTTCTAATGATCTGGTTTGTTGTAGTGGTGGCAAGCCAAATCCTTCTTAGGATTTTCCTTTTTCTTTGTAGGGTTCTTCTAAGGAGCTGGTGGGATCACAACTTGTTTCCCCTTTCCTTTTCCTTTCCCTTTCTTATCTGCTTGTGGGTTTGGCTTATTTACCCTACCACCTTCTATTGCTAGTACCGCAGGTGTAGGTTCCTTCTTAGGTAACATGTTCTCGAAGTCTACAAGCATTGCATGTAACTCATTCACTGTGTTCCCCGTGCAATGCATATTGTACTGGCGCACAAAATCACCAAACCGCTCCTGATTAAGGGGGTGATTGATGAGGCCAACACACACATCTTGGGAGTAACCACAACCGAGCTTCTCTAATTGGTCCAAGTGATGTTTCATCTCAAGGACGTGGTCGGATACAGATTTACCAACCTCTTGCTTGCAATTATGAACCTTTTCAACAAGTTCATACAATTCAGCTGCTGGTGGCTTCTCAAACATATGTTTGAGTTCATCGAGCATGCTCATAGGCGCATGGTGCTCAAATTGTTTTTGCAATTGAGCAGACATACCCGAAAGCATAAGACAGGCCACATCATTGTGCTTCTCATACTAGACACGATACTCCTCTTTTACAAGAGCAGTAGCCGTTTCAGTAGGAGCTTCAGGCAGAGGCGAAGTCAAAATCTCAAGTATTTTGGCAACACGAAGGATGATCCTAAGTGCACGATGGCAATCATTGAAATTTGGTCCAGTCACTTTGTCTCTTCCAATCATATCTTTGAAAGCAGGACTCATTAAGCTCATAGTGTTTTCAGGTTGATGAGCCATCTACAGAAAAAAGTTCAAAAAACCATAATTAGTATTTTGATAATTTTCCTTTTTAATAAAATTAAATACCCAAGGTTCATATTCATATAACCAATTAATTTTCATTGAAAACTATGATCTAAATTGACATAATCTCATCACATCAGTTAATCTGCTAGTAATGAAATTATACAAAATGGTACGAGCCCTTGCCCAATTGCCAATTTCAATTGCAATTCCTAGATTTATGGGATTTACATCTAGCCAACATAAGTTGCAATGTAAGCATGTTTGATCCCCATCTTATGCCTTGAGTTGCCAGTTCTCACCGCATAACTCAATTAAGTTGTCCAACTTAAGAAACTGCAAAATCATCCATGCCCGTTCTCACGACACGTGGATATTTACCCTTTGATTTTAATCTAAATCACGTTCTCACGCAAATAAAAGGTAATCTCAGGTGTTTCCGTTTCATTGGATGGCATATAACTTAAATTAAGGGTAATAAATTTGATTTTTGGTGTCAAATCAAATATGTAAAAAGTTGTCATGCATTCATCTTCGTAGCTGATAAGGTTTTAAAAGGTACCTTTTTGAGGGGTCATTTAAGCCCTTATTCGATCACTTTTGTATCCGTTATTGCTTAATATCGTTCCTTTTCACTTTTTAGGTCTCTTGAAGGCAAAATGCTGGAATGATGCTTATTTGGACGAAAAGGCGCGAATATACGAAGAAAATGGCCAAAGTCAGAATCGAGACCCTCAAAGCTGCTGAAACATAAGGCGACGACGTCACTGCATATATGCGACGCCGTCGGGAAGGAATTTTGCGACGGCTCAGAAGAAAAATTGCATGTTTTCAAGGGACGACGTCAGGTTCTAAAGGAGTAGGCCGTCGTTACTCAGACGGCCTAGATGCAGCCAAGACGGCGTCAAAGCTGAAGGGGACGGCGTCACAGTCATAAGGTGACGCCGTCGCAAGGTTTACGTGGCCAAGACGAAACCCTAATGACGGCGACACGACGGCGTCACAAAACATAAGGTGACGCCGTCGCAGATGTAATCTTATATATAGAATCCGAATTTTTCAGTTTTTGTGGGTAGTCTTTTGGAGTAAAAACCTAAAACCAAACCAAGGCTTTCTTGTGCAGTATTTTAGGGTTCTAAACCCTATTATACATCAAGATAAGTATTTACTTCATTAATCTAATTATGTCTTTGATTATTTGTGTGTATGCTTGCATGTTCTCCATGTCCGGCTAATTTATTTGTGTGTTTGCTTAGGGAATATGAAACTTAATTATTGAATATTGATTGGTTGATACTTATCTTAGTTGACTAATGATCTAGAGTGCGCTAGATTATTCGTTGTGTACTTAATGCTTGACTTTTCTTTGTGAACTTTAGAATATAATTATCTAGGTAATTGTAGGATAAAGTATTCAAGGACAACCGTAGAGTAGGCGTCTATAAATCACTAGAGGATTTGTAAACAAGACCCTTTGGTAAATTCAAAGAGTTAGGGAAATAAGCACGCCCTATAGCCTTAGAATCACAACGCAACTAGGAATAAGGACGTGACAAATCAACCATCAATAGGAGATAATTAAGGAGTAGTAAAACCTAAGTAAACACATCTTTAAACTATCATACGAGTACAAATCAATTAGACATAGACTATCACAACCTTAGCTTAGATAATTAGATAATAGTAGAGTAATCGGTAGCAATACCAACCCCCCAAATCCAATACCCGAGATTCGTACCTTTTCATTTTCTAAAAAAAACATAAAAAGATAAAAAAATAATCTTCCTCAACCTCAACCTTAGCGTAGTAACTTCTCACTAGCATTCCTATTCCCCTAGAGAACGATATCAATACCCGTGGCTTACCCTAATTACTACACTACAACGATTAGGTTCACTGCCTAGGGTGTTATAAAACTTGCTCGAAGAAAAGGAAGTTTCCTTGACCCCGAACGACGCGTGTAGCGTTATCAAGTTTTTGGCGCCGTTGCCGGGGAATAGAATAGCTAGTTAGTAGTCCACCTCGTTTAGGTTTCTTTGCTTGATTCCTATCAAGTAAATTTTTCTCAATTTTTAGCTTTCTCTTAGTCTATCCCCCTTCTTCGTGACCTTTGTTCGTAACACCCATCACTTTTCACCATGGAAGGTGACAACCAACCACCACTCATCAACCACCACCACCAAACGACCCGCCAAGAGCCCGTACTCTTGGTGAGTACTCGAGACCAAACCACCTAGGTTATAGGAACACCATTGAGCTTCCCGACCAAGCCCAAACTACGGCCCTGCGATCCGACACCATCCGGTTGGTGCAAAACGGATGTGCATTCCATGGACTTCGTTCCGAAGATCCAAATCAGCATCTGAGGGATTTCCTCAAAATTGTCGATTCCATCGACCTTGATGCTACTACTCGGGAGACCACGCGCTTGCGTCTCTTCCAATTCTCTCTACGGGACCAAGCTAGTAATTGGCTTGAGCGACTTCCCGCCGGCTCCATCTCAAGTTGGGATGATCTTACTTCTCGCTTCCTTGCTCAATTTTTCCCACCGGGGAGAACCACTAAGCTTAGGAATGACATCTTGATGTTCCAACAACGTCAAGGTGAATCTCTCTACGAAGCATGGACCCGATTCAAGGACTTACTTCATAAAGTCCCTCATCACGGCATTGATCTTTGGCTCCAAGTCCAAATCTTTTATGATCATGTCAACTTTCCCACTAAGCGATCCATTGACCAAGCGGCCGGTGGAAAACTTAGTGATCTCACCGCGGAAGAATCATGGGAAATAATAGAGGACCTTGCCCTCTATGACAACGAAAGTTGGGATGACCCCCGTGAACTTCCCAAAACCGTCAAGGCAATCTCTTTGCCTCCTCCCGACCGTAGGATGATTGAACTTGAAGATCAAGTTAAATTCCTCATGAGTTCCTACAAAAATCCTAAGTCTTCACGACAAGTGAATCAAATCACTCTACCTTGTGAGTTATGCAGTGGTCCCCATGACACTCGTGATTGCTCAAGGCTCTCCGAACAAGCTTTTGCGGACTACGCCTCCATACGTACCGACGGAGCGGGAGATAAGTGGTACACTTTCAAACCCGAACAAAACAACTTAGGAAACTCATACAACCCCTCATGGAGAAATCACCCTAATCTTAAGTGGAACCAAAACTCAAGCACACCCCAAAGCTCATCTAGTTCGCCTAACAGATTCAATTCTTCTAATACCGGGAACCCCACTAATATTGAAGCAATTGCATCTAGATTTTTGTCATCCCAAGAAACTCGATTGAATAAGCTTGAAGCCGAGTTTAAGCAAAAACAGAGCGAGATGACAACCAAGCTTGATACCCTCTTAAAAGCCTTCAATGAGCGGGAAATTGGAGCACTCCCAAGTGATACCATAAAGAACCCAAAAGTGAATTCGATTGCATCGACTTCATGTTCTAGTACATCATGGGAGAACACACATTCATGCCCCTCTCACCCAACGGTTCACTCGGTAAATGCTATCAAAAAGGGTTCCAAGTCATCCAAGAAATACCAAGGCCCGGCACCTTTGGTAAAGCCTACTCCTGAGAAACCCGTTAGCCAAGAATCCAAACCTAGTTTAGAGGAGGAGTACAAGGAACTCTATCAAGAGAAACCAATTCTTGAAGTCTTAGCTCATGCACCTTATTATAATGCTTTAAAAGAAAAATATGAGTTAGAACTTAGGCTTGGGAAACATGGGTCCGCCTTTGTGCGAAACAACTTACCTAAGAAGTTAGATGATCCCGGGCTATTCACTCTTCCATGTAGACTTGGAACTTCCAAGCCACTCGATGCTTTAGCCGATTTAGGATCATGCATCAATCTCGTTCCGTTGTCCCTTCATAGAAGCCTCAACTTAGGTAAAATTGAACCAACGGAAACTATCTTAGGATTAGCGGACGGTAGTATAGCACGTCCGGTTGGAATAATAAAGGACATGGTAGTACATGTAGGAGAGTTGACTCTTTTGGCCGACTTTCATGTGCTAGACATGAATAAGGACCCGACATGCCCATTACTAGTTGGAAGAGGATTTTTAGCTACCGCTAGTGCCATCATCGATTGTAAGATGTCCAAAATAGTGGTAGGAGAGGGGAGTGCTAGATCGGTTTACGATGTCAAAAGGCATTCGTACTACAAGGATGAGGAAATCCCACAAGAGATTAGGTTGGATAGAGAGCCTTCTCGATATGGACCGTGGATTGAGAAGAACATCATAGGCCCCCAAAGACCTTTTTACCTAGATAAGGCCTTTGCTAGTGTAGCAACTTTCCAAGAACAAGAATTGGCTAGGGATATAGAAGTGAACCCGTTCGAGGACGCCTTAGTATTTAGGAAGATGACCGAGTTCCTAGGATGCTTGCCCGTTAATCTTGTCATGAATAAATGGATAGTTGAGAAATCCGAACACATGTGGGATTGGAATAGAACACCTAGCGATGGTAATGGAAGGTGGCACATTAGGATACAAATCTATGATCCCGATGGTGAGATGTTTGAAAAGGCATATTTAACCGAACGTACTACTAGGAACTTGAATGATAAGTTTGATCCCTACGACATTGTTGAGGATAGACTTACTTATATCGGTACGTAGGAGTAGGACTACGAGTCTAGCTACAAGACTCTTAAATAAAGAAAAGCGCTTCGTGGGAGGCAACCCATGCTTAATTGTTTGCTTGTTAGTGTCATATATCTTTTATTAATTGTTTGTCCTCATGTTTGAATTTGTAAAAATGCTTTATTTTGTTTTTAACCTCGTCTTAATTACATATAAAGGTATTTTACATAAAGGATAAGTGTAGGGAGGATTACACACGTTTTCATAAGAAACGTAAACATGAGAATAACAATTAACTAAAAGATATATATGTTTGTTTGTTCGAGTCAAATGCTTGTATCGAGTCATAATGGATGTTTTTGCAGAAGTTTTTCCAGATTCTAAAGATGCAAATTTTCCAGAATTTTTTCCAGAAAATCGCAGACCAGTTTTTGTCAGGATAACCTGACGGCGTCAGGATTGCAACCTGACGGCGTCAGGAAGGAATAAAAACATCAGCTTACTTTTTCTCGTTTTCTGAGCTACTTGTAAAATTTTGGAATTTTCCAGATCTTAACTTTCAAAACAAATTCTGTAAACATCCATTCCACAAGCATTATATCCTAGTTTAAATCGAGTCTTATGTATATTATTACCGCCGATTTTACGCGAAGGTTTCGTTTGTTTTCTTCTAGTGTGCAGGTTTAGTTTGTCAAGAAGAAGTTACATAAGATTGGAAGGAGCTTTTCACGCAATAATTCTTCTTGAAAAGAATTTAACCACCACTTTACACGGATCCTACCGAGCTAATCAGGGGAGTATTAGTTTCTTTTGTTTTTAATTACCTTCCAATTATCATAACTTTGATACTTTCGGGGAACATTGGGGACAATGTTCAGTTTAAGTGTAGGGAGGGAAATAAAACGGGAACTTTGAAACTATGCTTATCCTTGACTATTTGCTTTGTCCAAGTGTATTTGTGTAATAAACCATGAGAAAATGTAGGTTAGGGTAATTTTAGCCAAATTTAAAATTTTTTCATGACGTATAGGAGTGGGCCATTAGTCTTAACAAAAGCGTCTCATGGATAGGAAGTTGCATGACTAGCACAAAAACCCTTTACCACCTAAATTCCACCCAAAATGTGAGGATCGCCCTTAGATTAGTAGGAATTAAAGCATTCATCTTTAATGCTTAGAGTGTGAACCGGTAGTATATTAGATTCTAGAACTTGTTTTGTGATGCATTCCGAGATCGCTAGTGAGACTACACTTGTGTAGTTAGGAATAACTAAATGATAAGAGGCATTAGGATAAACCCTTGTTTGATACCTGTAATATAATTACTTCTTCCACCTCGGTTGAGTAATTCCCCCACACCCTTTGCGTTGTACTCATCTTTAGTACACGATACCCCTAGTTAACCCCTCAGAGCCTATCCTTTTCGCGGTTCTCGTGATGTTTCGGTTTCCGGAATATCAATGAAGAGCATTGTTTACACCCCACCCCCAAATATACACCCAAATCGCCTTAGCCTACCCTTTATTGCACTCACTTTTAGTGCAAATTTATGTTATCACCTAAAACCCATAGTTCAATTATCTGGTTGCTTGCATGAGTTGCTAAGTCGAGTCATATCCTTTGTATACAGTTTTGGGATGATTGGGATTCATGGGAAAAGTTAAAGTTTATGAAACATAGGGAAGAGAACGTTAAACTCAAATTCCCTTTGTTTGCGTAATAATGTACCCCAAGTGTTTTGATCTTTTCAATTCGGGTCAAATTAGTGTTAGAGTAATAAAAACTCAAGTGTAGGGATATGCCTGTAAATCCCTAGTATTTTGATGTTATCGTAGAGGATGGTAGAGTAAAAGTGTATGCAAAAAAAAAAAAAAAAAAAAAAAAAAAAAAAAAAAAAAAAAAAAAAAAAACCATACGGGCTACCATCCTACATCTATCTTTTAAATTATGTTTGTTTATTTTCGTTGCCTAGAGTTTTAGAGTGTCGAGTCTTGACTTAGCAACGCCATTCTTCGTATACTTGCAACATAGAGATTTTTGACTATCCACCACTAAATAGCCTATCCCACCAAACCCTTCATTTCCTTACCGTAAGCCTAACGTTACAACCCTTTAAAAGACCTCTTTGATAGTCTTTCCTAGGTGCTTACGCCAAAGCGACGGAGGTTTGATCTATTCTCAAGCCTATGGTAATCTATGTACTAGGACCGGTTAATGAGTGTTTATCTTCCATTTCCGATTTGTTATATTTCTTATATACACCCGAGAGAGATGTGAGTATCCAAACACCCCATGTGAGGTGCTAGTATGTAATTTCCGTGCTTGTTATGACTTTTGCGGGGCATATATGTGTTGTGGACCGTTTTGAATGGATGCTTCATGACCCCTAACTTATAAATTAATTGGCCAAAAGCACATTTGCTTGAGGACAAGCAAATACCAAGTGTAGGGATATTTGATAAGGTTTTAAAAGGTACCTTTTTGAGGGGTCATTTAAGCCCTTATTCGATCACTTTTGTATCCGTTATTGCTTAATATCGTTCCTTTTCACTTTTTAGGTCTCTTGAAGGCAAAATGCTGGAATGATGCTTATTTGGACGAAAAGGCGCGAATATACGAAGAAAATGGCCAAAGTCAGAATCGAGACCCTCAAAGCTGCTGAAACATAAGGCGACGGCGTCACTGCATATATGCGACGCCGTCGGGAAGGAATTTTGCGACGGCTCAGAAGAAAAATTGCATGTTTTCAAGGGACGACGTCAGGTTCTAAAGGAGAAGGCCGTCGTTACTCAGACGGCCTAGATGCAGCCAAGACGGCGTCAGAGCTGAAGGGGACGGCGTCACAGTCATAAGGTGACGCCGTCGCAAGGTTTACGTGGCCAAGACGAAACCCTAATGACGGCGACACGACGGCGTCACAAAACATAAGGTGACGCCGTCGCAGATGTAATCTTATATATAGAATCCGAATTTTTCAGTTTTTGTGGGTAGTCTTTTGGAGTAAAAACCTAAAACCGAACCAAGGCTTTCTTGTGCAGTATTTTAGGGTTCTAAACCCTATTATACATCAAGATAAGTATTTACTTCATTAATCTAATTATGTCTTTGATTATTTGTGTGTATGCTTGCATGTTCTCCATGTCCGGCTAATTTATTTGTGTGTTTGCTTAGGGAATATGAAACTTAATTATTGAATATTGATTGGTTGATACTTATCTTAGTTGACTAATGATCTAGAGTGCGCTAGATTATTCGTTGTGTACTTAATGCTTGACTTTTCTTTGTGAACTTTAGAATATAATTATCTAGGTAATTGTAGGATAAAGTATTCAAGGACAACCGTAGAGTAGGCGTCTATAAATCACTAGAGGATTTGTAAACAAGACCCTTTGGTAAATTCAAAGAGTTAGGGAAATAAGCACGCCCTATAGCCTTAGAATCACAACGCAACTAGGAATAAGGACGTGACAAATCAACCATCAATAGGAGATAATTAAGGAGTAGTAAAACCTAAGTAAACACATCTTTAAACTATCATACGAGTACAAATCAATTAGACATAGACTATCACAACCTTAGCTTAGATAATTAGATAATAGTAGAGTAATCGGTAGCAATACCAACCCCCCAAATCCAATACCCGAGATTCGTACCTTTTCATTTTCTAAAAAAAACATAAAAAGATAAAAAAATAATCTTCCTCAACCTCAACCTTAGCGTAGTAACTTCTCACTAGCATTCCTATTCCCCTAGAGAACGATATCAATACCCGTGGCTTACCCTAATTACTACACTACAACGATTAGGTTCACTGCCTAGGGTGTTATAAAACTTGCTCGAAGAAAAAGATGTTTCCTTGACCCCGAACGACGCGTGTAGCGTTATCAGTAGCATAAGGTTTAATTAAAACAATTATATCCTTGTTTTAATGTTTAAACTTTTCATCATCAAACTTTAATTGAGGTATTGGTTACACCAATTAAAGAATTACCCTTAATTACCACTATATCCTACTGCTGCATGAGTTATAAGACCCAAGTTATTCGGATAATTACCACAAAAGTGGCTCGTAGAATTTAAGGTCAATTCACCCTTAAGATTTTATGCACATTGTGGAAAACTAGAAGGGGTTGAATAGTTTTACCAATTAAAACTTCGTTTTAAACTATTTAGATCGACATATGTCAATCCATTAAATGTGTGTGTTGGATGTTGATAGATAAACATATAAATAAGTAAAGCAAATATAAAGAGTAAGAAGCACAAAACCACAACGCGAGTATTTATAGTGGTTCAGCTACAAGGACACCTTCCTTGCCCTGATCCACTCCCCGAGTCACCTACTCGAGAGTTCGTAATCACTACACAACACAAACTCCTTGTGGCGGAGAAGCCTTCACAACGTCGCCTACTCTTTATCCGGTACAAGGCTAGACATCGGGTTCTTCCACGAGGTAGAACCAAACCTATCACAACGTCGCCTACACTTTATCCGGTACAAGGCTAGATACCGAGTTCCATTACTAAGGATGAACTAATACCCAAAACTACACAACACCTATCCCAAAGGAGATCCACTCCTTATGATAACATCAACAAGGATATCAATATCCAATCTAATCTATCTTGTACATTGATGCACCATATCGAATGTACACCCTAGGCACCTTTCACTAATGCCTTTAACACGACACCTAGGCACCCTTCACTAATGCCTTCAACACAGACTTTCGGCACCCTTCACTAATGCCTTTGACACCAAACTTCGTCACCTTTTGACTAATGCCTTCTACACGAACCTATTCACTAATGTCTTCGACTCGGACCTTGGGCACCTTTCACTAATGGCATCAACACAACACTTCTAAGGAGGAAGAAAGAACTATTAACAAGAGTACTTCAGTAGTCTTGATGAGGACAAAGCTTGACAACTTATGGACTTGAGCTTGCTCGACTTCAAGAGGTGGTGATCTCACCTTTAAGAGGAACCTTGAGAATCACACAAAAACAAACACAAACTACATATAAAGATCCTTTGGATATGAAGTTAGAGAGTTTACAACACTAAGAGAAAATGTGTGTGAAAGGGGTGAGTTGCAACAAAGAAATGGCTCACTATTTATAGGTAAAAACTGTCTACTATTCCCCGGATCCCACGGATCCCTCACATGAGGGATCCGTCCAGTGTAAACTGGGGGATCCGTAGGATGCTCCTCCTAAATAGGTTATGGGTCATGGATCATGGATATGAGCTTTGAGTGGCCTCCAAGGTATAATGTATCTAGACATTGAGTCATGGGTCTTGGATCATGATCCATGGATAATACCCAACTATGACTTTATGCATGATGTCATGTAATGGGTTATGGATCATGCTCTATGGGTATGGGTCATGAACTTTAGGTTTTACCCAACTACATTTAATGTATCAAGTCAATGGGTCAACTACTAAGATTTTTTACCTATTACATTACCCATTACAATATATACTAATTATATATAAGTATATGTAAACACTAGTTGTTTATACATATGCATTTCTATAAATTGTAAACACTATTACTTGTTTAGTGTTTTGTATGAAAATGTAAGTGTGTTAGTAAACTATTGGCTCAAACCATTTATGTATTTTATTTGTTTCGTTAAAATGATTTTACGTTTGTTATCGACATGTATTTTATTTGTTTCGTTAAAATTATTTGTTTCGAGGAGGTGATAACACATTAAGCGTAGCTCCTCACGTAGTTCATGTACTAAACCTTCAACATGTTGACAATGATAACAATCTTTGTCATGGCTTGGAAGTGGTGGTGGTAGAAATGGAATGGTTTGAGATGGAAGGTTGTATGAGGAAGGTTGAGGATTCTCAAAGGAAGGAGGAATTTGTGGAGGTACATTTTGAGGTGGATCAACTAAGGGTGGTGGAGGAGGAATGTGTGTCAAGGATGGTGGTAGAGAGGTATCTACTTCCATGTGATCGGGTGGTTGATTTTGATGACTCCTCATAACCCAAAAGGGACTATTTGAGGGTGATGAAGAAAGCGAAACCGATGCTAGTGTTGATTCAACACCTTGGTTTTGCGTTACTCTCTCAATCGAAGAGAATGTTGATAATGGCGGAGGATGAGATAGCCTAGAAGGCAAGTCCTCTAAATTGTAGAGGTGTGGAGATGAAAAAGGAGTGGTGAATGATATGGCTCTAGGCACTAATGGTGATGGTTTAGTGAAAATAGTAGTGTTTGGTTTAGGAGGTATAGTAGTGTTTGGAAATGGTAGTTTTGTGGGAACAGTCCTTTTAGGATTGGTTTGATTGGTTGAGTTGGTGAAGGGGAAATCCTAGCATTTGTGGATTTAACGGGAGATGATTTTGTTGAAGAAATTTCGTGAACAACACGAGCAAGTTTCTTGGGTGGTCCTTTGGTGGATGAGTTAGCACTAGGAGCTTTCCTAATGATGAGATGATTAAAAGGTTAGTGAGATAGAGGCTTCTAGTTGCTGAGACTTAAGTTGTAGATGGTGACTTAGAAGTCCTAACAATATGGTTTATAAAGGGAAGGATTTGACAAGTGCATTCAAGGCTTAAACCACTAAGATCCTTTGAAATGTAATGATTTGTATGCACAAGAGTCAATTTAAGATTTGTACTGATCAAGAAGGTTAATTGAGGTAAGATGGAGTGTTCAAGTCGGCAAGGAGAGCTTGAAATGATTGTTTTAGCTAGGATTAGCTGAATCTTTCAGCCGGTTCCCACTTCCCTCCAATAAGGGATCCGTCTAGGCTTAACCTAGAGATCCGGCTCTCAGCAGCCAAGAAAAGAGGAAAATGATGTTTTGTGAGGTCTAATACCTACAAATCTTGAGTGTTTCAGTCTTCTTAAATGTCTTAAATGAAGAGGGTATTAAATGATCAAGAGAAATGATTGATGGTAGCTAATGATTGCCTTTAATGGAAAGAAATGGGACTTTATGACCACCAATAGGTAATCAAAGATGACACTAAGAAATATGAGAGTGTCAAGTGGAGTTAAATGATCTTAGAGATCAGATGGTAGTTTGAAAGAAATTTGGAAAATTCTTTGAAAATCATGATAAATAAAAAACTTGTTTTTGGCCTATTTTGAGTTAAGGATGACTAAAATCAATTTGCTAAAATTGAGAGAAATATCAAGCTAAGTGTTTTGAGATGTAAGGAACAATGTGTGAGCATTGGAGCGGAAATATGGTGAGTTTAGATGAAGTGATAAATCAAAAGTACCTTGAATCCTAAGTTAGCTATGAGTGAGAGTGAGACCTGCTTATTTTGAGGAAGACTTAAATAATCATAAAGAATCATGTTTAACTAGTATGATATGTTGTAGAATAATGGTTTGATGTGTGGAGGTCTGCAACTGCATTACTGTCTGCACGGATCCTTTAATGGAGGGATCCGGCTAGTTCAAGGTGAGGGATCCGGCTCTCGCAGATCAGTAGCCTTACAGAAAGTGTGCAGATTTTGCACTCGGTATCGTGTACTAAAGCCAGTGATTTCTAAGGAGTTTGAACATCTATATAAGCGAGATATCAAACGATAAATGTTATATTTCATGGGAATGATCATATTACAAAGATAAAAGATGAATCCTAAGGATTAAACCTATTTGGAAAAGAGACTAGGTTTCTTGAGCGTTTTCATTAGATGGATCGTCAAATGGATGATGAGTATTTGTTGATTCAGGGACGAAGAATGTCGTGATGTGAGATGTATTAAGAGGTTCCATCATCTTGTTCACATGTACATACAACAGACTTTGAAATTGAGGATGGTAGTACATGATATGGTGATAAAGGTGTGTTAGGAACATTCCATATGGAATAAATTTGTTCTTGCTACCTTGGACATGTACAATTCGTCTTGTGAAGAAGTAGGCGAGATTGTATGGTTTTTGGGTTAGAAGACAGTACATCATGTGAGCACAACAAGCGGGGAGAATCTCTCGATTTCCCCTAAGACTCTAAACATTTTCACGTAGAATGACAGCGAGAGGTTTGAGATCATCTCGGATATCACTTGTATAGATGATGTTTGGATTTGATTAATTGGATTGAGGAATGTCACAATTCTCAATTTTCGGTCATTTCTCACATTAACTATTTCATCGTTTATCGTAAACTAGGTTTACAAGTATTAAATTCGCGTAACCTTAGGGGTTTAGCTGCGAATTCATGAACAATCATCAAGGACATTTCATATAGACTAGATTTAGTCTACATATCATTAGCATCATTGTCATCATATTAGTTCATGCATGATTTTGCATTTTACATTAAACGCGTAATTTTCATATTAAATAAACGCTATCGCGTAACTAATTATTTTGAACATTTGGTCCGATGCTTCCAAAAATTATCCCGATATATTTTTATACTCATATTAAGATTATAAAAATAATATTACGAGTTTACCCGGTGTTTTAAATTTATTTTGTATATAAATTGTTATATTTATATAATTACGACGGTTTTCGTAAATTCTACACGATAATTATTATTTCACTCAATTTTTGTAAGAAATGTAATTTTATAATTTTTATGACTTCGATATATTTTATTTTGTTCCGTAAAAATCTACTTCTAGCTAACGCTACACTAAATACCTAATTATATTTATTATATATACATGATACTTACACATAAATGCATTTAATATATCAAAAATCATCATTTGTCTCCTCAATTTGTGCTTGCCGACATCCTCACTATGACACAACATTTTGTTTTTATAAAAATCTTGCTAAAAGTGACTAGGCTTGTTTTGTTATTAGATATTTGTAACAAAACACATACATACACACTTTCTCAAGGTGAAAGGCTTCAAAATCCTCTCCATCTCATCACCATGGTCGGCTAATCCAAGAACACAAGAGAAACATAATATTTTTTTTCATGATCCAAGTGATTATCCAGTATTATTAGTAATCTATTTCAAGGTTTTGAAATAAAAACATAAAGATTAATTAAGGTTTTCATCATTTTCTTGCACATAATCATTCAAGTAAGTTTTTCATATATTTTACTAATCTTTCTTGATCATTCATGGGTTATTTTTATGATCCTATAAGAAAACATGCATGTTACATATGAGTCTATACCACTTTCAATGTTTTTATTACTTATAATTAAGTTACATCATCCTATAAATTATCCCTTGTATCATATCATATTTAATGATGTCTAGGAACCCATGACACCCTAAGAAGGTGTATGGTAGGATTAGAATAGCTTCGGAGTTGTTTTGAATTAGTTAGAATAGGTTTTGCGCGAGAAAAACTCATTTCGACAACTATAATTAAGGGTCTGATCTTATTTGTGAAATCTGGAAAATCCGACAGTTTGTAAAATATTTTGGGCTAGATATTCAGAAAATATACTTTAAAACGAAAACGTGGCCGCTTGAACGGGTTAAAACGGAGTTATAACGAAGAAGTTATGCTATTTTCAAGTTTGACGACGAAAAATATTTGTTTCAGAAAATTCAGCATGTAATCTCGACTTTTTACGAGTCAAAAATGAGTCTTAAGCGTTATAAAATGTGTCGACTTATCAAAAATATATTAGTATATATTATCATGATTCCGAGGACATATAAAACGCAGAAAACGGACTTTTAACGATTAAATTACACGCGATTTAACAAAGTTGCCGTAACTATATTATATAAGAAAAACTAATATATTTCTATTAGACAAATATTACGGCCACGAAGGACCATGTTGAGGGTCGTTTTTAACATCGATGGAGTACTTTTTTATAACATGATGTCTTCTAGTAAAAGTGAGTTCGCCTAGCCTATTTTCCAAATTGTCCAACCGTACGTCAAGCGGAGTTGTAACGAATAAAATACGGTCACTTAAACTTTGCCGAAAACCACACTTAAACGATATTTTGGACACAAGTACCATACTTTACCTATATTTTTCTCCATGATCGAGACCTCTAGGATGAAAACTTAAATGCTAAAACTTTGAGATAATGATACAAGCTTCCCAAAACCGTTGAGTTTGTTTCCTAACACTCGATGTGCACCATTTTACGACTAGTTTTTCAAGGCCGTTTATTCACTTTCATGAAATTTTCAATGACATTATTTTACGACGAAAAGTTATAATTTCATAATAAATCACTAAATGATTATCGTAGGATATTGTTTCAACGTAAATACTTGTAAAGTAAATTATAAATTGTCAAGACGTTATAAGATTATTTTTCGACGATAAACTTTATATTTTAAAAGTGTACAAGTGGTATGGATATCATATGAGTTTGCATGCACGACATTTTTCATGACTTATATTAGAGCATATCATTTATAATAGGTCGCGGTTAGAGTGTTGCTTCTCATTTCTGTGCATCCACTATGTCATCATAACTATTGCAACAGGTGAGTAATCACATCCCCTTTTTACCGTTTTTACTATATTTTGGGGCGAAATGCATGAACCATTCTTGAGCTAAATTGATTACTACTTTTATTAACTTGTTTGACTAGAACTTGTGAACTCGAATCAAATCCTTAAACATAATTACGAACCTATGACTTGTTTGAACTTATTGGACCGTACTTGCTATGACCCTAAAAGTCTCGCCTTATTGGTGGAGCGTACAAAGACTCCTCTGTTCGGAGCAGTGCAAATTCTCCCATGTTCGGAGTGTTCTTAATTGTATATAATAGTTGTATGATGTACTGTTCGTACATTCGCATTGTTAGTCTCCTATTAGTAGGTAGTATGGATAGCGCTATTAGAGGTCGGCCAACCTCTCGTCCACTATGTTACGGGACGCATATTATTTATTCTAGGGGCTTTGCCTGGCATACAATATTATATACGTGGTACTATATTGTGAACTATTATGACCGCTTATACTTGACTACTTGATACACTATATTTTGTGCAATGGGTTGTGAACACACAGGTTGCAAGTTTTGTATGGGCGGAACTTGGAACTGAGTGGATTTACAATGCCTTTGCTTTGTGGACTATTTACGATGACCGAAACCTTTGACTCTCTCTTACGAGTTTTCTTATTTTACGAAACGTGTATACTCACCAACTATTTTCATAGTTGACCCGTTTTTCTCTCATGCATTTCAGGTGATCGTTAGTAAGCTTTTTCTACCAGGTCTTGCATAATGAAGTTTTCACTTGTCACTACAATTCGTTATGTAATAAAACGCAATATTTTGGAATCTAATCTTTGTAATATATTTGCCGATGTCGGCTAAACTGGTATTGTAATGGTGTACTATTTCTTTTTAATCTTAACGTTGGTATGTTCTATTATCTTGTGCTTATGTTCCTTTCCGTTACACCTCGTGTTTCCGCCTCCGGCGAGGGTGTGACAGATTGGTATCAGAGCCAAAGGTTATAGAGAATGCCGATTTTTCAAAAATAAAAATCACAGCTATAACCGGAATAAAGTTTTATTAAACGCCGAACATCATCCGAGTCAACTAGTCCTATCGTTGCATCGTTACTCATAAATTATACATAGCCTGATCAACTATGTCTAATTTATGAAGAACCATGCAATGATAAGAGTGGTAGTTTTAAATCATGTTTAGTCGAGTCTTTAGAGTCTGGTCACCTGAAGTTGCATTGGTCGGGTGGGTATGCATAGCATGTTTTTACGTTCACGTCTACATTACCGTACCTTGTTTATACCTTCTCTTCTCCATCTTTCGACTTGTTAGACATAGCATGTCTCTGTTCCTATCATGTTTCGATCACTATAACACATTACCACCGTTCTAAACCTCATCTGCCTTCGTCCGAGTGTCATTTACTCAACCCGATATTTTGGTCCATCGCAGGATCATGGCTGCCAGAAACACACGCTCAGGAGTCAACAACAATGCCAACCCAAACAACAATGATAATCCAAACAACAACGTGGCTGGAATAGCGGATCTACTCACCCAAATTATGACGCACCTTGATGCTATACGAACCAACGTCGGAGAAGGTACTTCAAACACTGGTCATGGATGCAGCTACAAGACTTTCATGACATGCAAGCCGATGGAATTTTATGGTACTGAGGGTGCCATTGGACTGCTAACCTGGTTCGAGAATGTTGAGTCGAAACTTAGTATCACGAAATGTGCTGAAGGAAACAAGGTGGAGTTCTCTGCTGGTCTACTACAAGGTCGAGCATTGACCTGGTGGAACAACCAACTACAGACCAGAGGGAGAGGGGCTACAAATGCGTTATCTTGGGAAGCATTTAAGAAACTACTAACTGATGAGTACTGCAGAAAAGATGAAGTGCAGAAGCTGGAAGCAGAATTTTGGAACCATTTGATGGTTGGAGTAGAAGTCGACAAGTACACGATCCGTTTCCACGAGTTAACTAGGATGGTTCCTCACATGGTTTCCACTGTGGAGAAGTTGATCGACCGATATATATGGGGATTGATACCGGAAATTAGGAGGGACGTGACCTCGTCGAACCCAACCACTCTGCAAGCCGCTGTGGGTATGGCGTATCGCTTGACAAATGATGTGATCAGGTCTGGAGAACTAACAAAAGCAAACGACAATGGACGGAAGCGACAGGAGGATCGCCAGGGAAGCCGAGACCAGGACCAGCAAAACAAGAGACAACGAATAACAAGGAACTATGGAGCGACCACTCAGGAGCGCAAAGGATATACAGATCCACATCCTATGTGTACTCGATGTAACTATCACCACTCAGGAGACTGCCCAAAGTGCAACAAATGTGGACGGACGGGTCGCTTCGCGTGGAATTGCTCAAACAGGACTGGGAACCAAGGACAAAGAAAAGCATGTTACGAGTGTGGAAGTCTGGATCACCTTCGGAATACCTGTCCAAAGTTGAAAAGAACTCCCAACCAAGGAGGAAATCATCCAAACCTGGCGTTGGCAATAGAAGGTCCACCAGAACCGAACATTGATGTTTCCCCCGCACGTGGTCGAGCATTCTATCTGGGTACTGAGGAAGCCCGCAACGCGTAACGGGTACATTCTTTTGAACAACCACCTTATTTCTGTAAAACATGATCTTGAGTGCATAACTTCCTTCTAATTTTTACCACGTTCACGACATCGATTAATTTGAGACCTAACGATATCGACCTTAGTTGTAATTTATTTTGTTGATTTGATTTGATTTGCGTAAGCAATTCCAATATCGAGCGAATCTTTCAAAAGACTTCATTCAAAAGATTTGTTTCCTAGCTTGATCTAGTGACAGTTCTTGTTTGATGAGTTGCGAAAATCAAGCTAAGAGACAAGTTTACTCAAGTCGGTTTAGTTTAATCTCATGACAGTTCTTGTTTGATGAGTTGTGAGATTAAATTAGAATCGACTACCTAAAGGTCTTTTGAGAGCTACGTTCGATATTGGGTAAGTTTACCCTATCAAATCTAATCACGGGCACGTACTTAGTTGAATGGGGAACCTGTATGCATGGGCATTGATATGATCATTTAGACTGTTCGTACGAGCATGAACTTTTAGAACTCTTGTCGAGGTTCGGACTATAGTATCAATAATTGAATCACGAGGACGTGATTCCTCTGACATGGGAAGAATGTCACAATTCTCAATTTCCGGTCATTTCTCACATTTACTATTTCATCATTTATCGTAAACTAGGTTTACAAGTATTAAATTCGAATAACCTTAGGGGTTTAGCTGCGAATTCATGAACAATCATCAAGGACATTTCATATAGACTAGATTTAGTCTACATAACATTAGCATCATTGTCATCATATTAGTTCATGCATGATTTTGCATTTTACATTAAACGCGTAATTTTCATATTAAATAAACGCTATCGCGTAACTAATTATTTTGAACATTTGGTCCGATGCTTCCAAAAATTATCCCGATATATTTTTATACTCATATTAAGATTATAAAAATAATATTACGAGTTTACCCGGTGTTTTAAATTTATTTTGTATATAAATTGTTATATTTATATAATTACGACGGTTTTCGTAAATTCTACACGATAATTATTATTTCACTCAATTTTTGTAAGAAATGTAATTTTATAATTTTTATGACTTCGATATATTTTATTTTGTTCCGTAAAAATCTATTTCTAGCTAACGCTACACTAAATACCTAATTATATTTATTATATATGCATGATACTTACACATAAATGCATTTAATATATCAAAAATCATCATTTGTCTCCTCAATTTGTGCTTGCCGACATCCTCACTATGACACAACATTTTTTTTTTATAAAAATCTTGCTAAAAGTGACTAGGCTTGTTTTGTTATTAGATATTTGTAACAAAACACATACATACACACTTTCTCAAGGTGAAAGGCTTCAAAATCCTCTCCATCTCATCACCATGGTCGGCTAATCCAAGAACACAAGAGAAACATAATATTTTTTTTCATGATCCAAGTGATTATCCAGTATTATTAGTAATCTATTTCAAGGTTTTGAAATAAAAACCTAAAGATTAATTAAGGTTTTCATCATTTTCTTGCACATAATCATTCAAGTAAGTTTTTCATATATTTTACTAATCTTTCTTGATCATTCATGGGTTATTTTTATGATCCTATAAGAAAGCATGCATGTTACATATGAGTCTATACCACTTTCAATGTTTTTATTACTTATAATTAAGTTACATCATCCTATAAATTATCCCTTGTATCATATCATATTTAATGATGTCTAGGAACCCATGATACCCTAAGAAGATGTATGGTAGGATTAGAATAGCTTCGGAGTTGTTTTGAATTGGTTAGAATAGGTTTTGCGCGAGAAAAACTCATTTCGACAACTATAATTAAGGGTCTGATCTTATTTGTGAAATCTGGAAAATCCGACAGTTTGTAAAATATTTTGGGCTAGATATTCAGAAAATATACTTTAAAACGAAAACGTGGCCGCTTGAACGGGTTAAAACGGAGTTATAACGAAGAAGTTATGCTATTTTCAAGTTTGACGACGAAAAATATTTGTTTCAGAAAATTCAGCATGTAATCTCGACTTTTTACGAGTCAAAAATGAGTCTTAAGCGTTATAAAATGTGTCGACTTATCAAAAATATATTAGTATATATTATCATGATTCCGAGGACATATAAAACGCATAAAACGGACTTGTAACGATTAAATTACACGCGATTTAACAAAGTTGCCGTAACTATATTATATAAGAAAAACTAATATATTTCTATTAGACAAATATTACGGCCACGAAGGACCATGTTGTGGGTCGTTTTTAACATCGATGGAGTACTTTTTTATAACATGATGTCTTCTAGTAAAAGTGAGTTCGCTTAGCCTATTTTCCAAATTGTCCAACCGTTCGTCAAGCGGAGTTGTAACGAATAAAATACGGTCACTTAAACTTTGCCGAAAACCACACTTAAACGATATTTTGGACACAAGTACCATACTTTACCTATATTTTTCTCCATGATCGAGACCTCTAGGATGAAAACTTAAATGCTAAAACTTTGAGATAATGATACAAGCTTCCCAAAACCGTTGAGTTTGTTTCCTAACACTCGATGTGCACCATTTTACGACTAGTTTTTCAAGGCCGTTTATTCACTTTCATGAAATTTTCAATGACATTATTTTACGACGAAAAGTTATAATTTCATAATAAATCACTAAATGATTATCGTAGGATATTGTTTCAACGTAAATACTTGTAAAGTAAATTATAAATTTTCAAGACGTTATAAGATTATTTTTCGACGATAAACTTTATATTTTAAAAGTGTACAAGTGGTATGGATATCATATGAGTTTGCATGCACGACATTTTTCATGACTTATATTAGAGCATATCATTTATAATAGGTCGCGGTTAGAGTGTTGCTTCTCATTTCTGTGCATCCACTCTGTCATCATAACTATTGCAACAGGTGAGTAATCACATCCCCTTTTTACCGTTTTTACTATATTTTGGGGCGAAATGCATGAACCATTCTTGAGCTAAATTGATTACTACTTTTATTAACTTGTTTGACTAGAACTTGTGAACTCGAATCAAATCCTTAAACATAATTACGAACCTATGACTTGTTTGAACTTATTGGACCGTACTTGCTATGACCCTAAAAGTCTCGCCTTATTGGTGGAGCGTACAAAGACTCCTCTGTTCGGAGCAGTGCAAATTCTCCCATGTTCGGAGTGTTCTTAATTGTATATAATAGTTGTATGATGTACTATTCGTACATTCGCATTGTTAGTCTCCTATTAGTAGGTAGTATGGATAGCGCTATTAGAGGTCGGCCAACCTCTCGTCCACTATGTTACGGGACGCATATTATTTATTCTAGGGGCTTTGCCTGGCATACAATATTATATACGTGGTACTATATTGTGAACTATTATGACCGCTTATACTTGACTACTTGATACACTATATTTTGTGCAATGGGTTGTGAACACACAGGTTGCAAGTTTTGTATGGGCGGAACTTGGAACTGAGTGGATTTACAATGCCTTTGATTTGTGGACTATTTACGATGACCGAAACCTTTGACTCTCTCTTACGAGTTTTCTTATTTTACGAAACGTGTATACTCACCAACTATTTTCATAGTTGACCCGTTTTTCTCTCATGCATTTCAGGTGATCGTTAGTAAGCTTTTCTACCAGGTCTTGCATAATGAAGTTTTCACTTGTCACTACAATTCGTTATGTAATAAAACGCAATATTTTGGAATCTAAACTTTGTAATATATTTGCCAATGTCGGCTAAACTGGTATTGTAATGGTGTACTATTTCTTTTTAATCTTAACGTTGGTATGTTCTATTATCTTGTGCTTATGTTCCTTTCCGTTACACCTCGTGTTTCCGCCTCCGGCGAGGGTGTGACAAGTGCATAACATGCGTTTCAATTCTTTAGGGGAAGGTATGTGTGAACAATATGGACTATTTTCCTCACGGTAGTTGAAGAGAGAATCAGGAGACCAATCTTCAGTGAAGGCACATTGTCCATGATTTGGAATTCGGAGAATGTGAGCAAATTGCCCAAGAGTTAAGATGAACTTTTGGTTTTTGATCCAAAACCATAGTGATAGAGATCGATCTTCGTTACGAACGAGTTCGACTTGACGGAAGAATTCCAAAACAAACCGCGAACAAATTTTCTCGTTAATTCCGAGAAGACCTTCTAGTCCTATGGTTCGGAAAGTGGTATTTATACCTTCTTGGTAGACGTGGCAAATGGGTCGGGTCGGGTCGGTTTGGGTCATGGGTCAAACGGGTCATACTATAAGAATGGGTTGAATGGGTCATTGGTCAAACGGGTTGGGTCGGGTTGGGTTGGGTCGACTCGTTACATTTCCACCTGTAATCATGCTACTATAGTATGTTTCGTCCGTTTTCATCCGTTTTTTATGTTTTCGTCGTTTTTTTTACGTTTTCGTCCGTTTTCGCGCGTTTTCATCCGTTTTTTACGTTTTCATCCGTTTTTGCGCGTTTTCGTCCATTTTTTACGTTTTCGTCCGTTTTTTTACGTTTTCGTCCGTTTTTTAAGCGATTTCGTCCGTTTTTTTCCATTTTCATTCGTTTTTTTACGTTTTCATCCGTTTTTTTGCGTTTTCGTCCGTTTTTGCACGTTTTCGTCCGTTTTTGCACGTTTTCGTCCGTTTTTGCGCGTTTTTGTCCGTTTTTTTACGTTTTCATCCGTTTTTGCGCGTTTTCGTCCGTTTTTTACGTTTTCATCTGTTTTTCCGCGTTTTCGTCCGTTTTTGCGCATTTTCGTCCATTTTTTACGTTTTCATCCGTTTTTGCGCGTTTTCATCCATTTTTTTACGTTTTCGTCCATTTGTTTACGTTTTCGTCCGTTTTTTTACGTTTTCGTCCGTTTTTTACGTTTTAAGCCCGTTTTTGCGCGTTTTTCTCCGTATTTTTTCTGTTTTCATCCGTTTTTTTACGTTTTCGTCCATTTTTTTATGTTTTCATCCGTTTTGCGCGTTTTTGTCCGATTTTTTACGTTTTCGTCCGTTTTTTACCTTTTCGTCTGTTTTTTTACGTTTCATAAAAAAATTTGACAAAAACGTAAAAAAAATGGACGAAAACGCGCAAAAACATATGAAAACGTAAAAAAAACAGACGAAAACGTAAAAAAATGGATGAAAACGCGCAAAAACGGATGAAAACGTAAAAAAACTGACGAAAACCCGCAAAAACGGATGAAAACGTAAAAAAACGGACGAAAATGCCCAAAAACGGATCAAAACGTAAAAAACGGAAGAAAACGCGCAAAAACAGACGAAAACGTAAAAAAACGGACGAAAACGTGAAAAAACAGACGAAAACGTAAAAAACAGATGAAAACGTAAAAAAACGGACGAAAACGCGCAAAAACGGATGAAAACGTAAAAAAACGGACGAAAACGTTAAAAAACGACGAAAACGTAAAAAAATAACGAAAACGCGCAAAAACGGATGAAAATGTTAAAACTGACGAAAAAAATGTAAAAACGTATAAAACATAAAAAACACGACATCTAATGATGGTTGAGTTATCATCCGACCCTTAAGTGACCCATTCGACCCATTTGTTGACCCATTCGACCCATTTGTTGATTCACATAAGTCCATATGTTGACCCATTTGACATATTCTTTGCAAATGGGGTAACCCAATCCAACCCATAAGTTGTTATTTTTGACCCATAGCAACCCATTTTTCTCTAAATGGGTTCTGATTGCCACCTCTACTTCTTGGTATAGTAGGGGTGAGTCAACAGTACGTCCCTCATGAAAGCAACGTGTTTCGAGATTATTGAACCCACGGACATGAGTCATGATGAGACCTATGGAAGTAAAATGATTAATTTATTTGATCGAGTTAAGATAAGGTGATGCATCAAAAGAGAGGACATTTGATAGGTGAAAATAATCTCCTAATGTTTTTATTTGATTACCCTTATTTTTATAAACACTGACATTTAACTTACTTTGTACTAACCTTCTAGTAGGATTTTTCCTTTTATGGTAGGTTTTTATGAAGTGGTTTTTTTTATGTTGCATGAGTTTCTGTTTCCCAGTTCCACGGTTCTCCCGGTTCCTTTTTAAAAGGGATCCGGCTAGTTAAACGCTAGGGATCCGTGGATCTGCATTGTGACCGAAAATTGATATTGACGTAGAGTTGATTTTTGCAACTTTTAGGTTTATAAAAGGAAGTGTGTTTTAGCCAATATTTACTTACTTAAGCATGCATTGTATATTTTGAAAGTATGTCAAGTTTAAAGATGCGAACGAAAAAGAGATGACAAACACATTATGAGAAAAAAACAGGATAAACTAAAACATTATTTCATTTCAATGCTAAGAGCAATACAAAGGATTGGATATATGATACAAATGTAGATTAACAACACAAAGTACATGTCTCCATGAGAAAACTTGATCATGGGATACACGAGAGCGATGAGTGTCAAGACGATGATCACGAAGGCGATATAAACCATGATGAGGAGATTCTTCCTAGGTTTTAATTCGAAAAGAGATTAGGAGGAAGATGAAGTTTGAATGAGAGGTATTTTGAAAGTGGAAGATTTGAAAAAAATGGGGTTTGGTGGTTGTGGGACGAGCGGAAGGGTTTTTATGGGGAAGGAAGAACTTTTAAGATTTGTGTTTTGTTTCATTATTAGAAAGGTTTGATTTTTAGATTAAGATAACACATATTTATATACCTATACTTTAAACGAAAGAGAAACACATATGCAAGAAAGTTTCCTAATGATGCTACATATATCATTAAAGTATATGTTAAAACTAAGACAATAAAATGTAACCATATAGGTTCCTATGCAAGCATACTTATTCTAAGCTAATGTTATTTAGAGATAAGTTAAGAAAGTCATGCCTCTAATGCAATTATGAGTGTCCTTTTCTTTTGACAGAAAAATGTCAATAGACAACTTCGATTCCTTCGATATCTAGGTGGTAGTTTAAGATACCTTTTTTGGAAAGGTAATCTTGTAACTAAGGAATTCCTATGGCTTAAGTAAAATGAGCTTAACTAAACAAAATGACAAGAAAGGTTAGTGCATTTTTGTAAGAGAAAAAAAATATTATGTTGTCATCCAATCAACATCCTACAAAAGTGTTTTTAAGACATGATGTTTGTTTTTGTAAAAGCATTCTTTGTAGTTTTCAATCATACACGGATCGTATCAAGTTTTAAAAGTACAATATACTCTTATAAAACTTGGTAACGAAGCTCTGATACCAATTGTGGAAAACTAGAAGGGGGGTTGAATAGTTTTACCGATTAAAACTTTGTTTTAAACTATTTAGATCGACTTATGTCAATCTATTAAATGTGTGTGTTGGATGTTGATAGATAAACATATAAATAAGTAAAGCAAAGATAAAGAGTAAGAAACACAAAACCACAACACGAGTATTTATAGTGGTTCGGCTACAAGGACACCTTCCTTGCCCTACTCCACTCCCCGAGTCACCTACTCGAGAGTTCGTAATCACTACACAACACAAACTCCTTGTGGCGGAGAAGCCTTCACAACGTCGCCTAATCTTTATCCGGTACAAGGCTAGACATCGGGTTCTTCCACGAGGTAGAACCAAACCTATCACAACATCGCCTACACTTTATCTGGTACAAGGCTAGATACCGAGTTCCATTACTAGGGAGGAACTACAACCCAACACTACACAACACCTATCCCAAAGAAGACCTACTCCTTATTATAACATCAATAAGGATATCAATATCCTTTGACCCAAACTAATCTATCTTGTACATTGATGCACTATATCGAATGTACACCCTAGGCACCCTTCACTAATGCCTTCTACATGGACTTTCGGCACCCTTCACTAGTTCCTTTGACATAGATCTTCGACACCCTTCACTAATGCCTTTGACACCAAACTTTGGCACCTTTCACTAATGCCTTCTACACGAACCTTCGACACCATTCACTAATGCCATCAACACAACACTTCTAAGGAGGAAGAAATAACTATCAGCAAGAGAACTTCAGTAGTCTTGATGATGACGAAGCTTGGCAACTCATGGACTTGAGCTTGCTCAACTTCAAGAGGTGGCGATCACGCCTTTAAGAGGAACCTAGAGAATCACACAAAAACAAACACAAACTACATAGAAAGATCCTTTGGATCTGAGGTTAGAGAGTTTACAACACTAAGAGAGAATGTGTGTGAAAGGGGTGAGTTGCAACAAAGAAATGGCTCACTATTTATAGGCAAAAACTGTTTACTTTTCCCCGCATCCCACGGATCCCTTACATGAGGGATCCATCCAGTGTAAACTGGGGAATCCGAAGGATGCTCCTCCTAAATGGGTTATGGGTCATGGATCATGGGTCATGAGTCATGGATATGAGCCTTGCGTAGCCACCAAGGTACAATGTATCTAGACATTGAGTCATGGGTTTTGGATCATGATCCGTGGATAATACCCAACTATGGCTTCATGCATGATGGCATGTAAATGATTATGGATCATGCTCTATGGGTATGGGTCATGGACTTTGGGTTTTACCCAACTACATTCAATGTATCAAGTCAATGGGTTGGGTCAACTGCTTAGATTTTTTACCCATTACAATATATACTAATTATATATAAGTATATGTAAACACTAGTTGTTTATACATATGCATTTCTATAAATTGTAAACACTATTACTTGTTTAGTGTTTTGTATGAAAACGTAAGTGTGTTAGTAAACTATTGGTTCAAACCATTTACGTATTTTATTTGTTTCGCTAAAATGATTTTACGTTTGTTATCGAAAAAATATTAGAAGATACTAAAATATAAATAAACGTTTTTACGGCTTATTTGTATTAACACACATTATATAGGAATACTTGGTAACTCCATTAATACGCACAAACAAGCAGAGAATTAGGTCAGCACGAAGCATATATATACCCTCTTCTTTAAGGTCACAATTTAATGCGTACCAACCTTATACCCATATTATAGTTTGTCATTAATGGGTGCGCCGTTCTAAATATTTTGTGCATAAACATCAATCAATTAAACGTTTACGACTATTATGCTTAAAAAACAGATGTTTCACCATTGTTTAGATCAGTTTATTTTTCTTATAAAAATACCCTTATTTACAACTTGTCACACAAAACAAACAAGCAAGTATTTAAAAAAAAATAAACACATAAACAATGAATACATAACTTAACAATTAATCATGCATATCAAATAGCCACATGCAAACCTTTTTGATAAATCCTATTAATAACCAATTCTAGATCTGTCAATATGTATATTCTAATTAAGAATTTCACCCGTTTTCATCTATTTACAAGGTGAGCCACATGCATCGATTCATCGATTGCGTAAGTCAAAATTAAACACATACTACATAGCACATAATTGATTTATTAATAATTATAATTGAGGTCTTCCCAATTTTAGATCTATCAAAATTAGTGTATAACACTTAACCAATTAAAGCATACAATAAAAGCAGATCTATGACGAAACATGCATTTTTTATCATGGACATAAATTACATTTAACAATTAATGCAATTAATCAAGAGTTACGCAATTTAATACACATAAAATTGCATGCAACCTAGGGTTTTCTAATCCAATTAAAAACAATATTTACAAAACCCTAAGTAGGGCCAAAAAATCCCCCCCCCCCCACAATTAAGTACTCATTATAACGGCTCGTGATGCCACTGTTGAGGTAAAGAAACATGATATACAATAATAACATGTATGACACCACATAGTACATAACGGAAGACTTACATATAACAGCAATTAATTAACTGAAAATATTAAAGCATAACATACCTCTTGCAATTGGTTTGATCTCTTCAACAAAGATGACAAAAGTGGTTTAACGAGTTGTCCCTTACCTTTTTACAACGCACACCAACATGGTGTAAGAATAGTGTCTTACAACCATGTTCTTGTATACACATTGTGAAAACGTAGAGGGGGGGGGGGGGATGAATACGTTTCCGTTTCGAACTTAAAACTTTTGTATCAAATATAGTATAAACCATTGCATTTGCTAATCTCGACGCGAGGATGCATTTAACGCATTACGGCATGTAAGGCCAACCCCTTAATATCACATAAGATTCCGCAAGATAAATAGTTCATTATAAATCAAGTTTCACCATTATTAGTCCGGTTGCTTTTTCTTGATCAAGCATGTCATAATATGTAAAGTGTTAAATGTAGTTTATGACTATATGAAAGACCAAGTATGTATCACAAACATAGACATCAACCACAATGTAATGCAAGAATAAACGTATAGCGATAAGTAAAAGGATAAACAAACCAACACGAGGATTTATAGTGGTTCGGCTACAAGGACACCTTCCTTGCCCTACTCCACTCCCCGAGTCACCTACTCGAGAGTTCGTAAACACTATACGACACCAACTCCTTATGGCGGAGAAGCCTTCACAACGTCGCCTACTCTTTTTCCGGTACTAGGCTAACCACCGAGTTCTTTCACACCAAGGTGAACCACACCTACACAACGTCGCCTACCCTTTATACGGTACTAGGCTAAGTACCGAGTTCCATTACAATGGAGGAACTACTACCCAACACTACACAACACCTAATCCCAAAGGAGACCCACTCCTTATTACAGCACCATCAAGGATATCAATATCCTTTGACCCAATACTAATCTATCTTGTACATCGAATCACACCATATCGAATGTACACCTTAGGCACCTTTCACTAATGTCTTTGACTCGATCTCTAGGCACCCTTCACTAATGCCTTGTGACTTGACTTCTATGATACCCGTTATGTTTTGTGGCCCAACATAAAAAACCTTGTGTTTTATGGCACAAACACATAAACCATCTAGTCTAGTCATAGATACAAGAATATGATACTAGACAATATCCAAGACAATGTGTCTAATGGATATGAAGTCCTAAACTAAACATCAACAACACAAAGCATGATGTAGTTAGTCTTCTATGGATGAAGATGACAAGTTTCCCAGGCTTATTGTAGAATATCTTCATGTGCTTGTATGCTTGTGATGGGTGATCACTTCAGTAGGTAAGAATGCAAGATCTCTAAGCTTGCTTTGGAGGATCACTTCGGGAGTATGCTTACAACAAATGAAAGTTAGAAACATTATGATCATATGAGATGAGGGTGGTTTACATGTTTCCTAATGATCTAAGTATCCTAGAAAGGGTGGAGAGAAACTATGTGTAAAGGTGTGTGAAACAATGAAGAAATGGCTTACTATTTATAGAAGAAAACTAGCCATTGTTCCCCGGATCCCAAGGATCCCTCCCTTGAGGGATTCGTCCAGTGTATTACTGGGGATCCGTAGGACGCTCCCTTTTACCCATGGGTTTTGGGTCATGGGTCATGGGTCATGGGTTATGGGTACCAAGTAGATTCAATGTATCTACAAGATGCAATGCATCTAGCCAAATGGGTTATGGGTTGATCCATGGGTATTAGATTAGATACAATGTTTCTAATGGATGCAATGCATCTAGTCAAACGGGTTATGGGTTGATCCATGGGTATTAGATTAGATACAATGTATCTAATGGATGCAATGCATCTAGTCAAATGGGTTATGAGTGCCTACCAAGGTACAATGTTTCTAGACTTTGGGTTTTATCCAACTACATTCAATGTATTTGGTCAATGGGTCAAATACTTAAGTTTCTACCCATTTATATTACCCATTATAATACATATTAGTTATGTATATATTTACCCATATGTAAACACTAGTTGTTATACATAAACTAAACATGTTTTAATGGTTTGTTGGGGGTTTGATCATAACGCAACATAACAAACATGTACGAACCTGTGTTGTAGCATACAAGGACTTGAGTCGTCGAGAGGTGTTGAGACAATATATAATTATAAGTAACTTATACATTTTACGTTATGTATTACAAGTTACATGTTTGTCATCAACAAAACAAATGAGAATGTATAGATTAAATATCGTAATATTTGCACTAACAATCTCCCCCTTTTTGATGATGACAAAATATATGTAAACGTAATAGATAGGTAAAATGTCAAAGTTACTTGTGTCCGTACTTCCTATACATTACCTTCTTCGTTTACACTCTTCTCCCCCTTTTGTCGAAACAGAAAGGGTGTGTCCTTTAAACTTAATTTCTCTCAAGAATGGCGAGTTTGCATCATCCCTAGTGAAGTTAAAATGAAAACACCTTATTGCTCCAATTGGTACACCACGCCAATACCTTCAACACGAAACACTAATGACGAAGCTTAGCAACTCATGACCTTGAGCTTGCACGTCTTCAAGAGGTGGTGATCTCGCCTTTAAGAGAAACCTAGAGAATCACACAAAGAAAAAAATTAGAAAGATCCTTTGAATTATAACCATTATTGCCAACGGCTCAATGGATCAAATTTTTGAGGCTTAACCTACATCAAGGTTAGTGTTAGAAAAAAAATATATGATGAGAAAGAAATCTCCCTTTTGTTGAAACATAAAGGAATTTTGAAGAATGAATGTGTGCATGCTCCCCCTTGACGGTTGCTCCCCCTTGTTAAGGGCGTCAAGTATTTTAGGAAGGCTAAGACGAAATTATTGCAAAATTTGCAATGTTTTTGCTTTGACGAAAAACTCCCCTTTATTGAGAGCGTCAAGTTCTCCTAGTATGTTTTGAAAATCTACAAAACAAAAATTTAGTGCAAAATTATATTCGTCCTTGGACGAGTAAGTCATATGATGCACTTTATAAATGCTCGACGGAAGCTCCCCCTAGCTCGAGGGCGTCAAGAAGAACCTACAAAGAAAAAAAAAGGTAAACCTCGTCCGAAGACAAGTGCTTCATATACAAACCCATGTATATGAGTGAACCTACATAGAAAAGAATTAGTGTAAAATTTCGTCCATAAATAGACGAGAATCCCATACACATCAAGGTGTATATTTATGATCCTACAAAGAAATGATTAGTGTCAAAAAGAGAATAATCCTACTACTTGCATCATCATGGTTGGTTTAGAGTTTGTAAGGTTTGTTCAAGGTAAAAAAAATGTGCTTAGGGATGAGATGCATTTCATTACGAAATTCACTTGGCTTTTGACAACATAGATGTTTGTAGAGGATAGTCGAGCAACCATGAATTGTAGTGGTAGTGAGACACTTGTAGGATGTGGTTGACATAATAAGCTTGTGGTTTGAGGTTGTGGTTGACACAAGTAGGATGTGGTAGAACATGAGACATACTTCATCACGTGGTTCATGAACTAGACCTTGGACACGGTGATAATGATAGAAATCATCATTATGATTTAGAGGTATGGAAGTTGTGGTAGAGGTGATGAGAGGTCAAGTATTACTAGGTAATAAGGAGACTCAAGATTAGCAAGGGATGATGATGAAAGGTATCAAGGTGAATCTTTGACTTGGTTGATGACTCAATAGAGGTGGTAGACATGATGACTTTGTGAGTAGTGATAAAAGTGGAGTACGATGGTTAGGATGATGCAAGATTAGGAATATAAAGAAAAAAATGTGTGAGTGAGCACAACTTGACTTGATGATGAAATTGACCATAGTCATCCTACAAGAATCCAAAAGACTTAGTACAAAAGGAAAACATTTATACAAATGGATAAATTGTTCACATAAAATCATGAAATGAAAAGAAAGAACACGTAAAGAATCATATAAATGCAACTCATTAATAAACATATAAGAAACTGATAATCCTAAGTGTTGAACAAGTGCTTGTGTGGAAAAAGGAAATTTGAAATGATTATCTAAAGAGATAATGTACCTACTGTTCCACGGTTCCACCGGTTCCCTCACTAGAGAGATCCGGCTAGCTTAAGTCTAGGGATCCGGCTAACAAATGAGGTGAAAAAGAGGTGATTGGGTTCTAGCAAGGTCTAGCACCTACATATCCTAAGTTACTCAGTCTATTAAGTGTCTTACATGAAGATGGACTTAAATGATCAAGAGAAAATGATTGATGGTAGCTAATGATTTTTACAGCAAGCACACATGTATACATGTTAAGCAAAGCAAGGAGAGCATGTAGAGATCACATATAGGCAAACAAATAAGATCGAGCTAACAGATAACACAAAGGTTTAGCAAACTTAACAAGCACTATTCAAGAAGCCTAAAACAAATTTACGGTCCAGATTAGTAAATCATTTACACTAACAATGACATGCAACGTATGTGTCTTGTAAGAAAAGAGCACATGATGGTGTTCAAGACAAAAGAGTTGTGAGGTGCTAGTTTAGGACAATCTATTTATCACGGATGATGATTAGCATACAATGAGCTTCGTCCATAAAGTCATGTAGCTCTTCTCGATCAAAGCAAGACAATCGCTTGATGAGGCAAGTGGTTGTGATTAACTAAAAGAAAAATTATATTTACAACTTGTTTGATTAGTAATCCTAAGACAATGCAAAGTATTTCCATTGTAACTTACTTTAGGAAAACATAGGAGTATAAATTTCTCAAGTGAGAGAATGAATATGAGACTATTACTAGCGGTGCTCTATTACGGCTAAACACGACCATTTTTACGGGTGATTCCACATACCCAACTTCTATCAAGGAAGCAATTCAACCGTTAGGTCAAATTGAGTTTCTAGTGCAATAAGTTCTCCAATATTCATTCTCAAGTTAGGATTATTTATTTTCCTACAATGGCCTATCGAAGAGTAACAATGATGATACTTTGCTTCGTTTTTTTTTATTAATATTATACTTGAAACAACTAAGGTGACGAAGGTGTCATGTTAAAAACAAATTTAAAAGTTGTCCATATGGTGAACAAAGAAAATGGTTGGATGAGCTAGTTCAACATATGTTGTTGGAAAGCTCGAGTTTGGACTTTCAGATATGAACAATTATATTTGCGTTGCAAAATAATTTTCTTGAGTATAGCGGATAAAATAATCAAGTTGTCAATCCTACTATGAAGCTTGGAAAGCGATCATGAAAAGGAAAATGGGAGAGTACATCATCAACACAAGTGTAGGTTATGATCCGATGTACATTCTTGTTGTTCTTAGAAAATGATACAAGAAAACAAGAAATCATATAAGCACATAAAACATTTATTTTGCACACATGACAAACTCAATCAGAAATACAATTAGTGTATTACATGTTTTAAACATTTTTCAACTTATATGACTTATCTAGTATTTAAACTAACATTTTCGACACAACTAGATGTTATCCCAAACACTCCTTCAAATAGCATATTGATTAGTAGAATATTACTAAATCGACAAACAAGAGAATGAATAGAAAAGTAAGGGAACCACATATGTTATTCAATCAAACAAGTACAAAAGCTATTTGAGATAAGCAAATAATCAAGTAATGCAAGGAAGACAATTTATCATTTAGCATAGCATACGAAGTTCTTTTCATCGCTTTGTGTTAAAGATAAACACGTATACCAAGCTTGATTAGTTTCTTTTATATTTATAAATATGATTAAAACCTTAATTTCAAAATAGGACACATTGTTATTCAAAAATGAAAATATTCGTCTGCAATTAGATCAAAAGTTTGTGCAAAAGTTATGACCAAAAAATGCCTTTCTATTATAAATCAATGATTCTGTAAATTTCTATTTTGAATCAGTTTATGAAATCATTTTTAAATGAAAGTAGACTCAAATACCTTTAAAACTATGGGTGGCACGACTTCTAACGGCTTACGGTTAATTAGTTATGAAATTTTGAAATTCAAACAAAAACTGTCTTCTGTACCACGGATCCCTTGCTTGAGGGATCCGTCCAGTGTAACCTGAGGGCTCCGCGGATCTGACACAGAATTACAAAAATGCATGTTTTGACCCGACGAAAAGGTTTAACCTTTGTAGACTTTTTAGTGAAGTTATATTACCCATTTTTACCTTAATTCAAGCTTGATTAACAAGATATCTAACAGCAACAAAACTTCAAAGAGAAAAAATATAATCAAAACACTTTTCATGTTATGCTTGACTTCACCAAACATTTGATACAAGGACCTTACTCGTTTTGAAAACCATTTGTTTTAAAACCTAGAGCCAACCCGCTCTGATATCAATTGCGAAAACGTAGGGGGGTGAATACGTTTCCGTTTCAAACTTAAAACTTTTGTATCAAATATAGTATAAACCATTGCATTTTCTAATCTCGACGCGATGATGAATTTAACGCATTACGTCATGTAAGGCCAACCCATTAATATCACATAAGATTCCGCATGATTAATGGTTCATTATAAATCAAGTTTCACCATTATTAGTCCGGTTGCTTTTTCTTGATCAAACGTGTCATAATATGTAAAGTGTTAAATATAGTTTATAACTATATGAAAGACCAAGTATGTATCACAAACATAGACATCAACCACAATGTAATGCAAGAATAAACGTAAACCGATAAGTAAAAGGATAAACAAACCAACACGAGGATTTATAGTGGTTCGGCTACAAGGAAACCTTCCTTGCCCTACTCCACTCCCCGAGTCACCTACTCGAGAGTTCGTAAACACTACACGACACCAACTCCTTATGGCGGAGAAGCCTTCACAACGTCGCCTACTCTTTTTCTGGTACTAGGCTAACCACCGAGTTCTTTCACACCAAGGTGAACCACACCTACACAACGTCACCTACCTTTTATCCAGTACTAGGGTAAGTACCGAGTTCCATTACAATAGAGGAACTACTACCCAACACTACACAACACCTAATCCCAAAGGAGACCCACTCCTTATTACAGCACCATCAAGGATATCAATATCCTTTGACCCAATACTAATCTATCTTGTACATCGAATCACACCATATCGAATGTACACCTTAGGCACCTTTCACTAATGCCTTTGACTCGATCTCTAGGCACCCTTCACTAATGCCTTGTGACTTGACTTCTATGATACCCGTTATGTTTTGTGGCCCAACATAAAAAAAACCTTGTGTTTTATGGCACAAACACATAAACCATCTAGTCTAGTCATAGATACAAGAATATGATACTAGACAATATCCAAGACAATGTGTCTAATGGATATGAAGTCCTAAACTAAACATCAAGAACACAAACCATGATGTAGTTAGTCTTCTATGGATGAAGATGACAAGTTTCCCAGGCTTATTGTAGAAGATCTTCATGTGCTTGTATGATTCTGATGGGTGATCACTTCAGTAGGTAAGAATGCAAGATCTCTAAGCTTGCTTTAGAGGATCATTTCGGGAGTATGCTTACAACAAATGAAAGTTAGAAGCATTATGATCATATGAGATGAGGGTGGTTTATATGTTTCCTAATGATCTAAATATCCTAGAAATGGTGGAGAGAAACTATGTGTAAAGGTGTGTGAAACAATGAAGAAATGGCTTACTATTTATAGAAGAAAACTAGCCACTGTTCCCCGGATCCGTCCAGTGTATTACTGGGGATCCGTGGGACGCTCCCTTTTACCTATGGGTTTTGGGTCATGGGTCATGGGTCATGGGTTATGGGTACCAAGTAGATTCAATGTATCTACACGATGCAATGCATCTAGTCAAATGGGTTATGGGTTGATCCATGGGTATTAGATTAGACACAATGTATCTAATGGATGCAATGCATCTAGTCACATGGGTTATGAGTGCCCACCAAGGTACAATATTTCTAGACTTTTGGTTTTATCCAACTACATTCAATGTATTTGGTCAATGGGTCAAATGCTTAAGTTTCTACCCATTTATATTACCCATTATAATACATATTAGTTATGTATATATTTACCCAATATGTAAACACTAGTTGTTATACATAAACTATTTAACTAAACATGTTTTAATGGTTTGTTGGGAGTTTGACCATAACGCAACATAACAAACATGTACGAACCTGTGTTGTAGCATACAAGGACTTGAGTCGTCGAGAGGTGTTGAGACAATATATAATTACAACTAACTTATACATTTTACGTTATGTATTACAAGTTACATGTTTGTCATCAACAAAACAAATGAGAATGTATAGATTAAATATCGTAATATTTGCACTAACACACGAATTAACCACAAATCAAGTGATTGCTAGATCAAACACAAACCAAAATACCTTTGTGAAAAGGGCGGCCAACAATGCAAGAGAGGAGAGATCTAGGGTTAATTAGGTGCACAAAAGTTAACCTAAAACATTAACCCTAAGTCTTGCTTATATAGTGAGAAGAAACTTAGGGAAAAAGTTAGGGTTAGGGCTTGGAGAGCCCTCCCTTGGCCGGCCATAAAGACAAAGAAAAGGGGACACCCGAATCTTTTCCATTTTTAAGTTATTCTCAATATATTCTCTCCTTTTTTACATTTAACGGTCGTTTGTTATTTTCGTTAAATACTTAACGATCATTAGTCGGGTTTTGTGTAATAATTAATCGTAAACATTATACATTAATTATTTAACTTGATTCTTATTCGCTAATGTGTGCAATCTCATGGTCACGAGTTCGAATCCGGACATGCACGGTTTTATAAATATATACATATTCCAACAACTTATTCAACATGTGACACTATAGATTGATGTTATCGATATATATTTTGAATATGTATATTTTAATTATGAAAATGAGAGATGAGATGCTTTTAATAAATTTTTTTATTTGAAGTCATTCCATTCCAAATCTATCCTCAAACCATATCCATAGTGATTCATTTAAGCAAACCAAACGGCCCCTTAAATTTGTTCAAACCCGAAAGAGTGGGAATAGTATCACTATGAATGTGACATCTCTAATATGTATGATGATTTTTTCAGCCGCTTGTGTTAAGACTAGTAGTAATGGCAACCCAACCCATGATCAAACCATTTTGTCATATCAGCGTCACAACTTCTCTCTCCTAGATCAAACACATGACCTTAAGCCCCTAGTAATGTAACCTCTGTCACAACCAAAAACATACCTAGCAAAAATTAGTTAAATAAAATCAAAACACAGACTAAATGCTCTTATTCGGTCGTCTAACCGATCAAATCAAGAAAAAAATGGGAGGGGGCGCGTTCATGGGATACTCATGTAAGAGGGAGGGAGGGTGGGGGGACGCCTCCAACATGGGTAGACCGACCCTTGCGAGGTCGGCATTATGACTAGTCTAACAATCTAACAACTTGTAGGATTTTATATAGTATGTCCTTAAAGAACAAATTGAATAAGTTCCAGGTCCTAATGAATAAGATGATATAACATATGTTTTAGAATAAAGATACTAGTTGTTTGGTTGTTTATGTCGACTAAGACATATATAAACAAATTTGTGCAAATATTATTAGTATGCCATAGTTGAAACGAGTGTGGGAACCCGCGCGATGCAGCGGGATTGGCTTCAAAAGACTTACTTTGTAGCGACACTTAAACCTTAGGGACTAATTTTGCCAAGTTGCTATAGTTAGCAATTAATTCTACATGACTTACTTTGCAACGTCGCTTAAACCTTAGGGACTATTTTTGCCAGATTGCTATAGATAGCAATTAATGTTGTAGGACTTATTTTGCAGCGCCACTTAAACATCAGGGACTATTTCTGCCAACTTGGGA
The DNA here is from genome assembly GCA_019973895.1 of Chrysanthemum seticuspe. Classification (NCBI taxonomy): domain Eukaryota; kingdom Viridiplantae; phylum Streptophyta; class Magnoliopsida; order Asterales; family Asteraceae; genus Chrysanthemum; species Chrysanthemum seticuspe. The sequence goes on from BPTQ01000009.1 coordinate 316,800,053, forward strand.
AAGTTTGCAATTGATGTTTGCTACAGGACTTACCTTGCAACGCCCCTTAAACCTTAGGGACTGTTTTTGCCAAGTTGTGAAACTTTGCATTTAATGTTTGGACTTACTTTGCAGCGCTACTTAAACCTCAGAGACTGTTTCTGCCAACTTGGGAAACTTTGCATTTAATGTTTGGCTTGTTACTGTTTTCTTCCCCAACAATTAGTATATACGAGTGTTGTAACCCGCGCGTTGCGGCGGGATGTGTTCCTTGAAAAGATAATTAAACCTTAAGGACTATTTTTGTTAAATGACTATACATACTAATTAATGATACAATATGTTCCTTGAAAAGACAGTTAAACCTTAAGGACTATTTTTGTAAAATGGCTATACATACTAATTAATTTGTGGGGACCTAAGTTGCAAAGACACTTAAACCTTAGGAACTATTTTTGTTAAATTGCTATAGATAGTAATTAATTGTTAAATGGCTAATACTTAATTTGTGGGGACTTAGGTTGCAAAAACACTTAAACCTTAGGGATTATTTTTGTTAAATTGATATAAATAGTAATTAATGCAAGATAATATTCCTTCCCTTTAGTATATACGAGCGGGTGATCCCGCGCGTTGCTGCGGAAGTGTTGTGACCCCGTTATATTTTTATGTAGCGGTCCTTTAAAGTTTAATTATGGTACATCGCTAGTCCTTGAAGGACGTAGTTTGCAAAGACAATTAAACCTTAGGGACTATTTTCGTTACATGGGTATACATACTAATTAATGCTACAAAGGACTTAGTTTGCAAGGGACACTTAAACCTTAAGGACTATTTTTGTCAAATTGCTATAAATAGTAATTAATGCTAGAAACTTACAAAGGACTTAGTTTGCAACGATAGCTAAACCTTATGGACTATTTTTGCCATTTAGAAATAGATAGCAACTAATGCTATGTTTTGCAAAACTTTAGGTCCTGCCTTTTAGTATATATACTAATATATAATTAAGATGTGTTGCTTTCGTTTTTTTACCTAAAGACAAAGATTAAAACCTTAAAAGTAACCAATATAAAAATAAGAAACAAATTGCTACTTTGTGTGTGGTTAAATCTTGTAAAATTTGTTAATTTATTTCCTGCTAAAGTAATTGCGAAATACTACTTGCGCCCTTTAGTGACCAAACATTATTAGTCATTGTGTTGAATTTGATTAGGTTTTGAATAGTATAAATCTATCATTAATAATTTGCATATTTTTCTTCAAGTCTATAAAGGAAGTTTTTGAGGTATTAAGAAATGCTATGGATGTGGATTATCTAATAGGCGGGTTTTTGACTCAGTTGTATGTAACTTAATTAGAATACTTTTGTATGATTTCTATTCTTTTCTTTTTTCTTTCTATATGTGTCTAGTGCAGTTTGAACTATGAATCTCTTGTTATGACTCGATATTTTACTTTTTGATCAGAGCATCTTAAGCCGGTTTAGATCAACGCTTGAACTTAAAGTATATGAACCGGGTCGAAACGGGTTAAACTATTAAATCAGTGATACCTACTTATAAAAAAGAAGTTATACAATATAGAGTGAAAGTGAAAGCCTAACGGGGTGATAAATAGACAAAAGATTTATACATATCATGAAAGGCCATCAATGATTCTCAAAAGGTCAATTATTTCACACCGCCTTTTGCTTGAAGTTTTGTATTTGGATTCGTACTATTAGCTTAATTTTCAAAAGCTTAATTGTCATTGGTTAAAAATGCATTTATGAGTTATGACTTATGACTTATCGCATAGGCGTCATTTAAACAAACTAACAGAAACTTATGCGTGTTGTTCCTCTAGCCGTTAGGGCCGTCTTTGAGGGTGTGCAAGGCGAACAATCGCTCAGGGCTTCAAAAATTTTAGGGCCCTAAAATTTGTCCCGTTAATAATTATATGCATGTGTAGACATATTTTTCACGAAGAAAAAAGTATTTAGATGGGAAAATATCTTAAATGAGTAATATGTTATAACGTTTAGATAACTAATTGCATTATATCTTATAAACGGTGAAACTTTATATATATATTGCTTAACGAAAGGCCTTATTATATAATTTCGTACAAGGCCCTCAAAAAATTTGCCGATTCATGAGACGGCCCTGCCAGCCGTAAAAATGAGTATTATCTCGACAGTTCTTTGATGTTGAAACCTTGACGGTCATTGCGTTTGGAGCTAGAGGCATTGGCATAATGTACACAATCCAACTAATCCCCATTTCATTTCATAGGGTTGATTCTTTGATATTGTTTACTTTAAGAATATTTCACATTTCTTACACTTACATTAACACGAGAATTAGGCTGTTTTAAATTGGCTTTTAAAAGTGGTTGTATGATATGGAGTATTTGGAGTAGCACGAGAGTTAGCGTGTTTACCGACAGTCAATATTTATTTGAGATCATTTGGTAGTTGTATATTTTGTAGCAGTTCGTAGGATAATGTTTAATGTATTTCGTGATTGCAGATTATCCATTCTACAAGCGTAACCAAGAATTTTTAAAGGGCACAAATTGGAGCAGAGTTTGTTGGTGTCGAAAATTCAGAAGGCTCTGTCTTTGAGACCAGTGCAACAGCTCGCTATGGTAAGTGACGAAAAAGATTTGGACTTAATCTTTTTTACGATGTTTTGCCTTTGGTGCTAATATTTTCATTAACTTTGATGCAGTTTCTTATGGAAGTTCTTTCTTGGGATTTCAGCGATAGTATATGTAACATTTCTTTATATGTTATTTTCCTTACTAAAGGCATAATGCTACTTCGATACATGTTCCCTCGTATTTATGCATTGGAAGAGAACAAAGAATGTTCAGTAGCTGTCAAGCTTCAATGAGATATTGAATTCTCCCTTGGTCGCCAAGTTAGAGGAGGAGTAGAAGCCCAACAACTTGTTCAGCTCCAGGATCTTATAGGGTCTTCGGTTTTGGTTAATGCTGAGGATAGATGGTTTTGGGATTTGAACGGGAATGGAATTTTCTGCGTTAAAGATGTCCGTAAATTGTTGGGCGAGTCTTTTCTTCCTAAGGAGGCTACGGCTACGAGATGGATCAAATTTGTTCCGATTAAAATTAATGTTTTTGCATGGAAGGTCTCTCTTGATCGCTTGCCTACAAGGGTGAATCTGATGCATCGAGGTATTTATGTCTCTTCTTTGTCTTGCCTGATTTGTTCCTCGCATTATGAAGATATGTCGCACCTTTTGTTTAGCTGCACCATGGCTGCTGATGTCACTCGTCATGTATGTCGTTGGTGGGATTTAGCTTGGTCGCCTCTTGGTTCTTACTCCGAATGGCTATCGTGGTTCAATTCCATCAGGTTGGGATCTAATTTAAAATCTATGTTAGAAGGAGTTTTCTTTGTTACTTGGTGGTGCTTATGGAACTTCAGGAATAGATTGCTCTTTGCGGCTCAAAAGCCTCGGAAGGATGTGATTTTTGTTGATATAGTAGCGCGTTCTTTTAGTTAGTGTAATGCTAGATGTAGAAGTTCTTTTTCTTGGGATAGTTGGCTTCAACATCCCTCTTTGATTTCTTTGTAATGTTGTTCTAGCTCCTTGCTAGCTTTTCAATAAAGTTGCCGTTAAAAAAAAGGCATAATGCTACTTATACATGAATCTTATATATTTTCTATTTGTACAGCGGCAAATTGAGCGGTGGATTGACTACTCTTCATTTGTGATTGGCACTGATATGAGGGGTTGGCTGTTGCCAAGACTTGGATATGCCACCTACATCAAACATGTTAGTTACTTTTTTCTTTATGCGGATATTTCATCTATTTGTATGATCTTCATAGGTATGTTGCCAATATAACTGAAATGTGTAGACTTTTTTTTTTTTGCTTAAGGTGCTAGGAGTCATTACGTGATCTTTTTATCCGTTATTGATGTGGTCAATACTACGCATTGTATATGCAACAGATGCTGCCGAAATGATTTCTGTTTCATCAGTGTGTTGGTTTTGTTGGTTGGTTCAGTGTGTTGCCTTTGTGGGTGGGTTCGTTGGTTTTTACCGGGCAGTTTCAGGGGCTATGATAAGGATTTAAAACGTATGCTTTTAGGGGGTCATTTAAACCCTAATTCGACACATTTTATATCCGTTACTGCTTAAAATCGTTCATTTTCAGTTTTTAGGTCTTTTGCAAGCAAAATGCTGGAATGAAGTATATTTGGACGAAAAGGAGCAAAAACATGAAGAAAATGGCAAACTCTAGATCGAAGACACTCAGCCTGTTCAGCAACACCTGACGGCGTAAAAAAGGGCGACGTCGTCCCCTTATGAAGACTTGATCAGAAAGTGCACGTGACGGCTCAGCTAAATTTCTGGTGCTAAAGCCTGACGGTGTCTCGCCTTATTTCTGGAAGGCGTCTCTCACAGTTTTCCACTTCAGACGCCCTAGATCCAACTCAGACGACGTCATGGATAAAGACTGACGGCGTGACAATTCCTACCTGACGCGGTCCCATCGATGACTTGGCCAAGACGAAACCCTAATGACGGCGACCTGACTGCGTCGCTAGCAAAAGGCGACGCCGTCGCGATTGTAAATATATATATAGAATTCGATTTTTCTGTATTTTAAGAGGTAGAATTTTGGAGAGCAAACCCTAACTCAGTTGTAGTCCGACTTGGACAGTATTCTAGGGTCCCATACCCTATTTTACACATCAAGAAAAGTTTGTTATTCCAATTTATCATAATGTCTACCCCATGTTCAATTGATTGTGTGTATGCTTGCTTGTTTAACATGTCTAGCTAAATTACTTGTGTGTTTGCTTAGATCTATGAAACCTAGCTATTGATTGTTGTTAGATTGTCTCTTGTCTTAATAACAAAAAGCCATAGGAGTGCAACTAGGCTTTCGTTGTATTTATTGCGTGAGTATGCTTGACGAAGATAAGGTGCTCGGAGGAAATAGTCTTGTACTTGCCGATCACGTGAATCATATAGGAGAGATAACCTCATAGAACTAGGGATACGCACACCCTACGACTAATAGGAATACAACGCGTTAAGATAAAGGACGTGACAATTCAACCGACCAATAAAAGATAACTAGGGAGTAATAGTATCTAAGTGAACACATCTTTAATCATCATACGAGCACACCTCAATTAAGCATAAAACTATCCGTAGTAATTAGATAACTAGATAATTAGATAATAGTAGAAGTAGAGAAATTGGTAGAAGTACCACCCCCCAATCATTTGCCCCGAGATTTTACCCTTGCTTTCTAAAAAACATAAAAATAAAATAAAAAAGAATCATCCTCAACCCCGCCTTCTCGTCATAAATTTCTTTCTAGCATTCCTATTCCCATAGAGAATGATATCAATCCCCGAGGCTTACCCCATACTACATTACAACGATTAGGTTCACTGCCTAAAGGGTTGAAAAGCTTGCTCGTAGAAAAGGAGGTTTTCTCGACCCCAAACCCACGCATCAGGCTGGGTTCATTGGGTAGGCTGAACAGCAGGTCGATATATTAAAACTGCCAAATTCAACGTCCCACCGCAATGCTGCGAACCGACGCCCAACTCGTATAAGAAAAACCTAAACAATAACAACTGTAGGATTGTATATAGTATGTCCTTAAAGAACAAATTGAATAAGTTCCATGTCCTAATGAATAAGATGTGTTGGATCAGTCCTAGATAGATCTTTTGAGCCTTTAAGAAACAGATAGAATACCTATGTAATCACAAGTAAACTATGGAGAATCTCTAATAAACTTATGCTCAAGCGGAATATGAACACAAGAGTTAAAGAAGACAATAACAACTAAATACTTTGATCCTCTATGGATCTATATTAATTGACTATAGAATGTTTTCAAGAACATACAAAACTCATAGCCGCAGGTTTCTTTTATATTAGAAGAAACCCTAATACAGCCCATTACAAAACGTGAAGAAGATATGCATTATCTCTTCCTAATATAACTCATCATATCCTAACTAAATACTAATAATACGGATACTACTATCCGCATAAACAATAACTATCAGTAGTAATAATACTATCAGCAGAATCTGCACTATCAGCAGAAACGACTATAACTAACAGTAGGAACCTGTCAGCAGGAACCACTATACTATTACATTATTTTTAATAATTCATAACAATCCTTCCCTAAACTTGAATTTGACTTGGTTAATGATAAGGATTTAAAAGGTACACTTTTGAGGGGTCATTTAAGCCCTTAATTATTCACTTTTGTATCCGTTACTACTTAATTTCGTTCCTTTTCACTTTTTAGGTCTCTTGAAGGCAAATTGCTGGAATGACACTTATTCGGACGAAAAGGCGCAAATATACGAAGAAAATAGCCAAAGTCAAGAATCGAGACACTCAAGCTGCTGAAATTGAAGGGGACAACGTCACTGCTTAAATGCGACGCCGTCGCGAGACATCTCGAGACGACTCAGAGGGCAAATTGCTAATTTACAAGTGACGAAATCAGGTTTAAAAGAGTAGGGCGTCGCAACTCAGACGGCCTAGATTTGGATCCAGACGGCGTCAGAGGTTGAAGCCGACGGCGTCACGAGCATAAGGTGACGCCGTCACAGAGTTGACGTGGCCAAGACGAAACCCTAATGGCGGCGACCCGACGGCGTCACAATTAAAGAGTGACGCCGTCGCATATTGTAACACTATATATAGAATCCGAATTTTTCAGTTTTTAGAGAGGTAGTTTTGTGGAGTAAAAACCTAAACCGAACCAGGGCTGTCTTGTGCAGTATCTTAGGGTTCCATACCCTATTTTACGACAAGATAAGTGTTTTACTTTATTGATTTAATCATGTCTTCAATTGTTTCTGTGTATGCTTGCATGTTCTCCATGTCCGGCTAATTTACTTGTGTGTTTGCTTAGATATATGAAACCTAGTTATTGAATATTGATTGGTTGTCTCTTATCTTAATTGTGATTGACCTAGTATTGCGATAGGTCATTCGTTGTGTTATTAATGCTTGATTAGTCTTTGTTGAACCTTAGTTTATAGTTACTAGTGGAATTGTAGGCTAAATATCCAAAGATAACCTTAGTGTTAAGTTTATGAATCCTAGATATTTCGTAGTCATTAACCTTAGGTAGCTTCAAAGAGTTAGGGATAAACGCATACCCTACGACCTTAGAAACACAACAGGTTAAGAATAAGGACGTGACAATTCAACCATCAATAGGAGATAACTAGGGAGTAATAACATCTAAGTAAACACATTTTTAATCATCATAAGAGCACACAACAATAGACATAGACTACACTCACCTTAGACTAGATAATTAGATAAGTAGAGTAATCGGTAGAAATGCCAACCCCCAAATCCAAACCCCGAGATTCGTACCTTTCAATTTTCTAAAAAAAACATAAAAAAGATAAAAAAAATATAATAATCTTCCTCAACCCCAACCTTAGCGTAGTAATTTCTCACTAGCATTCCTATTCCCATAGAGAACGATATCAATTCCCGAGGCTTACCCTAATACTACACTACAACGATTAGGTTCACTGCCTAGGGTGTTGAAAACCTTGCTCGACGAAAAGGAAGTTCCTTTAACCCCGAACGCGCGTTGTACACGTATCAGTTAACTTCAAGTTTCTAGATAGATCTTTCACAGCCAGAGGATTGAAACTTGTAGCATCTGAAGCAATGAGAGTAACCAGCAACAATAGAAAATGAAACCACTAGCACCAATGAAGTCCAGGTATCCAGCAGCAACTCCTATAACAGCAGCATCTGAATCCAGTAGTAACAGCACCCTGAGTAGATTTGATAATCCTTTACCAAGTTGCTACTCACTCTTGGGCTAGCTAGTTCTTTGGTGGAATCATGACATCACCCTTGTGAACTAATAACCAGTCCAACACTTAGAACGTGAATCAATGGTGTGTTGGAGAACCCTAATGGTTTTTGGCAAACCATCACAGCCATCAACGGATTTGAGATGTCATTACCTAAAGCCGTTAATTGAGTACTAGCCATGGTATTCTACTGCCTTTACCACAAGCCATGAACTTGTGGGCCAGCCAACTCTTCATCTATGAGGACATGGTGAGTTGAATACCATACAATTTATTGGTAAATTGTCAACCATCCAACGGATTTGATATCTCTTTACCAGAGCCGTTTGCTCATGGAGTAGCCAATGTTTAGTGTGTGAGACCAGGGTACACAGATAACTCTCAGATTTTTAGTAAATCAGCAACTATCAATGGATTTGATGAATCCCACCAGAGCCGTACCCCCATGGTGAGTCAACTCTTTTTTGTCTAAGACATGGTGAGTTGATTACCATATGGTGGGACAAGAAACCAACATACAAAACCTGACAACATGATCCTCAAACAGACAAGTTAGTAAACAAGTAAAACATATATAGTTTTTTTTTTTTTTTTTTAATGACTAAAGAAAAGGAAGAAATAAGATACAACAAGAATAATACAAAATACCAGATTCAAGAAGATGCAGCAGTATCAGCAGCAATGAGTCTGTCCTTAATAAGCTTAACCAACTGATCTGCATTCACCATGTCATTCCCCACAGGAGCAGTAGAAAACACCAACTTATGTTTCAGCATTTTCTCCATTACTTTCACAGAAAGAGGGTTGCGCAGATCTGAAAACATATAGATATATTTCCCAGACCAAGTCTGCAAGACATGGACATTGGAAAAAGGATAGAACTTCCAATGATACACCCTCCACTCAGTCTGGCCTTCCCAAATCCTGAAGCCTTTACCGCCCTGATAAATGGAGTCAAAAAGTACTTGAAGATCACCCAGCAAAAGCATACCAGCACTAGTTGCAGGATGAGATTCAAAATACTTAGACACCATTCCATAAAGCTTAGTAAGATCTTGTCTATCCACGAAATTTAGAATTTTAGTAAGAAAAGTGAAGTGTCTGACAGATCCATCTTTGCGATAAATGGTGTTCATCGTCCCCAAACCACCCACACCAGTAGGAGTGAGTTCCCATCTATCAAGCATAGACCATAAAACCGGCTCCTCATCAGAATCATCATCTTCAAAATCCTTGATGAATGAACTCTCAGCAGCCTGGAGATCAAGTGTCCTAGAAATCTTTTTCTTAGCTAAGCTATTTTGTCTTCTTCCAGAAGTGGAGGAAGGAGAAGAAGCACTGGATTTAGCCATCTCAAGAATAGGAACCACTGGTGTAACATCAGAAGTATCAGTATCATCTTTATAAGTGTGAACTTCCTGTGGAGTTGGTGTAGTGGCAAGAATGGGAACATCACCAGCAGCAATGTGCTGGACTTCATCAGCAGAAATGGATTATCACCATCAGTGGGAATAGACTTAGTTGCATCATAAGTATTTCCTTGAGTTGCATCAGTGGGAACACTCTGAGTATCTGCAGTAGGAATGGGTGTTTCTGTTGGTGTTTCCAAAGGTGTGTCCATAGGTATGTCCACAGGTGTTGAGTCCTTAGCAATGTTGGCATGGGAGCTAGGGATCTCCTCACCAAGAACATATGGTTCCTTGCCTTCAGTAGAAACATGAATACCTTCAGGAGAGACTGGAATGTCATCAGTGGAATCAGAAAACTTCAATCTTTTAACCTCAGGAGCTTCTAAAGTAGATTGATTCCTCTTCATTTGTTGATAAGGATGAATTCCTGATCTTTCTAATACTCTGAGTAGTCTCTCATATTCCTCATTCAAATGTTCATCTGTTAATTTCTTCACATATGCCATGGTCCACCCAGTGTTGTAAACTGCAGAACTTTGGCATTTCATAGACTCCCTCATATGCTGTCTTTGCTGAGCTTGAGTTGGAGGTTTATCTCTGATTGCTTTAGCCCTTCTTTCAGCATCTGCCTTCTTCCTCTGATTAACCAGGGCAACCATTCTTGCAGCAAAGTTATCTGAATCAAATTCATCCCATAAGATGAACTGTGCAAGAGATGAATTTGTAGTAACTTCTCCCACAATCTGTTGCCAACTTGCATCTGTGAAGTGCAGAGATGCTGCATCAAGTTCGCGTCTTCTTTGAGGTGTCAGTGTGGAAGGAATTGTTTGAGTTTGTCTTTGAAGATCTGCATCCATTTCAGCCTGAACCTTCTTTGCCACTTCCCTGTTACTCTTTGAAATTTCATGTAGTCTAAGAAGCCTGGCCTGTTCAACTTTTAAGTCAGCAGAATCCAAATCCTCTTCTACCATTATCCACTTGTGGAGTAGATACAAGTACAATATCAACAGGATTATCCTTGGGATTAGAGGGAACAGCAACAGGAATCTATTCAGGAGTCTTATCATGAGTCTTAGTAGCAGGAGTCTTATTAGCAGAAATCTCTTCAGGAGGAATCTGAACTCTATCAGAAGGAACATCAACCTTAGCAGCAGCGCTATCAGTAGCAATGGATACACTGTCAGGAGTAACCATAGAGCTACCAGCAGCAATAGCAGATTGGAATCTTTCAAATGCTGGTACTACTGAATGGAGTTTGGTCCTTCTCCTTTTGAAAACATTCATCACTTGAGTGTTGACAGGTTCATCTGCAGGCTCAGAAATATGAACTTCTTCTGTTGGAGTATTAGCAACATGAACTTCTTCTGGCTCAAGCACATTAACTTTCTTTGTTGTAGTATCAGCCAAGGAAGCAGAAGCCAATACATGAAGAGCATCCAAATTAATGTCCTCCTTCTCTTCACCCTGCTCATCTTCTGAATCAGAAACCACAAATGTGCTCCTCCTCTTTTTCAATCTATCCTCTAATTCAGACACCCTTCCAAGAAGTTGTACAACAGCTCCACCAAGTGTCTTCTTAGTCTCCTTAATCTCAGCCTCAAGATCATCAACCTTCTGAACATACCTGTCAAGTAAACTAGACATTTTCATTAGTACATCAGAATCCTCAGCTCCACCAGCAGGTTGTCTTGTGGTGTGAGGAGCTTCATTGGATCTGGGAGGAGAAACATAATAATCATCACCAATATTGGTGTCATCCTCAAATGTGTGTCTAGGTGGACTCAAAGGTGGCTCAGATTGTTGGTCAACATTAACTTATGGTTCAACAGGAGTTTGATCCTGTGTTTCAGAAGTAATGACAGGCTCATCAAGAGCAATAATCCTAGGAGATAGTGGGGTCAGAGGTCTAGGAGATGGAGGAAACTGGTCATCAGTAGCAACTGATGCAGTTTCATCAGCAGCATCTGAGGTCCTGATATCAGTTGTATCTAATGCAGAGGCACCAGCAGCATCAGGGATACGTGGCATATTGCTACTAGCAGCCTCAGTAATTGGTTGCCCATTGCCATCAGCAACATCAGCTGCACCAGCAGCATCTACATTTTCAGCGGGCAATATAGTAGGCAACAAAGGTCTGTGCTCTCCAGCAAAATTTGTTCTCATGGTAGCAAAGAGTTTGGTAGTCAACTTTTCTATTGGTCTTGGGGTTTGTTCTGAGGTCTCAATGCCTAAAATTATCTGCAAAAATCTAGGATACATTAAAAATTTATGCTTGGAATCCTTAATATTTTTAAGCATTTCCTCAAATATGTACCTAGAAAAGTTATATATTCTACCTTGAGCCAAACAAATTATAGCACAAGCAATTGAGCTGGAGAACTGATTCCAACCCCTAGATTTAGGACTGATACATTTAAGAAGGGTATGTACTAAAAATATCCACTTAGGGCAAAACTTATTTTTATACCATATGAACTTCCCATCAGTGGGATACCCTAAAGTGGCCAAACCAGTGATTATCTCCTGCCTATCATTCTCAAAAACTCCTCCTTCATCATCTAACTGCAACTGAGTCCTTATAAGAGACTCGGTAATGACACATTCATGTCCATCAACAATGGCCACTATCTCCTTGGGCCGACCCTCAGGAGATCGCTCATAAGAAGTGACCCAGAATTGCCTGACTAACGAGTCATAAACAACAGATGGACAATGAGTTAGGGCATACCTGATTTTTGAGCGCAGAAGGAAATCAACCATTGGATCAAAAATATCACTTCCTTTAGCCTTTCCCAAAAACGCAACCTTATTGTGATCCCCTTTAAAAGCAAGTGCCGCCATTGCAATGATATGAGAAGATTTGAAATGGGTTTTGGTTTAAGATGACAGGGAATTGTTTAATTAGGTCTTGGGATTATTGTGATTGGCTAATTAAAGAAGTTACCCAAAATAGCCGTTCAAATTGGCAAATATCTCGCAAAGTATCTTTGACCAATTTTGACTTTAATTTAATCCCGAATTAAATACCCAATCTCACGTTACCAGCAGCATCCAAAACTCAATCTGCAGCAACCACATGGTCAAACAGCAAAAACCCCACATTATTTGACCACAGTAACCACAATGTGCTACCAGCAGGAACCAGAACCTATCAGCAGGAACAAACACATTACCAGCAGGAATGAAGAAAAGTCAACCCTTTTTAATTAATTACGCATTAACACCTTGTTAATACAAATAAGCCGTAAAAACGTTTATTTATATTTTACGATCTTCTAATGTTTTGTCGATAACAAAAGTAAGATCATTTTAAGGAAACAAATAAAATACGTAAATGGTTTGAACTAATAGTTTTCTAACACACTTACACTTTCACATAAAACACTAAAACAAGTATAAGTGATTTTATGATTTAGATACATATGTACAAACAACTAGTGTTTACATATTGGGTTAAACATATACTTAAACTAAGTATACTAAAATGGGTAAAAACTAAGTGTATGCTAAATTAGGAAAATACAAGTATATACTAAATGGGTAAATACTAGCAAATGGTTTTTGACCCATGGTTTTATATATACCACTTAACCAAGTTCATTGTATCCTTAAGATACATTGTATCTAGAATGAAAAGCATGGATCAACCCATAACCAAAAATACCCATGGGCAAAGAGGAGCGGACCACGGATCCCTAGCTTTATGCTAGCCGGATCCCTTGTGGTAGGGATCCGTGGGATCCGGGGAAACAGTAGGATTTTTCCTCTATAAATAGTGAGCCATTTCTTCATTGTTTCTCACCCCTCTCTAACATACTTCTCCCCTGAGTTAAATCTCACTAACCTTAGATCCAAGAGATCTATGTTTGTAGTTTTGTCTTTGTGTGATCTTTTAGGTTTCTCTTAAAGGCAAGATCACCACCTTTGAAGTCGAGCAAACTCAAGTCCATGAGTTGCCATGCTTCCTCATCATCAAGGCTATTGAAGTCCTCTTGTTGATGATCTCTTTCTTTCTTCAAAGAAGTGTAGTGTTGAAGACATTAGTGAAAGATGTCTCAAGCGTCAAGACGAAGATATTAGTGAAGGGTATCTATCGTCTATAGGATAAGCACTTGTGGTAGGTGCTTAGAAGTCAAGACAAGAAGTATTAGTGAAAGGTGCTTAGAAGTGAAGACACAAGACATTAGTGAAAGATGTCTTGTAGATCTAGTCAAAGGCATTAGTGAAAGGTGCCTTAGATGTACATTCGATATGGTGTGTTTCAATGTACTAGATAGACTAGCAGTAGATCCAAGGATATTGATGTCCTTGATGATGTTGTAAAGGAGTAGATCTCCTTTGGGATTAGTCGTTGGTGTAGTGTGGTAGTAGTTCCTCCATTGCAATGGAACTAGGTACTTAGCCTAGTACCTAATAAAGGGTAGGCGACGTTGTGAAGGTGTAGTTCACCTAAGGTGTGAAAGAACTCGGTGGTTAGCCTAGCACCGTATAAAGGGTAGGCGACGTTGTGTTAGGTGTGGTTCGCCTTGGTGTGAAAGAACTCGGTATTTAGCTTTGTACCGGAAAAAGGTTAAGCGACGTTGTGAAGGCTTCTCCGCCATAAGGAGATTGGTGTAGTGTTTACAAACTCTCGAGTAGGTGACTCGGGGAGTGGAGTAGGGCAAGGAAGGTGTCCTTGTAGCCGAACCACTATAAATACTCGCGTTGTGGTTTTGTGCTTCTTACTCTTATCTTTTCATTACATATCTTTATATGCTTGTTTATCAACATCCAACACTCACAACCAAATAGATTGACATAAGTCGATCTAAATAGTTTAAAAGGAAGTTTTAATTGGTAAAACTATTCAACCCCCCCTTCTAGTTTTCCACAATTGGTATCAGAGCTTCGTTACCAAGTTTCTTTAAGTATATTGTACTTTAAAAACTTGATACGATCCATGGTTAATTGAAAACTACAAAGAAGGCTTTTTCATAAAAACAAACACCGTGTCTTTTAAAATTATTTGTTTGGATGTTGATTTGATAACAACATTTTTCTTTTTTTTTTATTTATTGCACTAATCTTCCTTGTCATGTTGATTAGTCAAAGCTCATACCCACCAAGATTTAGGAGTTGCTTGGTAACAAGAATACCTTCCTTAAGAAGGTATCTTAAACGCAAAGGAGCGGGAATAGTCTAAGTGACATTTGCTCTGTCATTTGTAAAGACATTCCTAAGTGCGCTAAAGGTATGATTTTCTTTTTACTTTACTTGATAATTAAGTATACCTAGTTAGGTATTTATATGATTATCTTTTGTGCAAATTACATGTTTTACTTGAAGCTTCATTAGGAAGCCTTTTTCTCACATACGTGTTTTATTTCTCGTATAAAGTCATGGTATATAAAACTTATGTTTTGTTTCTTTTAATCCAATAAAACAAAACTCGAATTTCAAAAAATTCCTCCTTCCCCATAAAAACTCCCACCGTCGACCACTTTATCAAAACCCCATTTTCAAATCTTCCAATTTCAAAAATTTCCTCTCATTCAAAAACTTCATCTTCCTCCTCATTCCATCTCAATCGAAATCAAGAAGATCCGTCATAAACATGGTTTACATCGCACTCGTGCTCATCGCCCTAACACTCATCGCACTTGTGTTCCCTATGATGAAGTTCTCATACGGAGACATTTACTTTGTGTTGTTAATCTATATTGGGGTCATATACCCAATCCTTTGTATCATCCTTGGTATTGAAATGCAATATTATTAATCTAGTTTATCTAGGCTACTATTTGTGTTTATCATTCCTTTTGATTTATATGTTTTATATTTTTGTGATACATTAGAGGTCATGTATGCATGCTTAAAGAAAATGTAGGATAAAACATATCTCGTGGTATAAAAACTATAAAACCTTTTATCAAATCTGTGTCTTTTACTACAGATCCACGGATCCCGGAAGATATACTATCCGGATCCCTTTTGTAAAGGAACCGTGGGATCCGTATTACTGGAAAACAGTTTTTATGCAAGAGTAAAAAACACTATCTTTCTAAAAGTAATAATCCACTAGAATTTCAAAACCATGAGTTATCTAAATGCTAAAAACCATTGTTAATAAAAATCTAGTAAAAACGTTAGATTATTATAGGTTGACCATAAACATCACCTCTTATTAACCCATCACTTTTATAGGTTCAACTATGACGCATGAATACGAGTTTGATTTTTCACTCACTAGCGTCTACACCCCGAACATCTCCCTTGAGCCCAACACACCTGGCAATCATGTCCGTGGGTTCAATAATCTCGAAAACCGTCACTTCCATGAAGGACGTATTGTAGACACCTCTCTACAATTCGAAGAAGGTATCAATACCTCCTTCCGAGCCATAGGACTAGAATGTCTTCTTGAAATCAACGAGAAGATATGTCCAAGGTTCATAATGGAATTCTTCCGTCAAGTCGAACTCGTTCGTAACGAGGATCGCTCTCTCTTTGGTTTTACATCAAAAACCAAAAGTTCACTCTAACCCTTGGGCATTTTGCTCACATTCTCCGGATTCCAAATCATGGACAAAGTGCCTTCACTGAAGATTGGTCTCTTGATTCTCTCTTCAACTTTCGTGAAGAAAATAGTCCATATTGTTCACACATACCCTCTCCGGAAGATTTAAATCGCATAATATGCAAACCTTGACCATATTACTCCAATCCAAACATTATCCATACACAGGATATCCGAGAAGAGTACAAGCCTCTTGCTCTCATTCTACGTGAAAATGTTTGGAGTCTTAGGGGAAATCGAGATATTCTTCCCGCTTGTTGTGCTCACATGTTGTACTGTTTGCTAACACAACAACCATACAATCTCGCCTACTTCTTCGCAAGGCGAATTGCAAATCTTCAAGGCTCCAAGAATAAACTCATCCCTTATGGAATGTTCTTGACACGCCTCTATCACAATGTTATGCACTTCCATCCTCAATTTCAAAGTCCGTTGTATGTACTTGTGAACAAGATGATGGAACCGCTAAACATATCTCTCATGAAGACTTTCTTCATTATTGATTCCACCAATACCCATCAATCACATAATGATCCTCCTAGCGAAGACACTCAAGGAACCTAGAATAGTCAAATAGGATCAATTCTACTCTACTCATTATTTATCAATGAAATCCTATTTCTTTCATGAAATAAAACATCTTACATTTGATATCCTAGTTTTAGAACTCCTTTAAACAAAACTTAGAATATAATGCATTGTCAAGATCATTGCATACCTTTAGTAAAGGTTCTGTCTAGCAGATAGACGGATCCCAAATGTTGTACTAAATGGATCCCTACATCTAGGGAACCGTGGGATCCGGCAAAACAGAAAATGCAATTGCAAGCATTGTATGTCAAACACATCCTTAGAACACCTCACACTAAGCTAAACATAGTGTCTTAAGGTAGATTAAGACTTTATCAAGATAGGTTGATCTTTCCTACTCGTACCAACTCACATAGAACACACTCTAAGATATTCATAGATCTATCACTTTGTTTTAATCCATCACTCTTCCGCTCTCAAAACTCACACTTCATATTTTTACCCTTCACATCTAGGTTAAAAATCTTTTATAACAAAATTGATCATAAATCAATCTCACCTCAAAATTGATCAAAGTTGATCAAATCCTAGTTTTCCCATCTCAAAACCATTAGGATATTTTCCAAAACACAATCCTAAGTCACAACCTCATCTCTAGGATCATTTAGCTTCAATTGACACTCTCTTCTCATTCATTGGTACTCATGAAAGTTCCAAATCCTTCCACAAAAGACAATCATTAGCTACATCACTCACCACCTTCAAGTACTTAAGCACCCCTTCATTTAAGACACTTAGAAAGACTGAAACACTCAAGATGTTATAGGTTTTAGATTTTAGAAACATCATTTCCACTCTTTCATAGCTACTGATAGCCGGATCCCTAGAATTAGCCTAGACGGATCCCTCTGAGAAAGGAACCGTGGGATCCGGATGACAGTATAGGTCAAATATTGCTAAAACAATCATTTCAACTTATCTTCCTAACTCAAACACTCCATCTCATCTTAAATGAGTTCCTAGATCAGTCCAACCTCTGAAGTTGACTCTTGTGCATGTCAATCATCACACTCCAATGAATCCTAGTGGCTTAAAGCTTAAATGCACTTGCCAAATCTCTTAGTTTATAAACCACCTTGTTAGGACCTCCATAGTCATCACTCTCACTCTAACTTTCAGCCCTTGAAATCATTTCATCATGAGAAAAACCCCAAGTAGTAACTTATCCAACAAAGAACCACCCATGAAAAAGGCTCGTGTTATACACGAAATTTCCTCAACCGAATCATCTCCCGTCAAACCAACAAATGAGAGAATCCTTCATCATCCAATCAAACCAATTCCTAAAAGGATAGTACCCACAAAACTACCTATGCCTAACACCACTGATCCGTGCAAAACCGTCAAGTTTTCTCACGCAAGCTGACCACTTGTGAATGGCCAACTGTAAGAAACTTAAAACGGCTCAAGCACGAACGCAATGAAGATCAGAGAATATAATGAATTCCCGGGTCGTTAAGTCCCACGGAGACTCAATGGTGTGTCAAAACAAACTCAGATGATAGAATGATCACTAATGATAGTGATCAGTAAGGAATTGGATGGATAATTACACTACTGAAAAAGTTTATAAAATAAAGCGACTAAAATACAAATTAAGAAAATTAAAAAGATAAAATATATTAAATAAACGCTATCACTATATTTAAAATGATGAACGTTTAAAACTTAAAACGTACGTTTAAATAAAAAAAAACTACGTAACGTACGAAATAAAACGTGAGAATAAAGAAAGAAAATACCTACGGATATGAAAAATACATTTTTACAATCCTAATTATAAAAGAAAATTATTAGAAAAATAAAATTATTTTTATAACTATTTATCTAATCATTATTAATTAAAAACTATTTTTAAGTATTTAATAATAACCTAAAATATGATAAAATATGAAATAAAGCTAGAAAAATAAAATCATGACTTAGAAAAATCTAAAATATGATAAAACTTATTTTAAAACTGAAAATATATTTTTTAGAGTTTTTATGTATTTATTATTAATTTAATACTATTTAAAACTAATTAAAATGCTAGAAAATACTATTTAAACCAAGAAAATTATGGAAAAATATTTTTTTGACTTTTTATATTTATCTAAACTTAAGAAAAATGAAAAATTATTTTTTTAAGACTTTTCTTAATTAATTGTATTTAAAGCTAATTAAAAAGTGCTAAAAAGTAATTAAAATGCAGAAAAATAGCAAAATGACTTGGAAAAATCTGAAAAATTCAGGAAAACTCTAAAATAATATTTGGAATCTAGGAAAAATAGAAAAACAAGTGGTTGTGTGGAGGAAAATGAAACTGAAGTGCCAAGTGCTTATTAATAAGCACTTTGAATAAGCAAATGGAGACCAATAAGCACCAAACCAAAACAGAAGCTTAAATATGCTAAAAGAACCTAAAGGCAACTGATCTCAACTGCTTATAACCTCTGGTATGCAAGTTACCAAGATTTGAGTATTTGGCTAAAGTGCCAAAAATCAGTTTAAGTACCCACTTTAAAGCTAGACCACAAGCTACTCAATAAGCTAAAACATGAAAACAAGACTTGGATCCTACACTAGACCTGGATGACTATGACTAGACCAAAGAACAGACTTAGATAAGCTCTTATGAGCCCAATGCAAGCTCTGCAAGAATTGCATAATCCCTGTGCAGACTTGGCACCCTGCACAGGGCATTTAGTCCATTTTAACAAGCTTATTTGGGGCTTTAATAAAATTCACAAAGATTGACAAAAATGAGGGTAAGAAAATAGACCTACTGAAGATTTTAAAACCATAAGATTCACTGAAATTGGCCCAGAGATGAATCCAAGAAAATTCACCCTAGTTAGGCCTAAAACAGGTTTTCACCACTTTGACTTTTGAGCAATTATTAAAAGTTGACTATCTTGAACTTTGATCTTGATTTAAGGACTGAAATAGATGTAATGTGATGAAATTAAACTAATGCAAGCTAGTTCTAAGATTTTTAAACATAAAACAAGTTTTTGAATTTGCAAAAACTCAACAGTTAACTTATTAAGATAGCTTATAAGAAATTTTGACTTTGGAGGTTGCAGGCACAAGATAATGATTAGAATGAGTTCAAATAAACTAAACAAGCCTGAAGCAACAAGTTCTAACCACTGAGCTAACCAATAACACAGTGTACAAAGCTAATCCAAACACCATTTTAAGGACTGATATACAACTAAAACTGAGATAAACTCTGGACTAGCTTATTATACCACTTATACCAAGTCTAGTTACCCTAATTAGAACTAAATAAACATATTTGAACTACAAATGACCACAGATACAAGCACATGTACAATATGCAAATTTGAATAAGAAATGGAATTGAGAATGACACTTACAAGAGTCCAGCTTGTTTACAAACTAAAACCAGAACCAAATCCTATACTAACCTAATCTATTTCACCCCAATATCACCACTGCATCAACCCAAATCAGCTTCAATGCCTGTTTAACCAATTATGCTTCACTGTTGACTTTTGTTGACCCAAATAACACATTGCTTAAAACTGAATTGTGAGCTTATCAAAAGCATTCAGTAACTTGTATAAACCTATTTGAACTGTAATAGAAGCTTTTAGAAGCTTGAATGTAAGAGGTTGAAAGTGAATTTTTTAACAGTTAACAATAAAACATTAAACCAAACTAAAACTTTGAATTGAAACTTAAAAATGCCTTACAATGATTATCCAACTAAAAGTTAATACATAGAAACTGAAAATCACAAGATTTTAACTTAAAGCAACTGCTTTCTCTCTCCAAGCTGAGCATATCCCACCATTTTCTTTGACCATTGGATCAGTAGAAGCTATCTTGGCCGTTGGATTGATTTTGGCGCCAAAAAGGGTTTTTAACAGTTGTGGTTGAGTGAGGGGGGATAAGGAGCATTAAATGTGTTTTGGAGGGATGTTGAGGTGGAGGGAACAAGGAGGGGGAAAATGAGGAGGGGGGATGGGAGGGTAGTGTGTTGCAGAGGTGTTGTTGGGGAGAAGAAGAAAAAGGCGCCAAGTTGGGTGGTTTGACCAGATGGGTTGACTGGTTAGATATCAAAGGGAAGGGGGTCAAATGAATGGGGGTCCAAAAGGCTAAAATGGCAGGGGGTCCAAATTGGTTATGACATGGGCCAATGGAGTTGTAAAGGTTAAATACACAAGGACCTATATTGTAATTTCTGAAAATGCAAGGACCACATCTGCCAATTCTGCAAAGTTGCTCCAAGGACTAAAAGTGACAAGTTTTAATATTGCAAGGACCAATCTTGACATTTTCAAAATTCCAAGGACTATTTTTGCCATTTTTCAAAGTTGAAGGACCTTACTTGTAATTTCTCAAAACTTTTGATATTTTTCACCAAAGGACTAATTTTGACAAGTTATGATTTAAAAAGGACCTTTGGTGATTTTTCTTTTGAAATTAGGACTCAGGGACTATTTTTGACAATTTTAGAAACTTGGGGGACTGAAACTGCCAATTATGCAAACTTTGCTCATTTTTCATCTGATTTTAAACATTTTGCATCTGAAACATATAAAATGCAATTTTGGAATATTTTCAGTATTTTGATGCATTTCTGAGCATTTTTAAACGTTTTGCAGTTCAGATTTGACTAAAAATGATGAGTATTTACACACTCATCAACCACCATACCTCCTAGGCCAAACAATATCATCTCCACTAAACCATCACCATTGGTTCCTAGAAATATTTCATTTACTTCACCACTATCATCACCACACCTCTACAATTTAGAGGACTTGCCTCCTAGGCCGTCTCATCCGCTTCCGCCGACAACATTCTCCTCATTAGGAGAAATAATGGTTCAAAATCAATGTGTTGAGTCAACACTTGCTCCGGCTTCCTTTTCGCCGTCTCCATCATATAATCCTATATGGATTATGAGAAATCATCAAAGTCAACCACCCGACCATATGGAAGTTGACACTTCCTTACCACCACCATCATTCTTGGTCGAGGCATTCTCAAATGCACCTCCACCAATCCCTCCATCGTTTGAAGCTCCGCAAGCCGCTTCACTTGATCCTTCGCATCAAGCCATTTTATTTCCTCCACCACCACTACCTAGCCATGACAAAGATTGCTATCATTGTCAACATGTTGAAAGTTTGATACATGAAGTACGAGAAGACCAACGTTTCATGTTCTATCATCTCCTCGAACGTTTCGACAAGATCAAACCTAAACAAAACTTGACCTAGAAGATTTTAGTGGTGTCCTAGCATCAAGCGTTAGATAGTCTAGAAATTCCTAGTCATGTATTGTCTATCTTCTTATTTTTAGAGTCATGTATATCATAACTCTTGTTTTATTAAATAAGAATTACATGCTACTTGTTATTTTTCTGAGAATATGTATTCATATCTCATTTATGTGATTACATTACTTGTTATATCACCTTTGCTGATTTTAGTCATCAGCCAGACGAATCCCTCAGTATTGCCTTGACGGATCCCTACTAGGAGGGAACCGTGGGATCCGTGAAGTCAGAAAGTTTTTTTTTCTCTCTTAAATCACATTTGCAGGAAATTGTGAATTATACTTGTTTTCTAACCCTTGTTTTGCAGTTATTCAATTAACACATAAAGAATTTAACATCCTAAAGCTAGGGGAGCTTGGTGTCAAAACGATACGTTGCAAAATTACTTGCAACCTTTGATTTAAATTTCATAACTTCCCGTTGCAAATATTGCAATAATCTAGGGGGAGCACACCCGTCACATTGACGTAATCGTTTGCATAAGTTAGTTGCAAATGAACTAGAATAGAATTAGTTTCTTGACGCCCTTACTTAGGGATGGACTCGTCAAGGGGGAGTAACGACGAGATCCTTTCCCGTTACTTGCTCTCTATTTTTTTCTTTCCTTTCACATGTTTTTCTTAAAAACGATGTGTTGCTTTCTTTCAAACACTTTTTGTTTCGACAAAAAGGGGGAGAAGAAAGTAAAAACTACAAATTCAAACTTTTACGAATTTTAGCTTTTCCTTAAAATAATCTTATGTTTTGTCATCAACAAAAAGGGGGAGATTGTTAATACAAATAAGCCGTAAAAACGTTTATTTATATTTTACGATCTTCTAATGTTTTGTCGATAACAAAAGTAAGATCATTTTAAGGAAACAAATAAAATACGTAAATGGTTTGAACTAATAGTTTTCTAACACACTTACGCTTTCACATAAAACACTAAAACAAGTATAAGTGATTTTATGATTTAGATACATATGTACAAATAACTAGTGTTTACATATTGGGTTAAACATATACTTAAACTAAGTATACTAAAATGGGTAAAAACTAAGTGTATGCTAAATTGGGTAAATACAAGTATATACTAAATGGGTAAATACTAGCAAATGGTTTTTGACCCATGGTTTTATATATACCACTTAACCAAGTTCATTGTATCCTTAAGATACATTGTATCTAGAATGAAAACCATGGATCAACCCATGACCCATAACCAAAAATACCCATGGGCAAAGAGGAGCAGACCACGGATCCCTAGCTTTGTGCTAGCCGGATCCCTTGTGGTAGGGATCCGTGGGATCCGGGGAAACAGTAGGATTTTTCCTCTATAAATAGTGAGCCATTTCTTCATTATTTCTCACCCCTCTCTAACATACTTCTCCCCTGAGTTAAATCTCACTAACCTTAGATCCAAGAGATCTATGTTTGTAGTTTTGTCTTTGTGTGATCTTTTAGGTTTCTCTTAAAGGCAAGATCACCACCTTTGAAGTCGAGCAAACTCAAGTCCATGAGTTGCCATGCTTCCTCATCATCAAGGCTATTGAAGTCCTCTTGTTGATGATCTCTTTCTTTCTTCAAAGAAGTGTAGTGTTGAAGACATTAGTGAAAGATGTCTCAAGCGTCAAGACGAAGATATTAGTAAAGGGTATCTATCGTCTATAGGATAAGCACTTTTGGTAGGTGCTTAGAAGTCAAGACAAGAAGTATTAGTGAAAGGTGCTTAGAAGTGAAGACACAAGACATTAGTGAAAGATGTCTTGTAGATCTAGTCAGAGGCATTAGTGAAAGGTGCCTTAGATGTACATTCGATATGGTGTGTTTCAATGTACTAGATAGAATAGCAGTAGATCCAAGGATATTGATGTCCTTGATGATGTTGTAAAGGAGTAGATCTCCTTTGGGATTAGTCGTTGGTGTAGTGTGGTAGTAGTTCCTCCATTGCAATGGAACTAGGTACTTAGCCTAGTACCTAATAAATGGTAGGCGACGTTGTGAAGGTGTAGTTCACCTAAGGTGTGAAAGAACTCGGTGGTTAGCCTAGCACCGTATAAAGGGTAGGCGATGTTGTGTTAGGTGTGGTTCGCCTTGGTGTGAAAGAACTCGGTATTTAGCTTTGTACCGGAAAAAGGTTAAGCGACGTTGTGAAGGCTTCTCCGCCATAAGGAGATTGGTGTAGTGTTTACAAACTCTCGAGTAGGTGACTCGGGGAGTGGAGTAGGGCAAGGAAGGTGTCCTTGTAGCCGAACCACTATAAATACTCGCGTTGTGGTTTTGTGCTTCTTACTCTTATCTTTTCATTACATATCTTTATATGCTTGTTTATCAACATCCAACACTCACAACCAAATAGATTGACATAAGTCGATCTAAATAGTTTAAAAGGAAGTTTTAATTGGTAAAACTATTCAACCCCCCCTTCTAGTTTTCCACACACCTCGTCAGTCCTAACCCATATTAACTCTTTCACCAACCGAACTATTACTACCATAAATTACAAGAAGACTTTGACTATATAAAGAAACCTCCATCCATACATCACATACAACCCAAACACTTCAATCGATTATCTAAAAACCTCTACCAAAACACCATAATGAGTAACTCTCCCATTAACATATCATCAGATTCCTCTACCAGTTCCTCATCAGAGTCATCAGTTAATGATGCATGGAACAATTACTTTCCTCTCCTCCATCACACTCTCAACTTCATGAATACTGACCCAGCACCCCCACCAGCACCAATAGACACTTCCTCAGAAGATCTTCCAACTCTACCATCGTATGTGGAGGATTCTGGTTCAGAACTCATCTCGATGCCAAGTTTTGTTTCAACTTATGAAGATACAGATGACGATGTTGGTAGCCCCTCTACAGCTTTGGCTATTCCTCCTCTTGCACAAGTTCCAGCTCCTCCTGCTCCAGTGCCAAGTCCCTTCAATCAAGCCCCACAGAAAAGACAACAGGTGGTTGGTCTTGCCTGTCCAAGAATGTGGGAGGTTGTTGGGAGAAGAGGAAGACATAGTATGCCGGATTTTGGGAAGGGAGAGGGGCCCATGATGTAGGTGGTGATAGTAGTTTTCTTTTGATGATGTCTTAGATGTAATGGAATCTTATCTTGTAATATTGCATCTGTGAATGTAGTTCTTTTAATAAATAAAGTTTCATGTTTCTATTATTAATCTCTTTGCAACCGATTGAGTGTTTGACTTATAATCTGCAAAACTGTTAGTAGAACACAGAATATACACAAATATAAAAACTATACAACTTTAATCCTCCCCTTAATTAGAAAGCTTCCCCTTAGACATAATCCTCCCCTCAAACACAACAATCAGGGGTTGATCATACCAATATGGACTACAAAAAATTGAAATCTAGGGCCATCAAAAGCTTTTGTTAACAAATCAGCCACATTATCATCCGTATGAATTTTAAGCACTTGAATAAGATGTTTTTCATTTGCATCTCTTATAAAATAGTGCCTAATTTCTATGTGCTTGGTTCTTTGATGAAAAACTGTATTTTTAACAATGCAAATGGTACTCTGGTTATCTATGAAAATTTTAGTGTTCAAAAAGTTAAACCCATAGTCTAATAACTGATTTGGAATCCAAAGTACCTGACCACAACAGCTTGCAGCAACAACAAACTCTGCTTCAGTAGAGGATGTGGCCACAATGGTCTGCTTCTTGCATTGCCAGGAGATCAACCTCCTCCCCAGAAACTGACAACCCCCAGTAGTTGATTTTCGATCAAAATTTGCACCAGCATAGTCACTGTCACTGTAGGCTTCCAACACAAATGGAGAATCTCTAGGATACCAAAGACCTAATTTAGGTTGGCCTTTGAGATACTTGAAGATTTTCTTTACTGCATTTAAGTGGGACGTCAATGGTGTAACTTGATGCCTAGAACAAGCACTGACTGCAAACATAATGTCAGTCCTTGAAGCTGTCAAATACATGAGAGAACCTATCATTGATCTGTATGGATGGACATTAACAACATCATCTCGTTCATTAATTGACTTAGGCTTTGGAGCTTCATAAGGAGTAGTTGCAGTCCTCACACTCTCCAAATCAAACTTCCTGAGAATGTCTTGCACATATTTTTCTTGGTGGATGAAAATACCATCAGGCTTTTGCTGCACTTGTAGGCCCAAGAAGAAAGTAAGCTCACCCATTGCACTCATCTCAAATTCACTTTTCATCAATTCTTCAAATTCCCTACACCAAGCCTCCTTAGTGGAGCCAAATATAATGTCATCCACATAGACTTGAACCAGGATAATATCCCTGGAGTTTTTCTTGATGAAAAAGGGTCTTATCAATACCACCTCTCCTGTAGCCATGCTTCAGCAGGAATGAAGATAACCTAGCATACCATGCTCTTGGTGCTTGATGAAGCCCATAGAGTGCTTTAACAACCTTGTAAACCAAATCAGGATTATGTGGGTCTACAAAGCCTTTGGGTTGAGTCACATACATTTCTTCTTCAATTTCACCATAAACAAAAGCGCTCTTGACATCCATATGATAAACCATAAAACCCATATAAGAGGCAAAGGCTAAGAAGAGTCTAATGGCTTCAACTTTTGCAACTGGGGCAAATACTTCATCATAATCAATACTCTCTTCTTGCCTGTAACCTTGAACTACCAATCTTGCCTTATTACGTACCACAATCCCCCTTGCACCCCTTTTGCATTTTAGGATCCACTTTGTCCAAATTGCATATTTCCCATCAGGCAATGGAACAAGTTTCCAGACATTTTGATTTAAGAACTGTTGCATTTCTTCCTGCATAGCAGCAACCCAATCTGAATCTTCAAGTGCCTGTGCTATACTGGTAGGTTCAACTTGTGACAAGAAACAAGCAAACAGACAATGATGATAGTCTGTGTGATTGTTCCTTTGTTGATCCTTAATATAACTGAGAAATGCAGTTTCACCAAATTTAGTCTTCTTCACTTTACTTCTTGTTTGAACAGATGAAGTAGGATCACCAATAATCAGAGATTGTGGATGAACAGTGTTAATCCGTTTAGTAGCATTAGGACTAACATCAACTGAGGTTGGCATGGTATTAATAGTAGAGCCAAAATCATCATCATATGAAGAAGAATAAAAAATGCCTGTGCTTGACTAATGTTGAATACCTGCCAACTCAGAGATTAAAGAATGGTTATTAGCTAGATCAGATGGACTTGGAAATCGAGTGGGAGAATCATTGAAACCCAGAGAATCAACAGATGGAGTTGTTGAGGGAACCGAAGGAACAAAATCACTACCAGGAGGAACAGGAACACTGCCAGCAGAATTGATGTCAGCAGCAACCGAACGATTACCAGCAGGAACGGTTACATTACCAGCAGGAACAGAAGCATTACCAGCAGCATCAAGGTCCCTGCGGGCTTCAATAGTTGCTTGCCTCAAGAGTTCCTCTGTGTCTTTGGAGAATTCAAAACCAAACTTTTCAGCAGCATCCTTAGCAGCATGCTCTTGTCGTTGAAGCTTAACTAGTTCTTCTGCATACCCTGAATCACTTTGAGTCGCACCAGAAGAATCCTTATGCTCAGTACCTAAAAAGTGGTTAGTAGGAACAGAAGGAACAACAATAAGTTGTTCATCACAGTCTGAGTCTGAATCATCATCTGAAGAACCTACAATGTTAGTTTATAAAGCTTGTGGACCTGTAGATTGATTAGATTTGAAACGAGTATAACCTAAATGATCAGTTAGATAGTCAAGATCAAAGTACCATTCATGACCAGCCCCCTGAACATTGGGTTTATCCTCCAGAAATCTCAGATTCAATGTTTTTTCTATCCTCTTGGCAGATATATTGTACACCCTGTAAGCCTTACTATGAGCAGAATAACCAACTATATACCCCTCATCAGCTTTCCCTTCAAATTTTCCCAGATGATCACAGGTGTTCAGATAGTCACATGACAACCAAAAGGCTTAAAGTAACTAATGATAGGAACTTTCCCAGACAAAAGTTCATAAGGTGTCTTATTGTGTGGACTAGTAATCATAACCCAGTTCAAAACATAACAAGCAGTACTAACTGCTTCAGTCCAAAATATGGTAGGCAACTTAGAGTCAGCAAGCATAGATCTTGCTGCCTCTATAAGGGTTCTATTCTTCCTTTCAGCAACCCCATTTTGTTGTGGGGTCCTGGCATTGCTGTAGTCCTTTTTTATCCCCTTAGTCCCACAGAGTTCTATTAATTTAGCATTTTTGAACTATGTCCCATTGTCACACCTTATAGCTTTAACCTTTTTATTGAGCTGGTTTTCAACAAGGGCAATAAAGTTTTTAAGAACCTGAAACGTTTCATCCTTAATCCCCAAAAAGATCACCCAGCAAAACCTGCTATAGTCATCAGTAACCACTAAACAAAAGTACTCGTGATCAATGCTTCTGATAGAAGTAGGACCAAAAAGATCCATATGAAGAAGCTGTAAAGGCTCTGATATGGTGCTGACTGCTGAAATGGCCATGTAAGAAGCCTTGTGTTGCTTTCTTTTGTTGCAGGCCACACAGTTATGCTCATTAGTAAAGACTTTGGAAGGAAGCCCATGGACCAATCCATGTTTTGCCAGTTTGTTGATAGTTTTCAAGTTTACATGCGCCATCCTTCTATGCATTTGTTAGATTCATCCAAGGATGCTTTTGCTACCAAACAAGCCAAATCTCCTTCAGGCTGGACATCATTAAGATTGAATGTATATAGATTGTGTCTCCTTGGAACCTTCAGCATTACTTGACTTTCATCAGGTATCTGGAAGTCTTTAGAAAGCACAAGACATTCATTTTCAGTGAAGAGAACACTGTTCTTCTTGTCACAGATTTGTGAAGCTGAGAACAAGTTGAAGTTTTTGAGTTCTTTCACATAATACACATTTTCAAAGTCCAACTTGGAGGTCCTAATGGTTCTTTTCCCAGTTATCTTGTAATCTCCTCTTCCAAATGTAACAGTGCCTCCATGAACAGAAACAAAATCATGCAGTCTTTCTCTGTTCCATGTCATACTCCTAGAACATCCACTATCTACAATACCTAAATCTTTATTCTTATGAGGATCATCCTACAAGTTAGAAAATATACAACAACATTAGTACCAATGGAGACCCAAGTCATGACTGACTTGGGCCTGCCTTGTGGATCAAAGACGAAAAACCTGTAGATTGATGAGATCCACCATTGTTCTTGGATTCCTTCCCTAATGGAGGTTTGCATTGTCTCCAAGACCAACCTGCTGAGGACTTAACATCAGTCTCTCATCTTGCCCCCTTTATACAATGGGTCATAATAAATATGCCTATATCCATTTTGAAAATAAGTTTTTATGGGTCTGATTAATGGCCTAGCAACATTTCTTCTCCAATATGGTGAAAAAGGTTTACCAGCAGAATCTGGCTTACCAGCAGGAACTGGTTTACCAGCAGAAACTGGCTTACCAGCAGGAACTGGTTTACCAGTAGAAACTGGTTTACCAATAGAATTGGGTCTGCTAGTCCTCACATGTGTTCCTTTAGGAACAAATGGAGGAATATTATTCACATCATTCCATATTGGTTTAAACTTCTGTTGGTTAGTAAATTCACCCATTCTATTTTTATAATAATCACAATCTTTAATTAGATGATAAGTACTACCACAAACAAAACATGATTTGTTCTTAAATGATTTGTTCATAACATGAGATGTCTTATTACAAACAAAATTATTCAAACCAAAACCAGAAATAGAATTGTTCTTAACAGAATTAAAAGAAATATTTTTAAAAAGAGTTGTCTTTGAAGCAGATTCATCAGCAGCAACTCTTGGGGTAGGTTCAACAGTCTTGGGTGAGGCAGACTTGTCACTTGAATCACAACTGGCATAGTTACTAGAGTTGGTCTCTAAGGTCCTATCACTTAAAGAACAAGAGACAAAGTCATTAGTTTTAGTGCCAGTATTAGATAAGTCATTAGACTTCTGGCTATAGGTTATGTGTGATTCATCAAAGTCTGTGTCTGGGGAGGGTGGCTTAAATGTTCTTGATATTGGTTGAGAAACTAAATGCATTTCTCCTGCTTTAACTTATTTAACAGGTTTTTGAAAATTTTCCTCATCAGGGGTAGAGTCAAATACAGTTGGGTATAGAGGGTCATAAATTTCATCTGGCCCCATATATTTTTCATACCCCAATGCCCTCCTAGCTCTTATAGACTGAGAACTATCTACCAACTTGTTAAGATGTTTAGATTGTTCTTGCCACTGTTTATGTCTAGCTACTTCACTGTCTAACTTAGCTTTTAGATCCTCTTCTTCTAAGTTTGCTTTCACATTTTCATTCTCAGTATATTTTAACAATTTAGTAGTATTTTCTAACTCTCTTTCTAGCACCCTAATCTTCTCTTCATAAGCCAATTGACTATTTTGGTACCAAACCTTTTGTTTTTCCCAAGTTTTAACTGTATTTTTATAGGCTTGAACCTGAACATAATAATCTTTATATTGGACTTCCATATCATCATATTCTTGTTTAAGAGCATTATATTTATCATCACAACCAAATACACAAGTATATACCTGAGATGAGATACCCATCATAGCAATCTCCTGAGCAACATCTTCTTCCTCATATCCAGCAAGCATTCCAAGCTGATGAGAAGCATCTATTTCCTCATCCTCAATCTCATGTGCAGTCCAGTAAACCATTGAATCTACAGACACCATAGCTTTAGGTTCCTCATGTTCTTTGAGCTTGAATGCAGAGTATCTTCTCTTGTCACTTCCCTTCTTCTCAGTACACTCCCTGGCAAAGTCACCCAGTTGATTGCATTCATAACACCAGACCTTCTTCTTGTTAAACCTGGTTGCATCCCTTCCCTGGAAATTGATCTTTCTTTCATACTTCTTCTCAAACCTGTTGACTTTTACAGAAAGCGTAGCCATCTGCCACTTTATGTCCAATTCCTCCAAGTCCCACTTATCCACCTGATCAAAATCCTCATAGGCCAGTTGCTGTTGAGGTTCACTTTCATCAACAACCGAATAAAGTACATCTTCCATCACAGTACTAGACTTCGAGAAAGTCTTTAATCCAGAAGATGTGTATAATGTTGATGTGGATGATGAGCTTGGGCTTTCAGCATATGACATCTTGGGCTTAGCACTAGTCGTACTAACAAATGTTGAATTGGATGTAGTGTGAGAATAGCTTGAGTAACCCTTGATATCAATTTCAAGAGTTCTGAGCTTGTTGTAAAGGTCACCAAAGCTTAAGTACTCAAGTCCACCCTTTGCCTTGAGAGTGAGGCAGACTTATGACCAGGAAAAAGGTAGTGCCCTTAGGAACTTGGTGTTATAGTCTTCATTGTCTGGTTTTGACTGCATCTGAATGAGTTGACACAAGATCTTCTGAAACCTATCATACCCTTTTGTGTATGCCTTCATCTACAGAGATCTTGAACTCCTGGAACTCCTGCTTCAACATTGTCTTTCTCATCTTCTTGGATTCGTCATTACCTCCAAACCTTACTTTAATAGCCTTCCAGATTTCCCTAGCATCATCAAGGTGATGAAAATCACCCATATGATCATTTGGGAGGGCATGAAGCAAGGTAGTTCTCGCCTTGGTTTCCCTTTGGATAGTAATGATTTCATCAGCAGATGTAGGAGGAAGAATTATACCATTGCCTTTAGTGTCTCTTCCAGTTTGCTTTTTGCTGATGCCTTTCAGAACAACATTCCAGAGATTGTAATCACTATTATTAGTGATCCAATTATCCATCTTCATTGCCCAGATCTCATATTCGTCCTTCTTGAGATAGCGAAACTTAACATTATTGTTTGACATTGTGGTGGTAACCACCTGCTGAATTTGTTGAGTCTGAGGGCTGTTCTCAGGGGTTTCCAAATCATCTCATTTTTGTGACATTGTTAGAGAGTTTTAGGGTTTTTGAGAGTTAAACGTGATCTTCTTTGACAGAGATTCTCACCAGGCTCTGATACCTCTTGTTGGATCAGTCCTAGATAGATCTTTTGATCCTTTAAGAAACAGATAGAATACCTATGTAATCATAAGTAAACTATGGAGAATCTCAAATAAACTTATGCTCACATCGAATAAGAACACAAGAGTTAAAGAAGACAATAACAACTAAATACTTTGATCCTCTATGGATCTATATTAATTCACTATAGAATGTTTTCAAGAACATACAAAACTTATAGCCGCAGGTTTCTTTTATACTATAAGAAACCCTAATACAGCCCATTACAAAACGTGAAGAAGATATGCATTATCTCTTCCTAATATAACTCATGCATATCCTAACTAAATACTAATAATACGGATACTACTATCTGCAGAAACAATAACTATCAGCAGTAATAATACTATCAGCAGAATCTGCACTATCAGCAGAAACGACTATAACTAACAGTAAGAACCTATCAGCAGGAACCACTATACTATTACATTATTTTTAATAATTCCTAACAAGATGATATAACATATGTTTTCGAATAAAGATACTAATTGTTTGGTTGTTTATGTCGACTAAGACATATATAAATAAATTTGTGCAAATATTGTTGGTTTGTGGGAGTTTAAAACTCGACAAAACACTAAAAGTGTGTGAGCCTATGGGGGCACACATGATAAACACGAGTATACGTGTCAAACGTAATATGTACTTGATTTATACATACCCGTTTTGCATGTTCTTGACCCGATTAATTTGAACGTCCCATGGACTATTCTTGGACATGACTTGGGTTGAATATGGATTGGCTTAGGCCCTTGGGATCCATCTGATCGGGCAGAAAAGGGAAGTGGCTTATTTATTGGGTTTAAGACTTGTTGACCAAGTTTTGGCTCAAATAAAGAATCAGTTAAGTTTGCTATATAAGCAAACACACACCCACCTCAATAGCATGCATTGTACGACTAACATATATACCTAAAAACTACTCTAAACCAATCGAATTTCCAGCTCAACTTCCTATTCAATTTGCTTCAAATTTGATTAGGGTTTATAGGCTTTGTACCAAGTTCTAAACTTGGATCTTTGATTGATTCAAGCATTTAGAGTTTTATTAGTAGTTTCCTTGTTGGTTCCTTGTCTTCGAATAGCAGCAGAAGGTGGGATTTGTTTCCTGTTCGTGGGTTGGTTCTCGGAAAGCAAAGCAAAACAGTATCGGACGTGATGTCCGATATCGGGTAATATTAAAACAGTTTCTTAGGCTGTTTATGGACCTTGGATAAGAAACAAGTTGTGGTACTTGGTGGTATTCTTGTTCATATAATATTCAAGTGATATCAAAGGTTGATTTGTTTTAATACGTTCTCGACTAGCTCTTTATCGAATGTATACGGTTATCGTGTTTGTGTGTGATACTCATAGAGGTATCTATCTTAGATACTTGGGTTTCGTATTGGTTTTCTTGTTCGTTACACTTGCGTTCAATTGCCACGAAAGGTTAGGTTTCTATTTTACCTTTTATTTAATTATTGTTTATTAATACGTGTTAACCTAATTGCGATAACTAGATCCATATCCGCTGCGTACTCGTATGCGTTACTTGGCTAACGTAGTTCTAAAATTCCAACAGTGGCATCACGAGCCATCTCGTTTTTGCGATTATGGATTACACGTTTCTTTTAATAAACATGTTTAAAAGGTTGCCTGAAATTAATTTAGTTATTCGTTTTATTTTGTTTTGACAACTATATGCAATACTTGTCAATTTTTAATAAAAAATAACTAGTCACACACAAATTAAATTATATTGATACTTAAAATTAAAAGTTAATTAGAATTAATTTGTTAATTAGAATTAATTTATTAATTAGAATTAAAAGTTAATTAGAATTACTTGTTAATTAGAATTAAAGATTAATTAGAATTAATTAATTGTTAATTAGAATTATATTGATAATTAGAATTGCATATTGTTTATTAAATACATAAATAGCGTAATTACTTGTTAATTGAGATTGCCATGCTTTTTATGTGTTTTCCAGCCACAAGACCCACTCAATTGCTTTTTGCGATCTATGGGGCGATCTAGGTATTGTATCCTAGTGACGGTCTTACGGTTCTCCGTTTGGGGAAGACTCGCAAGAGAACTCGGAACAATATGTGTTTATATTGATTTTTATGATTATATGTTTGTGATTCCATTATGTGCATTATTGTTACTTGCTTTGACACCTAATTATATACAATATGGAATAATACATATCGTAACCATAACATTAATATTGGTCTTTATTTACACGCCTAAATATCGTGCTCAATTGTGACCTGGTATTTGATTCGTGGAAAATCGTTTTCGTTAAATAAAGTGACCTAATATACTGAAACACGTTTTCAAGAATTTAAAAACTAGACGCTATGGACAGTTGGGATGTACGGCTTACCCAATATAACAAACTAAAAAGGGGGTTTTAAGAGGTGCGCATAGTCACACCGAAAGGATGTCTAGGTTATTGCTTCAGCGCTGACCTGTTCCTCTGCCTCCCTGTGCGTTCGATTAGAGCTACCGTGAACCATGATGATTACCACAGTGTCATTATCAAAAGTATTTAAACTTAGTGTTACAAAGTTGTTTTGCATGCTTCTTTGTGCACGACTTTTACCACATTTATATGTGCATACCTATTTGTTAATTTTAATTCTATGCCATCCAACTATGAACACGTGCATTTGGATTGACTTCTCTGGTCAGACCTAAGGGCCTTTCCAACCCATGGTAATTATTTCGCTTTGGTCAGACCTCTGGTTATTTTTACACGTTCATACTTGGTCGACTTATTTCAAGTTGGCTTGGTCAAACCTTGAACCCGAGGCATAAGATGAGAACTAAAAATGCTCATGACATTATTACTTGTCTACTAATGCCTTGATCAGTCTCATAAATCTAAGAATTGCATTTTGCAATTAACGCTCGTCACTTACCTCTTGTCCTATCTTTTTACGCCCTGGTCAGGCCTTTGGTAATTAAGTGGGAGTGCAAGATGGATCTTAGTCTTAATTAGTAATTAATTGGGTAGTTAGTTCTTTTAAGAATGAAATTATCGAAAATACTAGAATTGAACTTTTTATGTTCTGATTAATTGTGTTATTGCAACATAATTCGTAAACAAAGTTGTTTTTCTTTGAAAGACAAACTTAGTCTCTTTTCCTAGTAAGATGAGTGAGAATTATACCTATTTTTTCTCCTTAGTTGACAAACTAAGATAAGATTACAAATTGATAAACTCATTTATGATCTTTCATTACCCTTTTGTGGTCTAGAGTTAATTGAAAGATAGAATATTTTGTGTAACTGGAAATATTGTGTTTAGAGCTACCAAAATAAATAACATCCTGCACTTGTCACGATGTATGAGTTTAAACCGCAAAGACTAAAGAAATTACTAGAACATTCTCTAGATAATTTTCTTGGACTCTTGTTTATTCCTAAAGTGCTAAATACCCTTGGGACTTTGTAGACGATAAAGGAGGAATTGCATGCTAAAGATTCAAGTTAATTGAATGAAAGAATGGCTAGTCCATTGTCTACATAAGTAGAACTTCATATACTATGTTTAATACCTAAGTACATGCTACTCATAGGCATTTGAAGAGAATTGGAAAGTATATAAAAACTGCCATATGCTTTCTACTGGAAATGTAACACTTGTAATGTTGACAAATCCAGTGGGAGCAATTGCATTTTATTACTGAAATAACATTCTTGTAATGTTGTCAATTTCAGTGGGAGCTACGGGATTTATTTCTTTGTTAGTCACCCATATCATTTCAAACTTGCTTTGAAATAATTCATCACTTTCCGAATATGAACAACCATTGCTTAAAGGAAAATTGCATTTTATTTTATTAGATAACACGTTGCCTTCCTGTTGTTGCTCTCTGAAGTGTTATCTATAGCATAATAATCCATAATTCCTTATTAAAGGTTATGGTTCTAAAACTACTTATGATATCTATGACATTAACATATTGTTTGAACAATCAATCACGTGTTGTTTGTTTTCAAAATATGATATTGTACCTTACACAAGTGAGAGAAATCTCAAAGTGTGTGCAAGGAACAACAATATTATTGGAATCTCTTGACCGCAGGGTAATAAAACTAATAATTCTACTAGGACTTAAACACGTTAGATGTTTAATGCCCTAGTACATGTAAATAAGAATTCTACTAGGACTTAAACACTTGAGATGTTTATCGCCCTACTACATTCTAATAATGATTCTACAAGGACTTGAACACGCTAGATGTTTGTTGCCCTACTACATTCAAATGTCATGATATAGTGTAAAGATACTTCAACATTTGACTACATGTTTTAGTCAACATAATTATGGTTATATGATAATGATCATAATTCTGAAGTATAAAATTAACTTGAAATTACTATAGAACTCAAGAGTTTGCGTTCATGATTACTTTTGTTAGTATAATTATGCTTACATGTTAAGACATAATTATAAAGTCCTTGAATTAATCAATGACTTATAACATATAGTATATATAGTATAATGATTATGTCTTCTAGTTAACACATAAACATAAGGCCTTTGAATTATTCAAAGACTAATAATGTATTATTGACATGTTCTTGTAAACACATGAATATATAATACTTGAACAGTTCTGTCTTCTTGTGAAAACGTAAACATAAGGTTCTTGTATTGTTCAATGAATATACATTATTGCATGCACTTGGTTCGTAAATACTTTATATGCAATTTGGCTTGACCCAATTGACAAGAATTTGGTCCAAAGAGAATTAAGTTATCTATGGAGTTCTGATATAGTTTCACAATTCTAATACTCATAGAATACCACTTCCATTATGGTATGTCTAATGTGTTGTATCAAACCTTATCCATATTGTTTGGTTCATGATAGCTTTAAATTGCTCTACCTCCAAAAACATATCAAGGTTAGAAATTGCGTGTGTCATGGATACACTCAATATAGTTCAAACCTAGAACGTATTCAAGACAATCTATAACTGAAAACCTTAATTCATTAGGGATTTTAATTTTTCCACTCAAACCAATTGAATTCTAAATCTTTTTGGATTTTTGATTATTCTACACTTCCTAGCTTGAAGATTGTAGTTTTAGTGTTCATCCTAGCTTGATGAAACACAAAACTGTTGATAGAAATTCTGGTTAAAGAGTGATACGAAATTAGAGTTTTTCTATAAACCCTAATTTGAGTTGATGGAATGAATTTCATTATGTCTTGATTTAAGTTCTGATTTTGTTAAAATCTTATGAAGCATTTTATTAACAAATTTAGAGATGAGAACTTAAAATGTATTTTGTGGTTCCCAATAAAGAACAATTTATTGTTGCTTAAATACTTAATATTTAGAGAATTGTCTCTACTTACAAAAGTAAGTGGGAGCATATACAAATCTCAAAGTTTTGAGAACAAAATACTTAACCTTCTAAAATCCACTTATTAATGTCATACTAAGGTTAAATATGGAAATGTCGACTGAAGTATAATGATTACTCTCATTCATAAATCCGCAAGGATGCCTCATCACTTGAGTGATATTTTTAATATCCATGATGAGGGATATAAGTTAGAAGATTCTTGTAAATCAGCTAACTACTAAAAAAAATTATCACATCTTGAATCTGATAAATTTTTTTGAACTGTGAATGATAAGATGCAGTCCTTAAAAGGCAAATCAAGTTTTGTTATTGATTGTTATTTCGCCTATCAGTTAACCTATGAGGTTGGAATGAGTTTCTTTTGAAGAAAGACTCATACGGACAAAATTGTATACATACTAATGCATGGGATTTAATAAGAAGTTTTAATCATACTTAAGCAATTGACTGTGATTAAATTTTCTTAATATATACACGCATTAATGATATAAAGATAATTAATTATCATACATTTTTCCTTGTATGAGGAATATGGCAATTAGATTTTATAACTCTTTCTTTATGATTACCTTTTGCGAGGACGGTGTGTAATCAAAAAGGTTATGAATCTATATAATCTTTATGTATTATACAAATTTTAAGCAATCCAAGTTTGGATTGGATCATGCATCGA
Organism: Chrysanthemum seticuspe; assembly: GCA_019973895.1. Lineage (NCBI taxonomy): Eukaryota > Viridiplantae > Streptophyta > Magnoliopsida > Asterales > Asteraceae > Chrysanthemum > Chrysanthemum seticuspe. Next base: position 316,837,833 of record BPTQ01000009.1, read on the forward strand.
GGAGCTGAGATCTTAAATTTAATTACAATTTGATTCTGATTGAATTATTACATCTGACATTAAGTGGAAGCATTGTGTTTATTCTTAAAATTTACATGTTGAAGATATCATTCCATTTAAGCTAGATATTGATCCTTAAGCTTGGAATAAAACTTCACTTGGAATTTAGGGAAAAAAACAAACAACCTTGGAATAAATGTTTATCCGGAATAAACAAATGAGGAAAATTAAATCTGACACAAATGCAATATATCATTTGAGCAAGTCTTAAAATGATATATTTCACTTGGAATAATTTATTACATGGATGGAAACCTTATGTTTTTAAACTAAGGATTTATCATGTATATATTATATTGTGTATAAGACTAGTTGTTGGTTTTGTACAAGAACAAGATGACCTGAAAACAACAATATCTAATTGAGACTGTTTAGATTATTGTTAGTATAGATGTTTACGAATTATAAAGCATAGTGTTGTATAAGTACAAATGATGCTAGAGGATAATTAATACTAGTTGTAGTAGGGTTTTAACATTTATGATAAATCTGCTGACTAGTTATGCTCAACATAGAGCATTGTTGCGTTACACATTAAGAAATGAGAATACTTTACACTTTTAGAAACTGTAAAGATGACTGTCAGTATGTCGTTGACTTTTACTACCTCATGCAAGGTAGGGCGACATCTCCATACTATAACTCTTGCAATAGTATGAGCATATGATATTACCAAAACTAGCAATCTATGATAAGACTAGTAAATATATATAAAGAAATAAAAAGAAGATCAATAACATAAATGCAAACTTAAATTAATAACATGAATCCATAATATAAACCCTAGAAAAATATAAAAGGAATTCAAACTCGAATACAACGGAAATTGTAGACGAGAACTTCGTTATTCATGCTCCTAAACCGTCATTCATCCTCTGTGTTTTGATCTCCCCAAACCATAGAAGGTTTGGGAAAGGAGAGATGCCTATAACTGATGAAAACTTCGTCTATTTATAGGCTCGGATACCTGTTACGGCGTAACATTTATTAATTAGTTACGCCGTAACTCTTCAAAATCTTGTACTTATCCATGGTTACGGCGTAACCTGAGCTGAGGGTTACGCCGTAGTCTTTGTAAATCGGATGCTTATCGGCTGTTACGGTGTAACCTGAGCTGAGGGTTACGCCGTATCCTTTGTAAAGTTGATGTTTATCTATTATTACGGCGTAACCTGAGCTGAGGTTACGCTGTATCCATTGTAAAGTTGGCTGCTTCATGTTCAGTAGTTTTGTTACGGCGTAACTATACTCCATTGTTACGCAGTATTCTTCATGATCTTGATTACGGCGTAACTTCATCACTTGGTTACGCCGTAGTTGAGAGAAAAATCATCCTTGGGCTTAGAAATGTCCATTTACCGCTTCCTTGTATGAAATAGTTCCTAAAATGAAATAATAAGGAATAAGGATGCTTTCTACTAGCATTTTAATCATAATGTGATGATAAAGGGGGGAATTAACGCTTAGAATATCAGGATTATTTGATATTATCAAATATCCCCCCACTTGAACTCTACTTTCCATCAAGTAGACTTTTTATATTTTAAAAGATACATCCTCGGAGTAACCAAGGAATGTACAGTTAAGAGCTCCATTCTAGAATATTTATTAGAGCCGAACACCTCACAAAATGAGAACGAAAACACTCTCACACTCATCCTAATCTAAGTGTTAATTTTGGGATGATCACTCAATTGCACGGGCATAGCAAGTATTCTATCATAAGCTTGGCAATTACACACATCTCCACCACTAGAGCTAAGGTCAAGACAATCTTAGAAAGCAATGTTGGTTGATAGTGATTCAAAGGTTATGGGGTAGTGTCATTACTAACGTGTCATGGCGAAGTGGACAAAATCAATGATACATGACCAAAATCAATGGCCAAGACATCAATGATTGCTCGCTGCATCACCTAGACACGCTTCACGACAAAAAAGGTTAGGAAAGGCATGGGATAATTTAATGAGTGAAAAGAAAAAGAAAACAAATAGTCTTAGCTTAAAACCAAGTCACCATCGCCCCACCGTTCATCCAAGGTTCATCTTCATGATACGGAAATAGGATCATAATACGTCACGGGGAATGCACCATTTGAATATTTTTCCTTTTCCGAGAACTGATGGTGTCTTGACTAACTTCCAATCTTCGAATGTGATCGAGGTGTTATTCTTGATGCTAATTTCTTTTAATCACATAGTGCTACAATATTTAGCACTTTTATCAACAAGGGCCAATATGCACTTCTATTTAATTTTTTTTTTATATTAATTATCCCCCCACTTGAGATGAGCATAAGGAGAATATTTGGGGATCTTCAATGATCTTTAATATGATGACTTCGATTTGGCACGTTTTTCTTACCTTTCACTCAAACCTTGAACTAGGGCGAACAATGACTTCAAGATCAGAAGATAAGAATACACGGTAGACTAAGGTGTAACGAAAATAAGGGTTAGAAAATGAAAGGATAGGCTCAAATAGGTGTAACTAGGGGTATCTTGCACTAAAGGTGAGTGCAACAAAAGGGTTATCACGGAGGTCGAAAAGTCAATGTAACTAGTCGATAAACGCACACAAGTAAACACATATGGGCTATTTGGGTTTAATCCTAAAACAATTGCCTTTTGCAAATGCACCAAGATAACTTGGTACACTACTCGTCCATGGTCTCGAAGTGATGTAAAAGCCAAGTTCTAAAGTCTACAATACCATCGGCACACTCAATATTTGGTAGATTTGGGTAAAATAGGGGAAACGAAAAGGCTAAATCTCACCAATGACAATAAGGGTTTAGTGTGCTCGGCTGTATGAAATTCTAGTTTGGTTAAAAATATGACAAAAATTTTCAAAAGAGCTTAAAATTTTTAAAACCACAAATAGAAAATTAGGGCAAGTAGGCTAAGTAATCATACACTTCATTTCTATTCATATCCCCCCACTTGAAGTGTACAAAGTCCCATTTGTACGAATAAAAAGGAAAAAGAAAATAGAAATGAAAAATAACTTGAGAAAGAAATAAACTCCCCTCTCAAACGCTTGCCAAAGATGTCTCACTAAAGGTTGAAGGTAGGTCATAAGGTTTCTAATGCGTATCTTATCCGGTGACTACGCCTTAACTATAATGCCTTCAACAAATTCATCCTGCCCACTGGTTACGGTGTAACTTACCTAATTAGTTACGCCGTAACTGCATCACAGTTTCAAAACCTGCACAGAAATACTAGGAAAATTTTGTACCTATGGGTACAATAGATTATCCGCAACACAATTATCCTAGTTTAATAGTTATTATAGACATAATTTTTGAAATTGTTTAAATAACAGGGGAATCACTCGTCCCTGTGGTGGTCAGGATCCATGGAATGGAATGGAGTCTGGTCGTAAGGGGTGATGGTGGTGCTACCAGGAGTTGGATCTGCCTGCATAAATGCCACTCCTTGTTAGATGCCGATATCGGGGATGTCGGGCTGGTACACGTAAGCTGGTCCATGCCATCGTAGATGGTTCAGGTGCATCTCCTGAAGCATTTGGCTCGTACGGTCCGCACTCCAGGTGAAAAAGTCTTGTTGCAGCTGCTGCACCTGATCAAGTGTACCTGAAAAAACCTCAAACTGGTTACTCAATCCATCTAAACCCACAGTGAGGCCATCAATCTCCTCATTGAAGTGGGTTTCCATCCCTTTGAGCCTCTCATCAATCACCTGTAACCTTTCCCCTAGTTTCACGTGTGCCTTACGTCGACCCCTAGGCACACGCTCCTCGGCTTCCTCTTGGACACCACTTGGTCCAGCACCGCTAGCTTCCCCAACTTCTCTCCTTGGGGCTATCCCCATCAACTCAACTTCACCAAGCACATTATGGACACAAATCCCAAACCCCAACATCTTATTAAGCCCAAGCAAACTAGTTTCCCGACCACGGGTCACCCAAGCTAAGGCCTCCTCTGACATCAACCCATAACTCCTAGCCAACCTACCAATCAAGTGAGCCCCTTGAATCGGACTCTTCCAGGAGAAACCATATGCTGCATTAGCCATAAACCTCGCTAAATAATGGGGGACATCAATGTGATTGCCCCCGTCCATCCCCTGCAAGAGGTATAGGTCATCCATGGTCATTTTTTCTTTTGGCGAATGTCTTCCCCTAATAGAACAAGCAATGAGTATGTGCACAAGTTGGCGAATTGGGATCCTAACCAAGGTGTAAGTAGGTGGGTGCCTTGAGTTGTACATTGGCACAGCAGAAATGCGGTTGAAGTAGGTAGTGGGATCATAGGTTTCGAGCCTATGCCTCCAACAAGTCTTGTAAAATTCCTCAAAAACCTCAGAGTTCAACTCCTCCTGCGTGTACAAACCCATTCTCACGATAAAATCATTCAAAGTTAACTACCATTTCTCCCCCCCCCCCCAGCATGAAATACAATGCAACCTGGTCATCATTGTTGATTTCATTCTTGAACTTAACCGTCGCTAGAAAATCTCGAACATATTCTGGAATTATTGGCTCAGTGATCCGAAAGTGCCACAACCAAGCATTGCAAGTAAATGAACCCTCTGAGCATGGAAACCTGATTTTGCAGAACTTTCTAAGCTTCCTACCAGCAGACCCGTTATCGATCCCATCAAATGCCTCGAAGTCAAGAGCTTCGGGCTGATCAATATCTTTTCTTGTCAGCATCAAGTAATCATCCCTGCATAGCTGCCTAATCTCTTCATCCTCGAATGCTAAAAACCTAACCCATTCAGCGGGGTTGGGGTTGTCGTCTGAAAAGAAAACAGATATAAGTCAGAATTCGTGCCTACTGATGACTAGTTACGGCGTAACCAACATTAAAGATTACACCGTAATTATACCATAGATGTGGTTACGGCGTAACATAACCCATAGGTTACGCCGTAACCTTCCCCAGAAACTCAGCACAACACTTGGTTACGATAAGCTATAGATTACGCCGTAACCATCAATTTTATTCCAAGGGTAAAAAGAATTATCAATTTTTAACCTATTAGTGCTGAGGGACCCATAATGATATGACCTAAACCCACTAAAACTAGGTCAAAACATCCCAAATGACCCATAATGATATGACACGAATCAAAACAACATGAGGAATTCAACATAATCATGTATTAATCAAACCAATAGCAATAACAATGGTGAAATAAGCAAGATCCCCAATTATGAAAATATAAACCATAATTGAATAATCGAATGAAACGAATCAAAAATAGTAGTGATAGATCTTACCAGCCATTGCTTGATTGAAGGAACGAAGAAATCTTCACAAAAAAATTTTGGAAAAATTTTACTGTAGAAGTGGGCGGTGAAAAGTTGTGAGTTTTGGTAAAAACCTAGTTTTTCATCCGTATCAAGGTTTTATACTGCCAGGATGTTACGGTGTAATTAGAGGAGAGGGTTATGCCATAACTAATTTTTATTTAATTAAAAATTTTATTATTATTTAATGGTTACGTCGTAACTCTTAATGTAGGTTATGCCGTAACTAATAGCTTCAAAAAATAAATATGGATAATTGCAATACGAGAGATTGAGATACGTACCTTATGCGGTTTTGGAAGTACTCACGTCTCTTACTTAGGTAAATATGATAGATTATACCTTAGATCTTTCATTAACAGCTCCCCGACAGCGGCGCCAAAAAAGCTGATGTGCTATTTCATCCTGCTTTTAATATTTATAAAACTTAGACAAACTTTAGGATAAACACATACTTACAGGCAGGGAACCCGATCAGATGAAGTAAAGCCTTAGGTAAATCCGAGTATCGTCCCAAGAGAGTTGTGACCTTGAAAGAACTAAGATGATTAGAAATGACATTGATATGATATTGATAATCCATTGATATAATACACTTATTCCAATCACACAGATACAGAATTTAGGATAAAGAGATAGAAAAGCAAAGCTTAATAAAGAATACAAATAAGAATTGATTCTCAATATAAGGGTTCAATATAGTGGTTAATTATCGCAAGACTCCTTTGGTCAATTCGTCATGGTCTATGGTTCTTAGATTCCTCACCAAGATGAACAGGTCACCCGGGATTATTCGGCAATCTAATAACAGTCATTAAGGGCCAAATCTACTAGATCTAGTCTATGGAAACCCGGCCGTTAGGAACTTAGATTTCCCCTAGCTTCTTAAATACCTCCACTTGATAGGTGATCATTTGGTCAGTTCGCACACGAAGAGTGGTTGTACTATGGCCAATTCCTTCTATACTTCGCAACCTATTAGGCTGAGGTCAGTTGGTCAATTCTCCCAGCCCCCTAACAAGCTTATAATATTACCAAAACTAGCAATCTATGATAAGACTAGTAATGTCTATACAGAAATAAAGAGAAGATCAATAACATAAATGCAACGGAAATCGTAGACGAGAACTTCGTTATTCATGCTCCTAAACCGTCATTCATCCTCTGTGTTTTGATCTCCCCAAACCCTAGAAGGTTTGGGAAAGGAGAGATGCCTATAACTGATGAAAACTTCGTCTATTTATAGGCTCGGATGCCTGTTACGGCGTAACATTTATTAATTAGTTAAGCCGTAACTCTTCAAAATCTTGTACTTATCCATGGTTACGGCGTAACCTGAGCTGAGGGTTACGCCGTAGTCTTTGTAAATCGGATGCTTATCGGCTTTTACGGTGTAACCTGAGCTGAGGGTTACGCCGTATCCTTTGTAAAGTTGATGTTTATCTGTTATTACGGCGTAACCTGAGCTGAGGTTACACTGTATCCATTGTAAAGTTAGCTGATTCATCTTCAGTAGTCTTGTTACGGCGTAACTATACTCCATTGTTACGCTGTATTCTTCATGATCCTGATTACGGCGTAACTTCATCACTTCGTTACGCCGTAGTTGAGAGAAAAATCATCCTTGGGCTTAGAAATGTCCATTTACCGCTTCCTTCTATGAAATAGTTCCTGAAATAAAATAATAAAGAATAAGGATTTTTTCTACTAGCATTTTACTTATAATGTGATGATAAAAGGGGAAATTAACGCTTAGAATATCAAGATTATTTGATGTTATCAAGTATACGCAAAACGCTATCTGAATAAGGTAGTTATAAAGGCTATATTTCGGACATCCACAACACTTGTAGTCAATAAAGGATTTGTTACTCCACTTGATATGTGCAGAAAGATACCATGGCGCCTCTCTATAATTAATAAGATAATTGTTCGGCCGAACCCAAAGGGTAATGCAAGATGATACTTGATTACATTTGGTATATCTAATTAAATTCTATAACGAGATTCTAAATGGTTAAACTATATGGAATGATTTAAGATCCATATCCATGGTTTAACGGTATCTATAACAAAGGATGATTAAAACAAGACATTGAATGACCATGCTACTGAGAAACTTTTATAAAACTATTCACTCAAACACTTTTAGTTAAAAAGCGAGTGAGAGCGTTTGCTAGGCGTTTTCGTCGTTAGTTTTGTGTGCCATTCGACACACCAACTCCCAAGTGGGAGTTGTTGGTTTGTGGGAGTTTAAAACTCGACAAAACACTAAAAGTGTGTGAGCCTATGGGCCACACACGGTAAACATGAGTATACGTGTCGAACGTAATATATACTTGAATTATACATACCCCGCATGTTCTTGACCCGATTAATTTGAACGACCCATGGACTATTCTTGGACATGACTTGGGTTGAATATGGATTGGCTTAGGCCCTTGGGATCCATCTGATCGGGCAGAAAAGAGAAGTGGGTTTTTTATTAGGTTTAAGACTTGTTGACCAGGTTTTGGCTCAAACAAAGAATCAGTTAAGTTTGCTATATAAGCAAACACGCACCCACCTCAATAGCATGCATTGTACGACTAACATATATCCCTAAAAACTACTCTAAACCAATCGAAGTTCCAGCTCAACTTCCTATTCGATTTGCTTCAAATTTGACTAAGGTTTATAGGTTTTGTACCAAGTTATAAACTTGCATCTTTGATTGATTCAAGCGTTTAGAGTTTTATTAGTAGTTTCCTTGCTGGTTCCTTGTCTTCAAATAGCAGCAAAAGGTGGTATTTGTTTCCTGTTCGTGGGTTGGTTCTCGGACATCAAAGCAAAACAATATCGGACGTGATGTCCGATATCGAGTAATATTAAAACAGTTTCTTAGGTTGTTTATCGACCTTGGATAAGAAACAAGTTGTGGTACTTGGTGGTATTCTTGTTCATATAATGTTCAAGTGATATCAAAGGTTGATTTGTTTTAATACGTTCTCGACTAGCTCTTTATCGAATGTATACGGTTATCGTGTTTGTGTGTGATACTCATAGAGGTATCTATCTTAGATACTTGGGTTTCGAATTGGTTTTCTTGTTCGTTACACTTGCGTTCAATTGCCACGAAAGGTTAGGTTTCTATTTTACCTTTTATTTAATTATTGTTTATTAATACGTGTTAACCTAATTGTGATAACTAGATCCATATCTGCTACGTGCTCATTTGCGTTACTTCGCTAACGTAGTTCTAAAATCCCAACAATTATTATTATTATTATTATTATTATTATTATTATTATTATTATTATTATTATTATTTTGAAACGGCGAAATTTTATAAAAAAAAACTAGCAAGACGTTAGAAAATTACAAAGAAAGTAACTAAAGGTTTTTAAGCCACTCTTTCCAATTAAAAGACCATTTACATCTATAACGACACCAATCAAACTACCTAGATACTATATCTTCAAATATTATTAGTATGCCATAGTTGAAATTAGGATGTGTTGCTTTCGTTTTTTCACCCAAAGACACAGATGAAAACTTAAAAATTAACCAATATAAAAATAAGAAACAAATTTCTACTGAGTGGCTAAATCCTGTAAAATTTGTATATTTATTTCCTGCAAAAGTAATTGCGTAATACTACTTGTTCCCTTTAATGACGAAACATTATTAGTCATTGTGTTGAATTTGATTACGTTTTGAATAGTATAATGTATCATTAATAATTTGCATATTTTTCTTAAAGTCTATAAAGAAGCTTTTGAAGTAATAAGAAATATTAGCAGGGTACCCGCTTAATGTGACGGCAGGTACTCTGTGACTAAATTTGATGATGGCAGGTACTCTGTGACTAAATTTGATGATGGCAGGCACACTCGGCTTTATTGTTGATGTTTTAGATGTGTGTGAGAGAGATATAGAGTCGAAACGGGTTGGTTAATTAGATATTTTGAACATCCAACAATCTTTTTACTTGTTGCTAATTCCATGCATCTATGAGTAATAAAGTTAAATAAAGTTGCCAAAGTAGCTATAAAACTATCAAATCAGTGATACGTACATATAAAATAAAAAATAATTAAAAAAAAAAAAAAAAAAAAAAAAAAAAAAAACACTAGAGTGAAAATGAAAGCCCATTGGAGTGATACATAGACAAAAGATTTTAGTACATATGACGAAAGGCCATCATCAATGATTCTCAAAAGGTCAATTATTTCACACCGCCTTTTGCTTGAAGTTTTGTATTTGGATTCGTACTATTAGCTTAATTTACAACAGCTTAATTGCCATTGGTTAAAATGCACTTATGACTATGAGTAAAACATGCTCATAATGAATATGGGTCAATTTCTTCTTTTTTTCTTTTCTTTTTCTGTTTTTAATACTTTGTATAAGACCTACCATGTAGTGTTGTTTAACACCCCTGACCCCTCCAAATTGTGTATAGTAGGTTAACTACAAATGATTAAGGTAATACATACTTGTATAAGTTTTGCATCCAGAAAGGAGTGATAGCTCAACTAGTGTCTCGGTTTCTCACAAATTTCTTATAAATCTTTTTGTTTTTCTAATGAAGTGATGTTTTCATAAAAAATAAATAAATAAATAATAATAATAATAATAATAATAATAATAATAATAATAATAATAATAATAAAGGATTAAGGTTTTGTTTTCCATCCTCCGAGATTATAAGGAGTTGGTTGGTATATGTAATTATGTGTCAAGCTTGGTAGGCAGATAAACATGTCGCGCTATTGGTATATGTAGCATAAATTTGCGCGAAACATTTATTCTAAATTTTTATTTTTTACTTTTTTCTTTTTTAATTTCTTTGAGTTCACGTACCTCAAAGTTACGCGAATGTCGACTCTAGCTTGAAGATTATAATTAAGTAAAACGTCAAATGGGTAGCTTTACCTATGCAATGCTAACTTGCTAACACTGTGTTCCCAAGATTTGAATGGAAAGAAAAGAAAGCAAAAGACAGGGTACAAAAGAAAGGGAAGAAAAAAGAGAAAAAACAAATAATATTAGACTTATTTTGTTCGCAATTTAAAGATTCTTTCATACGTATAGTTTTTATACAAAAATCGTTAAATATATGTTAAATATTTAATAAATTAAGTTTGTTATATTAAAAACCGTAAATAACTAAAAATACAAAATAATTTTTGTTACTTGCCATATAATTCGAAAGGTTGTTTCGATTTTTTTTCTTCTCTTTTGGTCGTCCCGACGACAAATGTATATATAGATAATTTTGTTTCGTGTGTATAAGTGAACAAAACTTCATGATTGTTTACATAGATACATCTTTGGCAATCCTCATTATTCCTCAATGCATGATTGTGGGTGTGACATTTTCTTGACTCGTAGGTCCAAATTAGCATGTTACCACCGACCCAAATGTTTTTAAGTCATACTAAAAAACCAACTACTATTCACCCATTTAATTCAGCTGTCTGTTCACCCAAACGCACCCTAAAAGAAACACACCTTAAGACACATATAAACAAATTTATGCAAATATTATTAGTAATTGCCATAGTTGAAATTAAAGATGTGTTGCTTTCATTTTTCACCTAAAGACAAAGATTAAAAGTCACGAATATAAAAATAAGAAACAAATTTCTACTTTGTGAGTGGCTAAATCCTGTAAAATTTGTATTTTAGTTTTCTGCTAAAGTAAATGGAACATACTACTTGCCACCCTTAAAATGCTATTTATCAGTTTTTTTTTATGTTATCTAGAAATGACGAAACATTAGTCATTGTGTTGAATTTGATTACGTTCGGAATGGTATAATATATCAATATTACTTTGCATATTCTACAAGACAATATAGGAGTAGTCAAAGTACATGAAGTATTAGACTTAGTTGTAACGAGTGTGGAACCCGCGCGATGCAGCGGGATTGGCTTCAAAGCACTTACTTTGTAACGACACTTAAACCTTAGGGACTAATTTTGCCAGATTGCTATAGATAGCAATTAATTCTACAGGACTTACCTTGCAACGTCGCTTAAAAAAAAGTTTTTTTTTATTAAAAAATTTAATCGTAATAAAATTAAAAAAATTTTGAATAATAAAATCAAAAAGAAAAAACTTTATTCTTTTTTAAAGAGTAAATTACATAAATCATCCATGTGGTTTGTATAACGATCGTTAAAACCAAAATACAATGTCAGCCCTCACGTTAGGGAGTAACTACAAGGGAGGTCCTTTCTTAACACCTTTTGGGATCGGGTCAGATCTTGGACTAGATCTGTAAAAATTGTAAACCACAGGGACGAGACCCGCTAAAAAAAAACCACGGGGACAAGATCCGTAATTTCTACTAAACCACAAGGATGATTTATGTAATTAACTCTTAGCATAATTAGGAGACTGGTATTACAAAAAGCATATCCCACAAAAATACATTTAAATAATAACCACACACACAAACAGACACACAAGTCAGTCGGTCGGTCGGTCAGCCGACCCTCTTCTCCATTTCGGTGAGACCGGCCAAAATGAGGACCGATCTAGTGTAATAAGCCCGACCGACTGAGACTAGTTCCTGAAGTGTCGACCGACCGACTATTTTCTTTTATTACAACTAGTCTTAGGTACTACAAAAGATAAAGATTTATTTATTTATTCATGTTATTTGTATATGACAAGTCTTTTACTTAAATGTACCCGACTTTTGAATTATTCCTGTAACTATTTTTTGCATTCTAAATACCACCTTCGAATATGTGTTTAGTGAAGTTTGAACCTCGTACATCTTATGGCTATGTTTGGTGACACGTAGCAGTAGCAGTAAGCAGTATCAGTTAGCAGTAAGCTGTAGTTGTTTGTTTAAAAAATGTGTTTGGTAACGTAGCTGTAGCAGTAATTATAAATTGTAAAATTAAGAAAAATGTCATATACATATTAAAATAAAATAAATGATTAAACAAATGAGGGTATATATGTAATTTCATAAACTAAACGCTTGGAGCAATAGTGGAATGCTTAATCAAGAAGCATTTAGATTGGAGCTGTAAGACAATATTCTAACGCTTGTTGAGGTGTTGCCAAACAAACTTTTCATCTATAATGCTTACCACCTGTCGCTTGTCGCTCCTAAACGTTTTCAAATGCTTGTCGCCAAACGGGTTGGTTGGATTACATATACTCCGTATTAAACAGCCAACAATCTTTTTACTTGTCAGTAATTTCATACTCCTATGTAACTACTGTGTAAAACTATCAAATCAGTGATATATAAAAAAGAAGTTATACACTAGAGTGAAAGTGAAAGCTATTGCATATACAAGATTTTACATATGACGAAAAGCCATCAATGATTTCCAAAAGGTCAATTATTTCACACCGCCTTTTGCTTGAAGTTTTGTATTTGGATTCTTATAATTAGCTAAATCTACGAAAGCTTAATTGCCATTGGTTAGCACTTATGACTTATGGATGTGACTAAAAAAGATGCACTTAAGAACTATGAGCAAAAAGATAAATGTAAAATAATGGATGGATCAAGAAAAACTCAAAATGAATATGGGTCAATGTCTTTTTCTTTTCTTTTCTTTTCTGTTTTTATTATTTTGCACAAGTGTCTACCATGTAATATTGTAATCCTTTAAATTAAGTTGTCAATTTGATTTATGTTTGGGTACCTAACACCTCTCCAAATTATGTATAGTAGGTTAACTACAAGTGATTAAGGTTTTGTTTACCATCCTTCCATTTTAAGGCGTTGGTTGGTATATGTATCAAGTTCGGCAGATAAACCTGTCGTGATATTGGTTTTATGTAGCATAAATTTGCGCCGAAACCTTTTTTCCGATTTTCTTTTTGACTTTTTAATTTCACTAAGTTCACATACCTCAAAGTTATACCACTCTAGCTTGAAGATTATAATGAAGTAAAACGTCAAATAGTATGTGAGTTGTCCACCAACCTTGAGGTTGTGCGTTCATGCCTCGTTGAAAACATTTGTGAGATATATATTGAGATACGCGGTGTAGGGTGTGAAAAAAATTGTTGTTAAAAAAAAAAAGCAAAACTTCAAATGGGTAGCTTTACCTATGCAATGCTAACTTCCTAAGAGATAGGATTATCTACATAGATACATCTTTGGTAATCATCCACAATGCATGATAGTGGGTGTGACATTTTTTTGACTCATAAGTCTAAATAAGTGTGTTAAAGTGTTAACCAAGCATGACCAACCCAAATGTTTTAAGTCATACTAAAATTCAACTATTATTCACCCATTAAATTCAGCTGTCTATTTTGCCACATTTGCGTGATAGACGATAAGTATATATAGATCATACGTGCATGATCAATATTGTTCCATTTGTGCTAAATTAGGCCTTAAATTTGTTCAAACCCAAAAGAGTGGAATTGTATCACTATGAATGTGATCTCTAATAGACTAATATGTATGATGATTTTTCATGTTAAAACTAGAAGTAATGGCAACTCAACCCATGACCAGACTATTCTGTCATATCAACGTCACAACTTCTCTCTCCTAGATCAAACACAAGAACCCCCCCCCCCCCCCCCCCCCCCCCTTCCAAAAAAAAAAGAAAAGATAATAATAATAAAAAAGTTAAAAAAATTAATAATAAAAAGAAACAAAAATAAAAAACACAACCTAAGCCCCTAGTAATGCGATTCCAGTCACAAAAAAAACATAACTCACAAAAATTAATTAAATAAAATCTCACACACATAGACAAAATGCTCTTATTCGATCGCCTGACCGATCAAATCAAGCAAAAAAACAGGAGGGCCGCATTCATGTAAGAGGGAAGGAGGGTGGGGGGACGCGTCCAACATGGGTAGACCGACCTTTGCAAGAGTCGACATTATGACTAGTCTAACAATCTAACAACTTGTAGGATTTTGTAGAGTATGTCCTTAAAGGACAAATTGAATAAGTTCCATGTCCTAATGAATAAGATGATATAACATATGTTTTCATATAAAGATAATAGTTGTTTGGTTGTTTATGTCGACTAGGACATATATAAACAAATTTGTGCAAATACTATTAGTATGCCATAGTTGAAATTAGGATGTGTTGATTTCGTTAATTTTCACCTAAAGACAAAGATTAAAACTTTAAAAGTAACCAATATAAAAATAAGAAACAACTTTCTACTTTGTGAGTGGCTAAATCTTGTAAATTTTGTATATTTATTTGCTGCTAAAGTAATGACGAAACATTATTAGTCATTGTGTTGAATTTGATTACGTTTTGAATTGTATAATGTATCATTAATAATTTGCATATTTTTCTTCAAGGCTATAAAGGAAGTTTTTGAAGTATTAAGAAATACTATGGACGAGGATTATCCAGGAGGCGGGTTTTTGACTCGGTTGTATGTAACTTAACTAGAGCATACTTGTTTGATTTTTGATTTTTGATTTTTTTTTTTTTCTCTATACGTATCCAGTGCAGTTTGAACTATGGACCTCTTGTTCTGACTCGATCTTTTACTATTTGTTTAGAGCATCTAAAACCGGCCAAGATCAACGCTTGAACTTTAAGTATGTGATCCGAGTTGAAACGGGTTAAACTATTAAATCAGTGATACCTACATATACATATAAAAAATAAGTCATACACTAGAGTGAAAGTGAAAGCCTAATGATTCTCAAAAAGGTCAATTATTGCACACCGCCTTTTGCTTGAAGTTTTGTATTTAGATTCGTACTATTATCTTAATTTACAAAAGCTTAATTGTCATTGGTTAAAACGCACTTATGACTTATGGCTTTGAGTAAAACATGCTCAAAATGAATATGGGTCAATGTCTTCTTCTTTTTCTGTTTTAAATTTTTTTGCATAAGACTACCATGTAGTGTTGGAATCCTTCAAATTAAGGGTTCTTAATTTGATTTATGTTTGGGTACCTAACACCCCTCCAAATTGTGTATAGTAAGTTAACTACAAGTGATTAAGATAATATATACTTGTATATAAGGGGGTGTTTGTTTCAGGTTATGGCTATGTTTGGCACACAAGATTATGAAGAGATTATGCTTATTTTTTAAAAAAATAAGCTACTTCAAAAATAATCCTTGTTTGGCAACATAACTTATAAGAGATTATAAAAAAAATAATCTTTCATAATCTCTGAAAATAAAAGGTTACTTCATGTAGCTTATAAAAATAATCTCTTTTTATAATCTTTTTCAGCAACAACACCAGCACCAGCATCAGCAACAGCACAAGCACCAGCACAATCTATTTTTGCCAAACATACCCTATATGTGGGCTTACGAGCTTATTTGATTTCGGCTTATATAACGTAAGCCCCAATTTTCCTCGTTTATATTGAGATTTTTTTTTTTTTTTTTTTTTTTTTTTTTTTTTTACGGAAACTATATAAACTAGCAAGAAGCTAGAAGAAACATTACAAAGAAATTAAATGAGGTTTTTTCAACAAATTCTCCCAAGAAAAAACCCTATTACATCTACTAGAATACCAATTAAAAAAGAACGACACAATATCGTCAAAAATCACCGATTGTTTCGGAGAATTCACATAAAAAATAGACCGATTCCGGAACGACCAAATCCTCCACCAAGCAACACAAAAAACACTTTCCCAAAGAGACTTGATCGCGGGAGATAAGCTGAAAGAAATAAACCAAGCTTCCCAATCCCAAAAAGAAGAAAGCTCCTCCAACCTAAATCCCACCAACGACATACCTTACGAAGAATAGATTGAGCCAACTCGCAACGGAACAGGACATGTTGAATGTCTTCCACAGCCGCACCACAAATGGGGCATAAAATCGAGTCCAAAACAACACCTCTTTGACTAAGATCATATCTCGTCAGCAAGCTATCACGACGAGCACGCCACACAAAGATATTAATCTTTAACGGAATACATTTCAACCATCTCGTTTATATTGAGACTTATGTGCTTATATAACTTTATCATGTCGTAATAAACTTATATAAGTCCACAAGTCTCAAAATAAGCCGGATAACTAAGGTTTATGTTATATAAGCCGAAAACCAAATAAGCTCATAAGCTCATATATAAGTCGAAACAAACACCCCCTAAGTTGTTGGAGGTAATATATTTCACCATTTCAACAAAAAAAAAGTGATAAAGGTTTTGTTTACCATCCCTCAATCATAAAGAGATGGTTGGTAACTTGGTATATGTTATTATGTGTCAAGTTTGGCAGATAAACCTGTCGCATAATTGGTTTATGTAACATAAATTTGGGTCGGAATATTTTTTCCCGGATTTTTGTTTTGATTTTTATTAATTTCTTTAAGTTCACATACCTCAAAGCTACAGGACTACACGAGTGTCGATCGACTCTAGTTGCCGATTATAACTAAGTTAAACGTCAAATGGGTAGCTGTATCTATGCAATGCTAACTTGTTAACACTTTGTTTTCCAAATTTGAATGGAAGGAATAGAAAGCAAAAGACAGGATAGAAAAGAAAAGGAACGAAAAAGATAAAAATAATAATAATAATAATAATAATAATAATAAAAATAATTTTAGGTATGTTTTCAAGACGTACATGAAAGGAAAGAAATAGCATATGGAGGAGTGTGACATTGTTATGATAAATTTGTATTAATGCCTGTTCATGTGTATAAGTCAACAAAACTCCATTTTGTAAAATGCATATATTAAACTTCAACATTTTTTTATAAATTGTACATTAGTCACAAGTAATGCGACATTGAGCATATTTTGTTCGCAATTTAAAAACCTTTTCAACAGTATTTCATAAAAGAAATCGCTAAATATATGTTAGATATTTAATAAATTAAGTTTGTTATACTAAAAAACCGTAAATAACTAAAAGTGCAAAGTAATTACTTGCCGCATGGTTCGGAGAGTTGTTTCGATTTTCTTTCTTCTCTTTCGGTCGTTCCGACGACAAATGTATATCTAAATCTACTACATATAATGGAAAAACCTACAAATCTTGAAAGTGAAAACTTAAAGTATATTAATGAAAATAAAAAGAAAAAAAAAAATCGAACTTGCCACATTTTCCTTTTGTGGGCATTAAAAAACATACATCAGTCGGAATCGTAAATTTGCACATGAGAACGTATCCTACTAAAGCCCTTTAAAATACTATCAATTCCTAAGCAATTTCGTTTTACAAACCTAACTTCACTGTCCCTAAACTTTTCAAAGAGAAGTTTCGCAAACTTTAACCCTTGTCATTCAATTCCATCATAAACCTCACCTCGCTATGGAATCTTAATTTATGAACCACTCCATATTTTATTAAAAGCGTATACCTTGCCACATTATAATAAACCCCATCTTAGGATCTTGAGCATCCAACAACAACAACACTAATAATAGCATCAGCCACAAAATCATCAATTTGGGTCCCTAAGAACACAATCCTTTCCCTTAAAAGCAACCCCATCGCATCGAAAAGGGTAAGCTTGGTTTAGATTTAAAAGATTGTGATAGGGTTTGTGGGGAGGGGTTAAGAAGTGAGCATTTGATGGATTGGCGGCGGAGGGACATGGGTTTTGAAAGGAGGTAGTGGCGGTGAGTGGCGGTTGTTGTGGTGTCGGTGTGGTGGTGCGAGAGAGTGGGAGAGGCAGTAAGATAATGTGAGAGAGAGTAGAAGATAAATGTTATGATATAAATTTAATAGGACGAACGATGTAATTGTTTAAAGTCACAAGGGTGATTTATGTAAATTTATGTAATTAACTCTTTATTTAGGGCTACAATAGGAAAATTAGGCAAGTTTAGGGCTACTTTAGAAAGAAAAAAAAGTTCGATGCCCACAAAAGGAAAATGTGGCAAGTTCGATGCATTTTTTTTTTTTTTTTATCATTTTCCCTATATTAATACACATTGAAAATCGGGTTGACTCGAGACGCTTCAAATCTGGCGGGTTGACCCGGTTTAATTTGACCATTTTTCGACTCAACCGGGCGGGTTGACCCGGTTTAATTTAACACGTTTTTTTGACCAAAACGGTTTAACTGGTTGAACTGACTGGGTCGAACTGGGTTTCAAAACATTATATTTAATCCACAAATCCTTAAACTTTTATTATTTTTGTTTACAACCCATAAATTTTTTTTATCACTAAAAATATATACCATTATACAATTTCATTCATTGCTATGCGTCTAATATAACGTTGCTTCATGTATATATGTGGAACAAAACTTCACGATTGTTTACATAGATACCTCTCTGGCAATCCTCATTATTCCTCAACGCATGATTGTGGGTGTGACATTTTCTTGACTCGTAGGTCCAAATTAGCATGTTACCACCGACCCAAATGTTTTTAAGTCATAGTACTAAAAAACCAACTACTATTCACCCATTAAACTCAGCTGTCTATTTTGCCACATCTGCGTGATAGTTTTCATATATACATCATACGTGCACGTTCAGTATTGTTCCATTTGGGTTAAATTTAGCCTCATATTTGTTCAACCCAAAAGAGTTGAATCGTATCACTATGAATGTGACATCTAGTGTTCATAATTCGGCTAATACCCACAGGAATCAAAAATCGAAATTGAACCAAATCGAATAAAATTGAATCGAGTTTGTATCCGAAATGAATTTGCCAAATTTGAAACGAATCGAATTTAATATTCGATTTTCGGTTTGAATATGGTTTTTGCAAAATAAAAACTAAAAACCGAAAACCAAATTCACATAAATATATATATTTTTATAAATTTAAATATTTGTATAAAAAACCATTAACCTCTTTCCTAGCATAAATATTACATTTTTTAAGCTTGATAACTTTTTTTTCCGCCAAAAATCCTATAATTAAATGAAAAGAAATATATAAATCATGTAATTCGGGTTATTTAAGTCAATCCAAAAACCGAACCGAATTCACAGTTTGGTTTTTGGTTTTTACCCAAAAAAAATTAATCAAACTAAATAAACTGAACAACCCGATAACCGAACCGATGAAAACCTCAACTAATATGTATTTAGGGGTGGTTCGGTTAAAAAAATCTAGGTAAAATTTTAGTTACTGAACCGAACCTAATTCATATTGGATTAAACCGAACCGAAATCGAATACCAAGCCAATTAACCTGAATTGCATAATTTTAGTTACTTATTTATTTAATTATATCAATTTTTTTAACTAGACTTTTTTTCAAGCTTAAAAGATATTATATTTATAACATAAAAGAGCTTTAATATTTTCTTAAAATATCAATATATTTAAAATAATATATTTATATGAATTCGATTTAGTTTTTATTTTGTCAAAACTATAACCGAGTCAAAAATCATATATTTAATTCGTTCTGGGTCGGTTTTGACAAATTAGTTTCGGTTTATAAATTTGGTTTTGTTCTTTCGGTTCTGTTTAGGGGTGTTCATCGGTTCGGTTATCGGTTTGTTCGGTTAATTTTTTTTTTGGTATAATCGAAAACCAAACCTCCAACCGAACCGAAAACCGAAAACCGAACCCCAATAACCGAATAACCGAACTTTTTTTTTTTTTTTTTTTAATAATTTTTTCATTTATTTATATGTATTTTTTGAAAAAAAAAATAATTTTCAAGCTTAAAAATATTATATATATATATATATATTATAAAAGAGTTTTAATATATTTTTTTAATATAAATATATAAAAATATATATATATATATATATATTTATTTAATTTCGGTTTTCGGTTG
Source organism: Chrysanthemum seticuspe (assembly GCA_019973895.1). NCBI lineage: Eukaryota > Viridiplantae > Streptophyta > Magnoliopsida > Asterales > Asteraceae > Chrysanthemum > Chrysanthemum seticuspe. The sequence continues at coordinate 316,857,870 of BPTQ01000009.1, forward strand.
GGATGGCTAAAACCATAACCGAACCGTAACTCGAACTTTTATTTCGGTTCAGTTCGGTTTTGGCAATTTCGGTTCAGTTACGAGTTCGGTTCGGTTATTTTCGGTTCGGTTCGGTTTCGGTTTTCGGTTTATTCGGATATTACCCAACTCATGAACACCCCTAGTTCTGTTGGTTTCAATTTTTGATTTTTGTGGTTGAAACTTGAAACCCAAATTATGCACACCCCTAAATTATTATGTATGATAATTTTTGGGCCGCTTGTGTTAGCAATAAGATAAGAAATGTGTGCTACCATGTATATAACTTGTGTAGTTAGTTGGTAGATTAAGTGGATTGTAGCTTGTAACTATGACCCAAAACATTGAGCCCACTTGTGGTATATGTTCGTTTATAAAAGCAACCCATCAAACTATCAATGATAAGCCTCAAATTAAGAAAAACTAAACAAGAACAAGTGTAGGATTTTACAGAGTATGTCCTTAAAGAACAAATTGAATAAGTTCCATGTCCTAACAAATAAGATGATATAACATATGTTTTCGAATTTCGAATATGTGGTCTAGGCATCCAAAACTTTGGGTTGAACTCTGGTCTATCTTTTGGTCAACTTAATTGGATCATGACCCATAAACAGTAGGTGGCTCGACTTAAAAACTCACTTTAACTTATGAACTATTCCTTTATTCAAAAAAAATAAATGTTGTACTTTAAATTTGCACACCAAGAATATGCAAAATCAGTATATTGTTTATCAATTAAATATCATGTATATCTACAAAAATCTCTTCTGATCGGTTAAAGTAAGAAACCAGGCATCTATGCTGGGATAATCCGACAACATAAACATTTGGTGGGTGCATAAACATAAGGCATGTCAAACATTGTAAACTTTGGATGTGGGATTGAGGGAATTACGTGACAGAGAGATAAAGGGTTATTATACATATAAGTCACTAAAGTTTATGTGAAATTTGTCCTAAATCACTAAAGTTTTGAAGTTGTCATTCATGTTACTAAACTTATGAAAGTTGTTATCCAGGTTACTGAACTTATGAAAGTTGTCATTTAGGTTACTGAACTTGTAAAGACATGGCATTTATGTTACTTAACATATCAAAAAAATATACGTAAAAAATCACTGTCACCTTTTAAATTTGAAGGGCTTAAAATGCTAAGGGTTCAAAAATAAATAGATGTAGATTAAAGACGTTAACAATGTGCTTGAGTAAGTTTCGGAATTATTTTCATTTTTTCCAGTTGTTTGTGATTCAGAAATACAGTTTTTCTTAACTGAAAAAGCTATTTATTTGGCTCAACAATTGTCTTCCACATGTGCGTCAGCCTGGATCGGGTTTGGACTAATCATCCGGAGTTATCAAAGGTTTGGCCAAATATCATAGCGAAAACAGAGATAGCAGGTCCGGTACGGTGTGCATAAATGTGCTTAATCAGACATGGAACCACATGATTAGTAAAAGAGTTATTCTGATATATTTTTTTATGTCTCATTAAAAATGCAACGCATATTGCGATTATAAAAAAACCTGTTTTTATTATTAGTAGTATAAAATTCCTGAGCAGTTTGGGTTTCCAGTTGCAGGGTTGCATATTTTTACACAGCTCAAGAGTCAAAGGGAACATTTGGATATGTTGCTCCTAAATCATGTGACAAAATCATGTACATTACGGTCGACCATCATAACAGGTATGTTTTCGTTTTACTATATGGGTTTTTAGCATCGTCGCATGGGGTATATAATGATACTCTCACAGCAAAGATATGTAAGGTTTATTACTCATATAGGTCCATATGCTTATACTCCACTACACTAAAAGAAGCCTATAGAAGAAAATATGTTAAATGGGTCAAAAGTTGCTTACAAAATAATTTGTCTATGATCTACTAGATCAATTTAAATATAAAAAACAAAATGTATCTTAACATCATCTTATACATTGCAGGTGATATATGCAAATACGCACAAACAGGAGGCTTTTCAACCTTTCAGGAATCACCCGCGCTTCAATGACTTGTTGGAATGCATTTATTCTGTATGTATAACAGTATAAGGAATCTAGATGTTTAATTCTTCTTATAATTCTTAATCTATTTATAAAATCTAGCCTTCTTTTGTAACTTACGATATTCTTGGATAAACCACCTACTTGAGACCTCTGCAAAAAAAAATATTAAAAAAATTAAAAAATAATCTTCACAATAATTGTGTATTTAAATACTCTCAATGCCTTCAAATTTTAAATACAAACACCCCGCGGCAACGCTTGGGGCTATACACTCGTTAATACTAATTCCTCTTCTTCTAAATGCTACTGGGCATGTTTTTATCATAAAGCACCATTTACATAACATAAAACCGATTAACAACATCTAAAATCTGATGCCCCTGTTTATTTGATGCCCTGGGCCATTGGCTAGGTATAGGGCCATAGCAATTGTAACACCCCCAAATTTGGTTTAGCGGAAACATACGTGTCATTCGGGAGCGTTACGGGATTTGGTGAATCATAACACAAGCAGTACAGAACGGAACACATACTCCATTTAATTTCATAAAATGTTTTGAAACAATATCTTACAACATTGTTTAGATGAATGGGCTCCTCCCATAATTTTTGTGGTCCCAATATAAAAACATCGTTTTTGTGTAAAACACTTCTTTAGAAATTACTACGACCATTTACCACCTCTTGCCTTGCATCTATGATCACAAGTTAAGTACCTGAGAAAATATGCTAAAAGGTCAGCTAAAAGCTGGTGAGCTCATAGGTTTAAATTAAAACAATAGGTATGGACCAGAGTGAAGGCATATAATCATTACCAAGAATATAATGATATATGGATGAAAGTGTATTACGTTAGCTCTAAGTTCATGCAACCGATACTACGACAGTTTTTGTATGCTACATGATATCATACAATATAGGGGCCCATAGCGAGTGTTTTGTCCCTCAACACTCGGTTCTGACATGGTATACGTTTCGCCTTGGCCTAAGCATAGCCAACCGAATGGAGGAGTCACCCTCAATAGATCTATTTATAACATTCGCGTTTCCCAATAGGGAATTGACGGTCCATGAAAAAGGGCATTCTCTAGGGACATAAGGGCTTAGGCTAAACCACGTAATAGTAATCATGCAATAGTTTTGGTCCATAAAAGGTTTTGCATATTTCTCACCCCAAAGTGTATAAAACAGTTTATCATGTAAAAGAGGTGCTATGAAAACTCACCTTAGCAAATGTGCAATCCAAATGTGGGATCAGTGATTGTTGTAAAGCGGCACCGACACGCGACCTAGATAAGGAGGGCAATTGCTTTAGTTCATTGTTTTAAGTATTGCTTACTTAAAATAGTTCTTTTGTTTTTATATTTGAAGTAAAACTAAACTTCAGTTTGTAAAAGTGATTAAGTGGTTTTACTAGTAAGTATACGAAAGTATATATATACTTTTCATTATGAGAATATTAAAATCCAATAGTTGGTTTTGAAACATTTACGTTATTCTTTTAGTAAGTATATAATGTATATATACTTATTTAAGTTAACACATGTTGGTAATGTCAAAAATCAAATATTGGTTGGTTTATTTTCTAATTGTCTTTAGAAATTCTTAGGTTAAATTTGAAGATTTTTGAATTTATTACATGCTATGATGATGATATTAGTCATCAACTGTTTATCAAAAATTGGTTCTTAATATTTATAATTCCCGACTATTGAATTTCTTGACATAAATATGTTTTCACATTGGCGTTAAGTTTTGACGTGGACCTCATTAAGTGAACATGTTTTTAAGCACTTGTTGTCTCATAAATGAATCCGGCACTTGTTTACTCGTTAACTCGTATATGTTTATATATAACTTTGTAGTATATTTTGAGTACGCGGAAATGGATTTATTTATTGTTAGACAATTGTTTTATGTTTCAAGTCTTATCTTGCGAGTTAGCTTAGATAACCCAAACGCACACCCCGAAACCCTCATGGGTTGTGGCCCGGTGTAGTTAGCAGCAGGGTACTCGGACTGGGCCTAGGCCCGATGTGGGTTCTATACGGAGGAAAGGCCTGTGGCCCATCTTTGGTTTAGAAGTCTTCTTGAGCTAATGCCCAATTGAATTTTACACTCACAGTTTGAGGAGGTTTTAGGTGCAAAATACATGTATCAAGATAAACAATATGAAGTTACTGTCTTCTCTTTTGACACTCGATTTGATATACATAGTTCTGCTCGGGTTTTACTTGAACATATCACGACTCGGACTATGAAGTTGAGATTTCTCGACAAGGTTTGTACACACTAGACTCGCGTTAATTTGTCAGCAACACAACTAGAAAAGCAAACAGGTATTCAAATGACATACGTTATGCGTGGGCTAAAGATAAAGCATTATTTTGGTACGTGTGGCAAACTAGCCTGTTAAATTATTTAGACAAGGAGAAAACTAATTTCTTTATGATAAAGTTGGACTTCGACACAACCATGGACTACTCGAAAATGTTTTAGTAACCAAGCACATTCGACTAGGTTCTCCTAGGCGTTCATAGAAACTTAAACATAAGGTTCACTTCTAAGGTTTGAGTTAACAAGAAAATGAGACACTAGCATGTTTCTCATGTTTAAACAAGGTAAAAATCAAGGTTCGACATACTTTAAAACGACATAAAGGTCGACTTGAAAAGGTGAGCATCGACATGGGTTACTAGTAGACTTCGCAACTTAACTCGTATGCCTCATTTTTGTTCCTTAGTCTCGATTGAAAACCAAACGGACTCTAGTGCAAATGACCACACAAGTTCATGTTATCAAGCTTGTTTACTAACACTAAGAGTATAACTTGTAAAAACTCAATCTCACTAATCTTTGGTTATGTAACTCGACAAGACTCAAGATTATCATAACAATATAAAAAATACTCAATTTCTAATTCTTCTTGTTTCATACTCTCGACGAAACCCAACACACATCCAAGTGACATATTATTTTCGACATAGAATAATTAAAAGAACTAAACACGGCAAAACTTTATAATATCATTTTGGTACAAGTTATTAACATAACAACAACAAAAGAACATTACAACAAGGAAAGTTCATAAGCTCAACTCAAGAGTGACGCGTGAGGACGAGAATGGCTTCCTGGTTTCGGACCAAATGAGACTTGAATTAGATCCTACACACCTCCAATTGCAAAACCCCCAAATCAATTTTTGAAAACCCTAACTTTTACAAACCCTAGTTTTTGGTAAAACTTGATGAGAAACTGAGTTTGGAGCTTTTGCAATTCGGCTAGAGATATAGGAATATATTGAGGAGGAGTTTGGTTATCTTTCTTTCCTTTGGTTTTGGTTTGAAGTCAAATTCGGCTAGCTTCCAAAGCAAAGAACATCTTGGACTTTTGGCTCAAGCTAAATATGTGTGAAGATATGATTCCCTTGGGCGATTTTGCTTTGATTTCCCTTGGATTCGTACGTGATGTAGCAGGAGTATCAAAGAGAGGATTGTGAAGCAAAAACTTTCATGAATATGGTAAGAGAGAGGAGGATATGGAGGATTTGGCTTGTTGGATTATCTCTTTTGGGAAAGATTCGACCTACTAGGGGTGGTACAATTCTAGAGGTTGAAGGTGGATATGATATCTATTCCTCTGGTTCTTGTTTTGTCGTGAATGGGAGAGGAAGACAAAAAGAGATTTTATCTCACTTTTTATTTTATGTATTCATTTGTTTATTGCGTAAGTAAATAAGTGTATTTACTTATTGTATAAAATGTAAGCATTTACATTATACTTATATATATATATATATATATATATATATATATATATATACATATATATATATATATATACATATATACATATATACATATACATACATATATATACATATATATATATATATACATACATATATATATATATATATATATATATATATATATATATATGTATGTATATATATATATGTATATATATGTATGTATATGTATATATGTATATATGTATATATATATATATATATATATATATATATATATATATATATATATATATATATATATATATATACTAGTTTTCGAAGCCCGCCCAATGGGCGGACATGACTTATAATTATTTGTTTGTTGTTTTTTGTTAACTTAAATACATTTTTTAGAATTGTTTACAAATGAAAACAAATGAAAAATTGACAAATGAAAACAAACTATTAGGAAGAACCTGCTTTATGTATATGCTTTTTCCTAAATAGTTACGTCCAGTGATAATATGAACGTTTCCTGTAAAATGAATGATGTTCTATGGAGTCTCATAAGCCAAAGAAACCCAAGCGAGAATAAATAAATACAATAGTCCATATACTATTATCGATTATCTTTGTATCATTAGGAATAAATGTACCAAATTTTTTATTGAATGCATTAAGAACGAAAAGAAATAAACGGTTATCGGATATGAGAGAAAAAATCTTGTATGTCATTTCTAATTTATGTAAGTAATTGGATAATATCATAAGATGAATGTAAGTTTCTTTAATGTAATTTTAAACTTTGATAGACTACATTGTAGATGAACATGAATCAATAAGCATATAAAAGATGAAAATAAATGTCTTGAATAAACATATAGATTTAAAGTTTGTAAGATATGTTATATGTTGAAGAATGAAACTCAATACGTATTAAAAGATTGTAACAGACTCTAACAAACATATTGTTGTTGAACTATTGATTCGAACACTTTTCATCAACTTCTTTCCAATGATCCTTAGCCGCTACGACATGTCTTTTGTTCCTTGCTTCTCTTTCATCTTCCTCCTCCCACAATTTATGCATCAAAGCTTCTTGTTCATAATAGAACTAAATCCATTGGTAACCATGTTTCACCTAGCCTTCAAGTTGTTGATTTTTTTCATTTTTTTCTTCCTAAATGTGTCTAGGCAATGAGTAAAAGTTTAAGTTTAGGTGAATGAAGCTTTCAAAACTGAAAGGACCAACGTAAATCATAATCATTATTTTCTTAGATAAGGTGTCAAAATTTTATTAAAAGACGATATACGGAGTTCCATAACTTTCTATCTTTCAAGTTTAGAAAAGCTAGCTTTACTTACCTTTGTTTCACGAATGCACATTTCCAAACCTCAATGTCACAAACATGAAAACGAATGTTAAATTGTCAACTAACGTTACTAAAAATCATCGTGAGGAAATAGTTTCATCAAATGAGAGTTGGTCATCGCGAGGGGTGGGTGGAGGCAGCCGGTAATTCCTTTTATATATGTTGATGAAAATTCATGCTGATAAATGTAGGAAAGAAGACCGCAATACACATGCTTTCTTGATTGGTGTGTGGATTCGGGTGCAGGGTGTTTTGGATTTGAGCATTGGTGATAAGATGCTCTTTAATATTGTGTCTGGCAACATTAGCATTTAGGCAATTTGACCAATTAATTAATGCTTTGTTTGAGCTTTGAAATTCTAATCGTAATTGGAAACATGTTTAATGGTTGTTCATAGCGGTTAGGCTGCATACATTTGAGTCAAAGACTCGCCCTCCCAAGGCAACCTGATTAGGTAAAATGTCACCCGATTAGCCGTTTTGATGATTTTGCTATTCACTGTTTTTTAACTTGAACTGAGCAAATTAAAACTCAACTGTGTGGTAAGGTGTTGAATTTATATATGTACACGTATTTGTGGTGTTACTATTATGAATGAGAGTTGTGGGAGGTGTGAATACTTCTGATTATTTGTAAAGTTTTGGGTCAAGAAAGATTTCATGGATGATGGTACATTGTTACTGTTTCGATAAGTAAATAGTTTTCAGCTTTAAACAGTTTCTAGCAATCTGAAACAGTGAGATATCCGTGACTTTGATCAACCAAGACAACTGCAATGTCAGGATACTTGGTAATTGAGATATCGCCACAACCCAGAGTCGGTGACATTCTCCCCATTCTTTGACAAATCGAGATACTCTAAACCCACCATTTGTTTCAAGTGGTGTATACCATCATCACTAATCCTATTACATTCACTCAAAAAAAGATGCCTCAAACAATTCTTCACATTCCCAATTGCGAGAAAGTCTAAACCCAAATCAGTGATCAAAAAACAACCGTCCAATTCCAAAGTTTCTAAACGATTTGCCTCACCATCAGTTTTGTGTGATTTGTCAGTGACGTTGAGACACCCTTTCAATGATAAAAATTTTAAGTTCATAAACGATCTCACAAGGGAACCAACTTCTACATCCCCAACACGTGACCTCCCATTTAAATTCAATACATCCAAATGTATGCAGCCAGCCACATGGTATAGTGAGGGTAAGAGTCTAAAGCTATTAGCTTACCGTTCATAGATTTAGCATCAGCCTCAAACCATGAACTATCATTTAATGAGTTTCAGAAATATAGTAAAAAGTATAACCTTTCTTCTTTTGTGACATAAATCTGGCCCATCCCCTAAGGGACCCATTCCACAAGGTCAGGGAAGTGATCACAAACAATACAATACAATTTGTTTGTCAACTCTGGTGGTGATGTTATTATTTTTGGCCCAATTCCCAAATCCTGTATCATGAGCATTGTGTCCTACAACATAGGTAACTTGTTAAATTTTGTATTCAGTAATCAGCATACAGTTACATTTTGGGGGCATGCAAACAACTAAATTCGCCATTCTTCACGTCTGAGTTGGTAAAAACTACATAGTTTTTTAAGTACAGAAAAAATGGGTCTAAATGGGTCTAAATGCATCTGAAAAAATCCATAATCTAGGTACGTACCCACTAAGATTAGTCACCATCTTATTTCATAATTATTACCAGCTAAACAAAAGATTCAATCCATAAAGCAATAGCAATGACACCAACCCAACATAACATATCCAAATACATACATGTGGTTGCATCTCCATACGTCCTCCAACGATTAAAAGCCCAACATCTCCATGTTTTAATTTATAATTACTTACAGATATGGTTATCTCTCTATGGTGAGCATTGTGTGGGAAATCCTCCTGAAACCACCAAAATGTATATCAAATAAGAAAGTAAACAAAACAGTCAAAACAAAAGGAAATATCAATTTGCTTAAAATGCATTCTATGCTCACCTGAACGTTTGTTTCCCATAACTTTTGGAGATTGTGGTCAAAAGACATAAATGGCCAACCTGATGTCATAACAACCAAGACCTGTTTTTGTACTTGACCATGTTTGAAACTTCGGTCAACCACCCCTGTTGCCATGGTCACTGCTGCAAGAAATCATAAGGTCAAAAATCAAAGAATTACACATAGTGTTACTTAGAAATCAGGTATTTCATTTGTAATCTTAGGTGTATTTTACAGGACTCGTTATCTACACATCTCATTAACATGCTTCATTCAAGTAAAAAATTACGCAATTCATAAGGGTTGGCACTACCCATCTTTGACGTATACTTTATTGACATATGGCTTTCACGCCGGCCTCCATCAGAGCATCCAACATTAGCCTGTTGAGATAACGCCATTCAGTACATTAGTACATTACCCCCATACACCGTGCCATGGAAGACGGTATTGGGAGTTACTTTAGTACATTAAAGCAACATTAAAGGGGAGAAAAGAGACGTTTGGCATGAGTTGAGCCATATAAACAAAAACACACCTGATAGCACTCGCAATACTTTTTCAGGCACATTGACTTATTGCAGTTGCAACAGCAAAAAGGAATAATAAACTAAGCATAATCACCAGACCTTTTAATAACAGGAAACGACATGGCCACATACCATCCAACTTGATGTATATCTCTTAATTGTTAAACAACATGGCCACATGTCGATAGGAATCCTGCTGGTAAAAATTATATGTTTGTAGTCTTTTTTATCTTAGGAGACTGATCACTTTCAAAAACATATCTTTTGTGCCGCGAGATTTGACGATTCAAACCATGGTCTAAATGGTGTAGTTAACCATTTCTGTCTTTTCAGAAAAAAAGATGGAAAACTTGATGGCAATGGTGTAGTTAACCATGTTTGTCTTTTCAGAAAAAAAGATGGAGTACACGATAAAGTTTCATATAACTTTTTACAGATTCCTACAAAAATTACTTAAAAACCTTGGCTGCTTTAAAATTGCACCAAAAAATCCTTGTACACTATGTTCTTTGTGGTATTTGGGAACTGGTTTGGCTGAGGGTCGATTACAATCTTTATTCCTTGTGGCGATGTTGCCCTTGATAATGCCACATATAGGTGTCCGTGACCAAATATGGGCTCAAGAAGATATATTCCAATCTTGTTCAGTGCTTATATTTCTAATGTACTCACCACTATCCACTGTCGATGCAGTGCTTATATTTCTAGCATGGAGTCCAGAATCCTTCACAAAATAAGTAAAAAGAATTAAGCACTTAAACTTTCTTTTGCAATTGACCGCTATCATTCTTCCACTAATCGTTTGCTCATATTGGTATCTATTCTTTTGGTTTTCTTTTTCTCACAATGTTCCACTCGAAAATGTCTTTTTAGCCAATTTAAGTAATAGTTTTCAATGAATCAGGATCTTTTAAACACTTAAACATCTAATTGTATATGGAGTATTATATACATCACTAAATATCAAAATGGCCTTTTTGTACAGTGTTTCATACCACATTGTCTTATTGTGCACTTTACAGGGATTCATGCAACAATAACCAAATCAGTGAATGCCCCTGACAGAAGGATAGATCAGTTCAAAGAAATGGAGCTACACCTCCACCCTGAGCTAATAGAGCCTCTAAAGAAGCTTTGTGATGATCCAAGGACAACGGTTGTTGTTGTAAGTGGAAGCCATCAATCAGTCCTTGATGAGGTAGAAACGATTCTGTATAATTTGTATTTAGCCTCAGTACAATACTAAAGAAAGCAGTATAGAATAAGTTTTAGTATAAAAAGTTCCAACTTGGTCATGCTATCATATATGTATTTTGAAATTTTAGTCACCAACTGAAAAAGTCTGAACATGCGTGCATCTCACTTTTTTATTTCCAGTTACAAAGAATAAGAATACGAAAGTAAGAAATAGAAACAATACCTTGTTGACTAAATACTGATGCCCAAAATCAGTAGCCTTCAGAAGTGCATGTTCACTCGAGTACAGCTGCTCTATATTTGGGTGTCATCGTTGATATACCCGGGTCTTAACGGGAACAGTTGCACTCTTTACATCATGTTTCGCCACACCCTAACCACGTGAGTGTTACAAACGTTGGTCAACTTACTTTCCCCGCTAGGAGTTGCCGTTATCTGTTGTTGCCACACGTACTGCTAGAAGCTTTTTATGGACTCCATTAATACCTACAGCAGAAGCATATTTACATGAAACAGTTAAGCGTAAATTGTCATTTATATCCTCTATATAGTAATTCTGGTCGGGGGAACGTGTCCGAAGTCGGCTAACTATGTTTTTTTAGTGCATTCAATTTGTTAAAATAATTTCACCTGAGCAGTTGTATACTTAAAACAAAAAGATTTTGGTTTACAAAATCAAAATTAGTACTAACTACTGCTCTATATGAGTGGTCATACCTTCTCAGTTTTCGCCTGCATTGTATTAGCCAGCAAAGGATGAAGAGTTTCACTGGCTTGCGCTCCAGATGACCTTTCCATTTAATCAGCGAAGAAACCTATCTTTCAATTCTTTCTACCCTATGAGCTTCATCTTCGTTGCAGCAACCTTCTACAACTGACTACCAAACGGGCCTGTTACAGCAACCGAATGCCTGTTCGTGCAGCAGTACATAAGGATTCAAACGTGAATCCCTATCAAAGCACTCTTAAAGAGCCCACAAACCTTTTTAAGCTTAAGTTTCGTGACATAAGAAGCATTGTAACTGATTTAAAAGTTTTTTATATATACAAATACAATACATAAACCTATTAATAAGGGAACGTAATTTTTGCTTATTTATTCTTTTTAGTTTTATGTTCGGACTACAACACGTTTTATTTCTTATGATCGTCTAATTCTGTACGTGCGACTGTGTGAGTATTATTCAGTACCGGCATCGTAACCTATTTATAAAGTTCATTATTTTTAATAGAAGATCTAAGTCTATCATAATATTGAACGGTAATTAATTACAGTGCCGTCGTCCTTGAAGTCTCCTCCTTCTCACTCTTCTTGTTCATTATTTTTTCTTGTCCAAGCAGGGTATACCTCAAAACAGCAGCTCATTGTCGCTAATATTGACATCCTCGCATTATTCCCTGTAAACTAATGAGGTTTCACATATCAACAGCTCTTAAACGGTAACAATTAGTAGTCATAATATAAAAGAAAAAGGCTAATGAACGTTGAATCATCCCGTTCGTTCGTACATTATGTCTGCCGAGTCGAAAAGACTCAGTCGCACCTACGTCAGAAGCAAAAGGTATAAGTTATATACTATGGGATCCAAACGATAGCTACATATATCAGACAAGTACTTATACATATATAAGTTTATATAGCGCTTTCGCAAACTGATGGAAAAAAAATTGAAATATGAAACCCCAAATAGAATTAGGTTATTAAAATCATGCACATGGGTAATTTTATAAAGAGAGAAGTTGAAAATCAGCACAAATTAAAACCATGGACTTGAGCATTACCTGATGCAGAAGTTCGCGCTGAGTCAATGCTTCTTGCAGCTCTCTCTTTAGCTTCCTCTTAAGTTCCGTTATTTATTCTTTGAGTTGACTTGAATAACCTTTATGAATATCAGCTTCCCCTTTTAGAGCTAGGTACTCCTGCCTATTTTCCGACACTCTTTGTCTTTCCTTCTCGAGGGACCTAGTTAGTTGTGTTTGATCAGGTCTCAAACTTGATATCTGCAACACATGTAACTGTAAGCTAGCAACAGTCAACACATGTAACCAATTAAGGATATGATAGGAAATGCACCTGAGCTTCAAGAACATTTTTCGGGATAATGTTTGGGAAAAGCGTTCATTAACAACGCGGTCTCTTTCCTCTCCAGCTTCAGGTTTAGCCTCTGCATCCTTTGCATAACCATTGACGAAACATAATTTGCTAATAAATCAGAAAGCTTGAGATCACCACCATTATTCATCCACGAACTAAACGCACAAACAAAATATAAAAATACAAACATTTGATGATGAACACTAAAGATGAAATTAGGGTTTGTAAAAAAAAGTATATTATCAATGAATTGGTTTTTTTACTCAAAGCCATCACTACAATTGCTGTGCATCTTTTTTAATTGAAACATGCCATTTAAACACATATGAACATGTGTAAAAAATATAATCACAGTCAAATTCCAAAGTCGAACACTTTATATAATTGACTAAAAAAATATTAGCCTTTTGATGGTTGTTGAATAAATCAGAAAGTTTGAGATCACCACCATTATTCATCCAAGAACTAAAAGCACAAACAAAATATAAAAATACAAACATTTGAACTCTTCACATTTACGGTCACTTGCCTACAGTTTACAATGAATAATATAAATGAATTAGCAGGTCGACAAAAAAAAAATGAAAAAAATGTGCACTTAAAGCATACGTAATATCGTTTTTGGAGGTCGTCAATGTCTTTCCTTAGCTATCTTCTCTATAAACTGCCTGCAACAAAAAGAAAGCGAATTAATAGGTTTAAACAAACGACACACAAACACATATTATTTAATGAAATCACAAATAGGCGATTTGTAATATATTGTTAATAGCACAATACATCGTCAGAGTTAGTAATATTTATATACATGTCGTTAAAGATGAACTATAATGGCTCCTTTTCGGCCACATCGGCGATTGTCATGGTCCCTGCGTAATCAGTAAATATGACTTAATATAGTATATGCGCGATCAAGGCTTGAAACACCATTAAAAATAAAAGTATAGCGAAAGAAATAGCAAGTACCTGCCTATCATACTTGCTAGGCAAAGATAGAAAGGGAGGTGAAGGTCAAGGCTTAATATGTGGCAATCATGATAGGCAGGGCTGGCTTTGAGGATCAGTACATTTACACGTTTGCAACTTTTTAATAATTCCTATGTTTGCCAATTCTGTAGTGTATATCCTTAGATGGATTGGAGACGTCTTCTAAATCAGAATTTAGAATGCCCTCATGATAATGAGCATCTTCTTCCTTGACTGGGATATTGAGTCCTTCATTGAGATTGTTTCTTTCATCAACCACCTCCAAAACTTCTTCTAAAACCACATCCTCATAAATATTGGAAATCCTTTCTGTATCACTTTTAGTCCCACATGAACCTGTGACAAAAGCCTCATTAGCATACACTATTAATATACTTCTAATCACCAAACATGCCACACATTCTAAGTTGCTTATATGCTTCAAAATAAACTACTGTATTTATGAGGTTTAAATACATTAGGCCATTAAAAACATGAAAATAAGAGCACATTGTAACAGTATAAAACTATCTCACTCGAAATTGAACCAACTAAAGATCACAAAGATTAAACCATAAGTAAAACTTTGTTTCGTGAACAATTTAGCTGTTCAAACAATAGTATGACAATGTACAACATCAAAATTATAATCATTAGATGAGATTGTGAGGGAAAAAGGATATTAGGGTTTTTGAGAAAAACATACAATGAACCGTAGAAAGAAAAAAATATATGGTTTTTGAGTTTTTGTTTAGGGTTACCTAAGTTGTAGGGATTCTCCTACATAATTGATTGCATATATTTATAATTTTGGACTTGCAAAATATATTCCAAAAAGTCATGTTGCCTTAGTGGTAAACACACATGTTATTCAACAAACCAACCAAGGTTCAATCCTTACAAAAATTTTTCGAAAATAATTAAATAAAATCCGAAATATACAAAAATAATTATTAAAAATATACAAAAATAATTATTAAAAATAAATATTGCTTAGTTGGACAACAAATGCTTATGTGGCATGAAATTTGAGGTGGCATTGACGTGGCATTGAGGTGGCATTAATGCCAAATGCCTCCTGTTATATATAATATAGATATATATATATATATATATATATATATAAGTTGTATTTGAGTCTTATAAAAGTTATTGCTCAAGTGAAAGGGTGTTAGATATTTTGTGTCCCGCGATATTAAATTGTGATCGAAGCATCATTGTTTGATAACTTTTAGAACGTAATATCTTATGGTTACGCATCGGAGATATTATTATTTTTGTAATATTTTTCATTACGGGAGTTTGTCATTTGTTTTATCAAGTCCATATCATAGTGTCGGTACGCGTGCAGTGTCGGTCACTGCGGTAAACGAGATATCTTCTCGTCTTGAAATTAAATCATAGGACAAAATAAAATATAATATTCATGAAATGATATGAATGCAAAAGTGATGCAATAGTCTATGGTATGCGAGTTAACTACTCAAATGATCAGATAAAGCTTATGCATGCTTAATGACTTATGCTTAGGAAGAATAAATTACTAATTATCAGTTAAATTTTTTTGTAAAAATTTACCGTGTGTCACATCCTCCCCGCCTTGGAAGAGAAAACCGTCCTCGGTTTTCAGTTAGAATTGTTTGTTGAAGCAGAGAAAATGTGTGGGTATTTACGCTCGAGTTGGTCTTCACGTTTCCACGTGTATTCCGGACCTCTTTGAGAGTTCCAATAGATTTTTACGATAGGAATGCGGCTTCGTTAAACCGTTTGATTTCTTGACTCAGTATTTCGTTCGGGTTCCTTGACAAAATTTAAACCTTTTGTCGATTTTGGATTCCTTTATTGGAATGGCGAGAGTTTCGTTGGAAGGACAATTCTTCGAGTTTCATATGCGAAACGCGTTATGCAAAGAGTTGAGTTCTAGGGAAATTTTCGGGTTAGTAGGCTAGAGGCCCGATTCTTGTGTAAATTTTGACGGATCTAAAGTAGCGAGAATTTAGTTTTCCACATTTCTCGAAACGGACTACGCCTTTCCATGGCGTTACAAATCCTTGGTATGAAGGGTGGTTCTCCGAGTTGTTTGCACTAAACCATTTGTGCATCCTGTATAGTCCTGATGGTAATCCAAGTTGGTAGTTACTAGCTCGATCTTGGGAAAGATTTGACTAATCTTACAAATTAAGGATTTTCCCCTTTTTGCGTCCCGTTGGATTGGGTTACGCTTTCCAGAGACGGAACTTCAATCTAACTTTCTTGCCGACTTGAACCTCAAATGACCTTTAGCCCTATATTTATTGGCTTTGATAATCAGATTTGTTTGCATTCGGTCTCTGGTCTGCATACTACTATCAATGGTTCTTGATAGCCGCATGGAACCTCTGGACTGGTTCTTTGCCGCTCTCTGTTCTAAACACAATTGATTTGCGCTTGTGACCACACAGTGCCTTATGAGGTGGCATGTTGTTGTAAGTGAATTCGATTGAGGCAACTTGCCTACCCCATTCACCTTTCGAAACATGTTATTCATGCTTGAAGTATAACTTCTATAGCTTGAATGGTCCTTCCATTCAGTCTAGTAGTCGGAAGACGGCAAATGGTACTCATTTCACGTTGAATTTCTTAGAATCTTTGGGAGTGGTCCTAGAAGGTTTAAGGGGAATGGCTATCGCTATTTGGAATGAAGAGAATTGAGAAGCTATGACTTGTAGTGCTTCGCTTCGAGCAATCCATGCGAGTTTGTTCATGTTGTCGTTCTCTTTGTTTGGTAGAGATAGGTGGATTTGAGGGATGATCAATTAGCACCCATGTAGAGTTATAATCGATAGGGATCTTTGGTGACTTGGTACTAGAGTCCATTGTTATGCCTTCCCATTTCTATCTGGAAACTTTCGGTTTGTACCGGTAGGTTTGATGGTTCCTGATTGTTTTGAATTCTTCCCTTGAGTGATACTACTCGAAACAATCTGATTTTAAAAGGTTTTGTTTGCTAGGCGTTGCTTGAAGTATATGCGGTTAGGACGGTTTTGGCTTGTGTGAGTACGAACGTTGTAATTGAACTCACGTTGCGACTACAATTGTTGGTGTCGTCACATGGTTAACTTCCCTTTTTATTTCCGTACACTCCGTAAGACATCGTGGTCGATGTACACTGTACTCCCTTGTGTAGTTAAAATAACATTTATAGGTTTTCCTAGTGTGGTCATGTTAGATTCTGATTCTAATTTGTGCACTGCGTAGTGCTCCTTATGGATCTTTGGGATGTCGAGTATTTTATACCATCATTTTCCTTTTTGGATCCGGACAGCTTCCAGCTCTGGTGTAGAGTGTCTCTTTTAAATGGTAGAGTTTCTGTCATACTTAGATATGTCTAAGATAGGTGCAACACAGAATTTTTCCTTGCGTCACGTGTGGAGGTGCTTGTTGGGTCGACCTGGGGTGTATGATGATCTATTCCTTTCTTAGTTCAGTGTAGGCGATAGGATACTAAGTATGAATCGGTATACCCGAGGCGTCAGTCTCCGCGTCCAGTGTTCTATAAGGTGCAAATTCATTGTCGAAGGTTCATACGTTTCATATTTGTTTCCTTAATGGAAAATTTCTTTTCTCAGGTGGCGCGGTCTATTCTATTCCCGTGTGAAACGTATGGCATTTTAAGGTGGAGTGTCGACGTGAGATGTAGACACGAACCTTTCTATTTCGCGGTAGTGAGTTAAGCACTCCCTTTAACATGACCGAGTAAGAATTTCAAGAATTTAGCCATGTCCGTGCACGTTACCCCTCCCGAATTATACATAGGTGATCAGGCTATGTAAAATTAGGGACCGGTGACGTGTTGTTTGGTATAATCTAAATCTTGGTGTACTTATTCTTTGGTCAGCAGAAATATTGTAAGAGTTCAAGTGCGAAGTTTTGGTGTGATGGTTTATAAGATTTGCTTGGCCGACCAATTCTGTCAGCATGGTCTATAGTTTGTTTGACCAAGATGTGTGAAATAATAACAACTTGGTTAGAAATGAAATGCTGGATTTGCGATTTTTGGCGAGATAATAGTTTGAGTTGGTCTTATCGGTATTGGTAATAATACCTTCGCAATTTGGAATGTGGGTTTTTCTAACAAAACCCGTTGGGTGATACTAATTCGTCAGGGAGACTAGTCGAACATCCAAAATGACGTTCTCTTATTTTCGGAGTAATCTTTTCATTGAGACAAGATAGTTGACGTCCTTAATGATATGGTGAAAACGGTCATGGAGAGGGCATATACCAAGATAATACGATAACAATAACAGATACATTACTAGAGGAAAGACTCGGTACATTAAGGTTTCGTAGAGAAGTATTTTAAAGTAAACTAAGACTTGGAAGCTAAACTAAGCTTTATTACAACCAGTTTTTCCGACTAACTTAGTTTCTTCCATGGAGTCCGTTGGGAGCCTGAACAATTCTTCACACTTTCTTCAGGAAATTGTTTTGACAGTTGCTGCCTTCACGCTGACCCTCCCTTTCTGGGCACATGTTTTTGATGTGGTCTTTCTTTCCACATCCATGACATGTCATTGTTTCCTTATAGAGTTGCTTAAAATCTTCTATCTCATGCCCAACTCTTTTACAAATCCCACAAGGTATAGGGCATTTTCCATAGTGGTAATATGGGCATATATTACACTTTGGTTTTGTCCCGGCATACCTTACTTCCCGCTTGTTTTTAGTAGTCTTAACCTCAGCCGTCCGTTGACGTTTGCTTGATTGTTGCATTTGATCTTTCTCACCATCATATTCCCAGTTTCTCTTGCTACCACAGTACCCCATTGCCTTGCCTTGAGGCAGTGACCTTGTCAATCCAGGAGTCGCACCAGTAGCTTCTTGAGTGACAGTGGGCGCGAATGCAACAACGTTCTTTCGAGTTTCGGGAGGACATTCCCAAGAGTATGCCTCGAATCTCTTTTCCTCAGGTCCTATTATATTAGGACATAGTTGGGCTAATT
This sequence comes from Chrysanthemum seticuspe, assembly GCA_019973895.1. Taxonomy (NCBI): domain Eukaryota; kingdom Viridiplantae; phylum Streptophyta; class Magnoliopsida; order Asterales; family Asteraceae; genus Chrysanthemum; species Chrysanthemum seticuspe. Next base: position 316,876,771 of record BPTQ01000009.1, read on the forward strand.
CGCGAAAGCGATTGGTGTACCCCTCGAGGTCATTCCCTATCATAGTTAGTCCACAGAGCTCTTTTTCCATCATCCGCAGTTCATTTCTTGAGCAGTATTCTGCAATCATCATTTTCTTCAGGGTGTCCCACTGAAGAGAGTAAGCGGCGTCTATTCCCACTAATCGGACATAAATGTCCCACCATGTGAGGGCTTGGTGTTGAAAGGTTCAGGTAGCATACTTGACCTTACAATTGTCCGCGCAACCCTGTTCGCGGAAAATTGTCTCTATCCTTTCTAGCCATTTTGCCAAACTTCTAGCTCCTTCAGTTCCCTCAAATGCTGATAGTTTACAGTTTCTGAATTCTTGGTAAGATAAATTTCGTGATGTGAGCGTCTTACCAACCTCTTCTTTCCTATTCCTCGGGATGAGGTTGTTGGTATTGTGATTGATTTGGTAGTTAGAAATTCTTGCAGCAACTCGTTCGCTAACAGATTTCTCAGTGGTGGTTGCGTTCATGTTTTGCTTTACTGGAAACATTTTCCTTCAACCACAAGAAATGACAACAATGAGTTTCCTATGAGTGTGAGGGCCACGGTGGTGATAAGGTTACAACGTATATTACTTCTCAATCAAGTATTTTCCAGGTTGTATTGACTGAATATCACGTAGTCTTAGTCTATCAAGATGACATTAAGAAAGCGGAGACTGGTTGAAGCGAGTTTTAACAGGGGGTTATAATCCACAAGACGTTGTTTATTATGCATATCCGTTCGTCACAAATAAACTTGATTACATTCTAAGAAGATTCATGGCTCATAGGGCCGATACATAATATGCGTTCATTGACTCGCTCTAGTTTGTCATACAACAAAACTACTACAAGCGTTGAAACCACTCATCACAACGTCTAACATAATTGCAAAGTGAAATTTAAGCACTTCCCGATGCTATCCCGGGTTGTCTTTGTTGAGTTGTCTTCCATTCTTCTAACTCCCTGAGTTGGGTCTCCATTCTGGCAAATTTGTCGTTGACCTCATTTGCCCTACTCTCCATAGTACGTCTTTGAAATTCTACGACACCCTCCAGGTATCATGTCTCAGTTAATGCTATTGTAGTAACGGTCTCCAACCGCGTTAGCCTACTTTCAATCTCTGTGAGACGTCCCTGGGTGTCTTCTGGAGTTTTCAGAGCACACCTTTCAATGTGGTCTTCAAGACGGGCAATTACTTCGTTTAGCTTTTCACGGGTTCCCTCTATTGCCGTCCCCACATCGTTGTAGCATTCCTTGAGTGTTTCGCCAAGTGCTTGTAGTTCTTCCACCACTTCTTCAATCCCTTCAATCCTTTCTTCTGGTAGTATCCCCAGATGATCCGACATCTCTTCTATTTGTTCCTCATGGCGTGTTATGCGCGTCATAATCGTGTCGAGAGTTGGTGGTCTAGCAGTGGCTGCTCCTGAAGTTTCCCCAACTTCGAACAACCTAGGGGGTGGTGTACCAGAAGATGATGGTGATGATGCAGAGAGACAGATTCTCTTGCTAGCAGGTATCTCCCAACTGAGGAGTGGATCTCTTTGGTGTCTTGGTGAGAGTGTAGGAGTAGTGGAACTGATAGGTATGGTACTGACGGTAGTGATGATTTGGAAGTGAGCAGGTGGAGCGTGGGCAGTACCCTCCTGGTGAACTTGATACACTATCCTGTACGGGTTTCCAGTGTCAGGAGTGAGTTGAGAAGGGGCTGGGATGCATTCAGCAGGTGACAAACCTTCTGTTGTGTCATCGCATCCAGCTTCAGAGTGAGGGGAAGACATGGTCTGTGACAAGACAGTGCATATTTGTAAGTATATGTAAAATATACTATTGATAGATGTGAAGTAGTGAATTAATAAATAGGCAATATGTCATGCAGTCATGTAATGGGCAATATGTCATGCAGTCATATCTAAATGGACTCTAAGTAATATAGCAAGTAAGACAAGCGGTAACTGGTGGTCGTAGAGTGATGTTTTTGTAAAAAGTAGTTATAGTTTAGGGTTTATATGTACCTAGTTCTCTATAACTTAGGCTCTGATACCAATCTGTAACACCCCCAAATTTGGTTTAGCGGAAACATACGTGTCATTCGGGAGCGTTACGGGATTTGGTGAATCATAACACAAGTAGTACAGAACGGAACACATACTCCATTTAATTTCATAAAATGTTTTGAAACAATATCTTACAACATTGTTTAGATGAATGGGCTCCTCTCATAATTTTTGTGGTCCCAATATAAAAACATCGTTTTTGTGTAAAACACTTCTTTAGAAATTACTATGACCATTTACCACCTCTTGCCTTGCATCTATGATCACAAGTTAAGTACCTGAGAAAATATGCTAAAAGGTCAGCTAAAAGCTGGTGAGCTCATAGGTTTAAATTAAAACAATAGGTATGGACCAGAGTGAAGGCATATAATCATTACCAAGAATATAATGATATATGGATGAAAGTGTATTACGTTAGCTCTAAGTTCATGCAACCGATACTACGACAGTTTTTGTATGCTACATGATATCATACAATATAGGGGCCCATAGCGAGTGTTTTGTCCCTCAACACTCGGTTCCGACATGGTATACGTTTCGCCTTGGCCTAAGCATAGCCAACCGAATGGAGGAGTCACCCTCAATAGATCTATTTATAACATTCGCGTTTCCCAATAGGGAATTGACGGTCCCAAAGGGCATTCTCTAGGGACATAAGGGCTTAGGCTAAACCACGTAATAGTAATCATGCAATAGTTTTGGTCCATAAAAGGCTTTGCATATTTCTCACCCCAAAGTGTATAAAACAGTTTATCATGTAAAAGAGGGGCTATGAAAACTCACCTTAGCAAATGTGCAATCCAAATGTGGGATCAGTGATTGTTGTAAAGCGGCACCGACACGCGACCTAGATAAGGAGGGCAATTGCTTTAGTTCATTGTTTTAAGTATTGCTTACTTAAAATAGTTCTTTTGTTTTTATATTTGAAGTAAAACTAAACTTCAGTTTGTAAAAGTGATTAAGTGGTTTTACTAGTAAGTATACGAAAGTATATATATACTTTTCAATATGACAATATTAAAATCCAATAGTTGGTTTGGAAACATTTACGTTATTCTTTTAGTAAGTATATAATGTATATATACTTATTTAAGTTGACACATGTTGTAACGTCAAAAATCAAATATTGGTTGGTTTATTTTCTAATTGTCTTTAGAAATTCTTACGTTAAATTTGAAGATTTTTGAATTTATTACATGATATGATGATGATATTAGTCATCAATTGTTTATCAAAAATTGGTTCTTAATATTTATAATTCCAGACTATTGAATTTCTTGACATAAATATGTTTTCACATTGGCGTTAAGTTTTGACGTGGACCTCGTTAAGTGAACATGTTTTTAAGCACTTGTTGTCTCCTAAATGAATCCGGCACTTGTTTACTCGTTAACTCGTATATGTTTATATATAACTTTGTAGTATATTTTGAGTACGCGGAAATGGATTTATTTATTGTTAGAAAATTGTTTTATGTTTCAAGTCTTATCTTGCGAGTTAGCTTAGATAACCCAAACGCACACCCCGAAACCCTCATGGGCTGTGGCCCGGTGTAGTTAGCAGCAGGGTACTCGGACTGGGCCTAGGCCCGATGTGGGTTCTATACGGAGGAAAGGCCTGTGGCCCATCTTTGGTTCAGAAGTCTTCTTGAGCTAATGCCCAATTGAATTTTACACTCACAGTTTGAGGAGGTTTTAGGTGCAAAATACATGTATCAAGATAAACAATATGAAGTTACTGTCTTCTCTTTTGACACTCGATTTGATATACATAGTTCTGACTCGGGTTTTACTTGAACATATCACGACTCGGACTATGAAGTTGAGATTTCTCGACAAGGTTTGTACGCACTAGACTCGCGTTAATTTGTCAGCAACACAACTAGAAAAGCGAACAGGTATTCAAATGACATACGTTATGCGTGGGCTAAAGATAAAGCATTATTTTAGTACGTGTGGCAAACTAGCCTGTTAAATTATTTAGACAAGGAGAAAACTAATTTCTTTATGATAAAGTTGGACTTCGACACAACCATGGACTACTCGAAAATGTTTTAGTAACCAAGCACATTCGACTAGGTCCTCCTAGGCGTTCATAGAAACTTAAACACAAGGTTCACTTCTAAGGTTTGAGTTAACAAGAAAATGAGACACTAGCATGTTTCTCATGTTTAAACAAGGTAAAAATCAAGGTTCGACATACTTTAAAACGACATAAAGGTCGACTTGAAAAGGTGAGCATCGACATGGGTTACTAGTAGACTTTACAACTTAACTCGTATGCCTCATTTTTGTTCCTTAGTCTCGATTAAAAACCAAACGGACACTAGTGCAAATGACCACACAAGTTCATGTTATCAAGCTTGTTTACTAACACTAAGAGTATAACTTGTAAAAACTCAATCTCACTAATCTTTGGTTATGTAACTCGACAAGACTCAAGATTATCATAACAATATAAAAAAGACTCAATTTCTAATTCTTCTTGTTTCATACTCTCGACGAAACCCAACACACATCCAAGTGACAGATTATTTTCGACATAGAATAATTAAAAGAACTAAACACGGCAAAACTTTATAATATCATTTTGGTACAAGTTATTAACATAACAACAACAAAAGAACATTACAACAAGGAAAGTTCATAAGCTCAACTCAAGAGTGACGCGTGAGGACGAGAATGGCTTCCTGGTTTCGGACCAAATGAGACTTGAATTAGATCCTACACACCTCCAATTGCAAAACCCCCAAATCAATTTTTGAAAACCCTAACTTTTACAAACCCTAGTTTTTGGTAAAACTTGATGAGAAACTGAGTTTGGAGCTTTTGCAATTCGGCTAGAGATATAGGAATATATTGAGGAGGAGTTTGGTTATCTTTCTTTCCTTTGGTTTTGGTTTGAAGTCAAATTCGGCTAGCTTCCAAAGCTAAGAACATCTTGGACTTTTGGCTCAAGCTAAATATGTGTGAAGATATGATACCCTTGGACGATTTTGCTTTGATTTCCCTTGGATTCGTACGTGATGTAGCAGGAGTATCAAAGAGAGGATTGTGAAGCAAAAACTTTCATGAATATGGTAAGAGAGATGAGGATATGGAGGATTTGGCTTGTTGGATTATCTCTTTTGGGAAAGATTCGACCTACTAGGGGTGGTACAAGTCTAGAGGTTGAAGGTGGATATGATATCTTTTCCTCTGGTTCTTGTTTTGTCGTGAATGGGAGAGGAAGACAAAAGAGATTTTATCTCACTTTTTATTTTATGTATTCATTTGTTTATTGCGTAAGTAAATAAGTGTATTTACTTATTGTATAAAATGTAAGCATTTACATCTATACATATATATAAGACTACATATGCCACGTCATTAATGCTGACTAAGCATTTTAATGTTGACATGGAGCATCTATGATGACATGGAAATGCTTACATGGCACATTATCCGAATACATATTCTAAAAAAAGTATCACTTGCAAGATTCGAACTATGGTATGGGCGTCCACACACGAGTGCCTCAACCAGTGAAGCATGCCACATGTTGGGATATAAAATTGCATTCCCTAATTGATAAACCGGCATTCGTAATAATTTTTCCACAACAATAACTCATTGTACCTGCTATATCTCAATCAGTAACGCCTTCCCCTAGAAATCTGGCATTTCCTCTCAATCAATAACATCAAAATCAATGCATTCCATATTTTTCACAACAAAACAATCCGTAGCCTCCGCCCACATAAAACAATGGCCACAATTCATCGCCGCCTAACTAATCCAGTTTTTACTCATGGGGTTCGTATTTTAAAACGCAACCTCTAATCACGATTTGGCTAGGTAAATTGAATTAGTCAAGTTTAGGGTTTTTTAACCATTAATAATGACGGTTTGTGATTGTCCAATCCTACAATTTCGATCAGGCAGGTATGTATTTTAGGGTCTCATGTTATGTTATTTTATAAAACAACCAATTTGTTGCAATGATTACTTTATAATCTGTGTTTGATTATTTGATTGTACTTTTATGATAATCCACGAATTTATTGAAGTCCTGAATTATTTATTATTATTATTATTTTGAAACATGATGTTGTTTTCGAATGTAGTAATTTGGCTATCATATGTTTGAGCTTTTTGCCATGTATCATTGTTATGATGATTATTTTTATGATGTTTTTGGATCGTTTGATTGTTTTTATGTTCATCCAAAAATTTATCAAGAGGTTGCTATATTGCTTTTGAATGTTAATTTTAGTAACTAAATTTAATGTATACCATGTTCTTGATAAAATGTTTGAATAAATTTCACAGTGTAAACTAATAACACGAACTGAATAAAAATAACATGTATGAATACACGTCGACGAGGAGCCTTTATGTTCAAGGAAAGGAGATAAATGGAGCTAGGGTCAATTTAAGTTTTGTTGTCCATCAGTTTAGTTACATTCTTCGGTTATGTATGTGTTGTGACATAAGGGCTGTAAGTATTTAACAAGTGCTTGATATACCTTTGCAGGATGTTGATTGGATAGCCGCTAATGTTACACTTGGATGGTCTATTGCTTCTTGGTTACCTTTTATATTGGATTTTGGGGGGTGAAGAGTAAACGTGAAGATATCTATTCAAGTCGAGAAAAATGATAAGCGACTTTAACCCACTTTTATTTGTTAGTTGACTCATTTGAATTTAGTAATTTGACCTTTGACGTTATTGATAACATTACGTGATCTACTAATAAGTACTTAAGTTATGTCATAGCCGAAATGATCTAAAAATAAAATGTTTATGTTAAAATCATGATTATGTTTCAGGATATTGGTCACATTCCAAGTATTCGAAATATTCTCACCAACTTGATCCGGTATGACTACTAACATTGTTTAACTATTTAGTTTATAATTTTTCATTAAAACCTTTCAACGTGTTTATTTATTACCAAATATGATGTTTAGCAATTTCATTCAATTATTTTGTGCATCAATGCTATTAAGTTTACCCACCACGAAAAAATTGAGATCAGTCTTTGTTGGTCACGACGTTCCAAAATTCAACTTAACAAAAAACGGAGTACATAGTGGTCATGTTCAAACATGCATTCAAGATCCATTTTGCCTCCAAACTAATGGGAGATGTAAGGTAATTCCTAAAACAAAATATTTTGTGATTTTAGTATCTTTTATAAACTTGAAAGAAAAACTATGATACATCGACAATTATAAACATTTCATATGTTGGTTAATAACTATGCTTATTGTTATAACATTTTTATCAACTACCTAGATACTAAAACTCCAAAATCAAGATGGTTAGAGAGAGAGAGTCAATGGACCGGATTGAGTGCGTGCAAGGATTACTACAAGGGGTGTTTGGACTTGAACTTTAAAACTGATTATCAAATTTCAGCTTGCTATTTTGGGCTAGACTGCTAGAGAAAATGTATTTTGTTTATTATTATGACCTATTTGAACTGAATTGTGTGTCTTATTATAATCTCATTAGGACTTAATGAAATTGAGATTTCACAGAACAATGAACACAAACATAAACTATGTTTATTGTTTAATTTTGAAAGGTATTGCAGGTCACTGCTGATGGCGGATTGGTGCTAATGGTGGCTTGTTGATCGTTGCATTAAATTAAAATGAGATATAAACATGTACATGTATAAACTTTACCGCCATCATCAAGTTAATATAAGGTAAAATTTTCTAATAATTTTTTCTCATTAATAGTATTCCAGCCATTTTCGTTATTACTTTCCGAGTCCTAGGGACTATTGTTGTAGAATCTATTAATAGCACGTCTTACTGCGGCCACTAGCACGGAGTTAGCCATGGCGTTTAGTCTTTTACTACTTCTTACCTTTCAATCAATCTTCTTATCTTGTAATCAAATCATTCTCATATTCTGTTATAACCCTTAAAAAAAGTATAGAGCATAAAATATTTTCAACTAATTAATAAATTCTCAAAAGCTAAATATCTCAATAAATTAGAACTCATGGTATTTGTTTGTTAAAATTTGGTATTGCTTACTGCAGCTACCCTAAGTTGGATTATATTTGAGGTTAGTACATTTTTTGTATTACTGGTCCATCTAACTAAAACTTTCTATTTGATATTATATTACGTTGGATTATATTTGAGATTAGTATAATATTTTTAAATTTTTTTTTTTCATTGAATAGGTTGCAGATCATGGGCAACCAATGGTTGCCATAAAGTAAGTTTTCGAGTGATTGACGAATAAGGTTCGGCCTCGCTGGTTCTGTTTGATCAAATGGTTTAACAAAGTACAAAGATGCTTTTGATGATGTCTTCCCTGAGGAACTGAACATAATGTTGTTCGATTTCTTATTTTCAGAATTCAGTATCGACAAGGCATTATAAGTCACAAGGTACAATCATATTCAATTTAATCTGATTAACATGGTTTTTGCATACAATTTCAGTTCAAGTGTATGATTTTGCTCTCTTGGTTTGTGTAGCAAATAGTATAAAGCAGCGTGGGTTCTAAAGTTGCATGCTATGTTTATGGTCATTGTAGCACATTAGTTTTTTTTTGTGAGCACTAAGCTTTTGACTAACAAATTTGTTTATAGCTTGAAATAGAAATGTAGACACAAAACCGGTGATTTTGTGTTATTGTGCATCCTTATAGACACGTGGCATGAATGCTAACAAAAGACTTTACGGTTGTTTGCATCCGCATCTGAAATTCGATTATATGACTATGACAACTTGATGTTTGGTTCTTTTTGATAACTAACATTTAAAATTTTATTTTTAGACAGTAGAGTTAGTTACTTATTTACTTATATTTGATCTATAATCGTTATGTAAAGTGCCAAGTGAACACGCAGGGTAATAGATGAAAACAAGTTCTTAATGTTTGGAGTTTACACAAATTGGTTTAGTGTGCAATATCATTACTTGAATAAGGGGTGTTTGGATATAATGTGTTTTAAGGGCTGTTTGGACTGAAAAATGTTTTAGGGGCTATTTGGACATAACATGTTTCAGGGGCTGTTTGGACATAGCATGTTTCAGGGGCTGTTTGAACAAAGTAAACTATTTTAGGTGCTTTTTGGTAAGAATTTATTTCAAGGGCTGTTTGCATCTTACTTAAAGATGTAGAACCATGCTGATAGAAACGTGATGATACCACCTTGCCGATAGAGCCTTGCTGATAGCACGTTGCTGAATCACCATCGTTATGTTTTTTACAGCACCTTGCTGCTGATGCTGCTTCATTTTGCTACTGATGTGGCTGAGGCTGCTTATTACAATATAAAATTTTGAGGTATAATACATGGTTTTTTTTTTTTTTTTTTTTTTTTTTTTTTTTCTAATATGTTTAGTCTTTATAGTTTCTTATAAGGAATCTGTAATCCTATTGTATAGATTCTGCTTTTGTTTCCATTTATCCAAATAAAGGCGATCTGTTAACTAAAGTATATTTGGATTTTTTTTTTTTTTTTTGCTATTTTAACTTTTTTTTAAATGAATTGGTTTTCATAATTAACTCATTGTTTATGTTGTATATATGCGGAAAAAAGTGAATTGATGATAATATGATGCCAAAAGCTTCCTTGCTTTACTTGGTTACATGCCAAATTTATTCAGCTTTCTTGCTTTACCCGGTTTCAAAATATTTGCAGCATACCAAGTACGTGCAAATTCTTTTATCAACTTCCTTATCTTCCCGCAGCAAATACCATAACAGTATAATCAGTTTCGTTACCTTTTTCAATATATAGTTCGATGCAACAAATGTGCTTTGCAAATATACGTACTTCCTTAAACTAATTTATAGATTATGTGAATGTGTAACTCATTTCTTACTAAGGTAGTTCCATAATACTCTTAACACTTACGAATATAGGGACATTACATGGAAAGAGACTTTGGTTTCTGTTTGCTTGTTAGTTTGTGGTAAAGGACAATTTAAGTAAAGTTTAGATATTATTTCATTATGATATTCACATTTATATGCTAATTATGACAGTATAATCAATGTGGTGCAAAGTCCAAAAGACATTGATGAGTGTTTCACCGGGTAGGATGAATCATGTTGCCACTCTGGAGACGGGAATTCAAAGATATTTGAATAAGCAACATTTTGATTTGTATTAAAAAAACAATTCCGTTACCTTTTTCAATATATATTGCATGATTGCTTTTATAACATTTTTAGAATTCGGCTTGTATTATCATGAAGCTAGCCCGCCCATTCGGGCGGGCTATGAAGCTAGTTATACTTATATATATATATATATATATATATATATATATATATATATATATATATATATATATATATATATATATATATATATATATATAAGTTGTATTTGAGTCTTATAAAAGTTATTGCTCAAGTGAAAGGGTGTTAGATATTTTGTGTCCCGCGATATTAAATTGTGATCGAAGCATCATTGTTTGATAACTTTTAGAACGTAATATCTTATGGTTACGCATCGGAGATATTATTATTTTTGTAATATTTTTCATTACGGGAGTTTGTCATTTGTTTTATCAAGTCCTTATCATAGTGTCGGTACGCGTGCAGTGTCGGTCACTGCGGAAAACGAGATATCTTCTCGTCTTGAAATTAAATCATAGGACAAAATGAAATATAATATTCATGAAATGATATGAATGCAAAAGTGATGCAATCGTCTATGGTATGCGAGTTAACTACTCAAATGATCAGGTAAAGCTTATGCATGCTTAATGACTTATGCTTAGTAAGAATAAATTACTAATTATCAGTTAAATTTTTTTGTAAAAATTTACCGTGTGTCACAGCAATAGCCTTGTGGCCCATAGCATAGTCTTATGCTCAAACCTGATTATGGTGTTTTAGGACTGCATATTTAATATGGGATGAGATCCACTCAAGTTACTTGACTTAAGTTGAGGTTGAGGTAATATGAGCTATTGGATTTAATCCAATGGCTCAAATCAAAAGAACTTTTTTTTATTTGAGCCATTAGATCAAATCCAATGGCTTATAATGTCCAACTTAAGTCAAGTTGTTCTTACAACTTGAGAGGATCCTTCTCCATTTAATATAGATATGAAGTCTATAACTCAACTAAATACTTGGATATGTAATCCAACTTGTTTAACCTGAATTCGATATTTTTTTTCACATGCGAAACAGCATAAGTTTAAATTGTATCATATATATCTGATTATCTTAGTAAAAAAAACTTGCCCAAAATAAATCAAGAACTGCATGCATGCATCATATATCAATGCCTTATGCATCAGTCAGATACACATATTGTCACGATAGGCCATAATTTAACTAAAATAGTAAAATAGTTTGAATGCTTGACATAGAACGTGGATAAGTTTGATGATTCCTTTCTGCCACGGGCCGGTTCTTATAGACTTAAAATTCAGTCAATTCTCACTTGTATCAGAAAATCATATACTGATTTGTATCATGTTTAGGATGTATCATAGATTTGGCTAACTAATGACACATCCATATCACAACTTGTGTGGTCGATCATATATTGTACGTCCTACCACTTACTTAAAGATGGTTCATCCCGAGAATACATGCTTGTTTTTAGTGTGAAAACATCAAGTTAAAATAAAACAGTACAACACAGCACAACCATAAGTAGAAAAGTTTCATATATTATTCATCAACCAACTGGATGCTTAGTTTGATAATACAATTGTTGCTTATTGAAAACCCTAGAAGATTGTGTAAGTCGGCATCACAAGCAAGGAGTATCATGTCATCATCTTCGTCCGCGTATTTTAGACGAAACCTTTTATTCTGTAACTTAATCCGTTGTGCCACTTCATTTTCTAGTTCAAACATGCCCGATGAAGTAGGGAGCTGGAACTTTAGTATATCCTCTTTAAATGTTGCCTTCACTGTCACCTTCCTTACATCTGAGGCAACTATGGCCACAATCTGCTTTCGGATGTTTGTTTTACATTTGGGTTTTTCTGCGTTGTCAGTTAGGTGATCTCTGTTCTGGTACATAGAATCTAATTTAGATGGAATATAGCTATGTTTACCACAAATCCACCATCTGCCTGAAAACCCATGATTTTTACTTGAACAATTCCAACGCTTAACTCCTACCAAAAGGATCACCACAGCATAAAAATTAAAACGTACACATGAAGACCCTTGCAAAGGTTGTATTCGTGACAACTTTGAGTCAACAACACGAGCAGTTTTGTGCTTTGGCAATGGAAAACTGATCAAATGATCTCGACAAAAATGCTTCAATGTAGACCGCCTGACTGAAAAATAACAAATTGGCCAAAAATAAATGATTATGGTATAAAAGAAATAAATAAATAAATAAATAAAAAATGCAAGATTACAAATAACTATAAACAAGTAAGATTACTTACCACCAAGGCTCTTGGCAGCTTCATTTATTGGCTTCCCCACATGTTCCTTAACCGCCTCCATTAAGAGAGTGTATTTCACGCTTTCTGCCTCTTTTCAAACGGTTACTTTCTAATCTAGCACCAGTAACAGTATTGATTGCAATCTGCATACTCACATCGTGATTGGAAGTACCGTTTTCATCATTACCTGTGCCAACGATATCAATGTCGTCTCTTATAACATTATTACTTTGAGGGCCTGTATTTGAAAATACACTACTAGCTTCTATGGATGGTCCAACCACTTGTACAAGTGATTTATCTCCTAGTTCAAATACAGAAGCCATTTCAATATGTTGCTTTAATGTCTGCACCAAGTTTTCGACATGTCTACCTTCTTCTATGTTCTTAGGCAGAAAAAACTCTAACACATAGTCAGCATTGCTTTCTACACTATGCAAATAGATTGCAAAGCAACTTGTTATCCCGCTTATGTGTGCATCGTGGACCAAAGGGTACTCTTCATGACTAAGTTTGGTTACATCTTCACAGAAACATGAACCATGGGACAATAGTGCCTTGCCAACAAAGCCACAGGACTTGTCCAAGTGTTGTTCCTTACATGCTTTCCGCAATGACCACAAGTTCAAGTCTTGAACATAATATGGTAAACCAGCTGTTGACATGCAAACTTTTCCAAGGCATTTAGTATGGAAACTGCTACAACTCTTTTTTAGAAGTTGATCATGGGAAGCAAAAGCAGTAAGTTGGGATGTAGTCCATGTCTGAGCCAGAGGTAACCGGTGAGTGTTGCACACAGATTTTAGTACATTGTGGATCGTTTCCAACTCATTTTGCCTATGTGCATTGTGAGCCTGCATATTAGAGGCGTCTCCGAGAATAAGCTTAAGAAAGCATATGAGTATTTAAAAAAAAAGAACACTTGGAAAAGGTATCAACTCACATGTATTGAGGGGACTTCAAATGCTGTGGTTATCAGATTTGCTGTCTGCAAGATAACACCATGGAAATGAGAATGAGAATGCAACCAAAAACATGATACTTTTAAATGTCAATAGACTAAACGTTTTATGATTTCCATTGCATTTGGAGACTTTATGTAATAAACGTATATGTGATATAAACAAAGCAACGTATTAGAGAAATAATTTTATGGAGTCGAAGCAACAGCTGAGCCACAATGGTTCGGTCAAATTAAAATGACATTTGTGCCAATTACTGAAGTATGTAATGACACACAAACACATGAGTTAAAAATAGCGTGATACTCTTGTAAAGTGTCAGCAACAAGTGGTCTCGTGATTTTTTGGTTTTTTAGCGGTTTGCGACATCTGCAAACACCTACAGAATCAAATAGATCATTAGAGGAGAGAAGAAACCTTCATGGAGCGTTGAACTTGTTGAACTTCGTATGCATAACTTATATACTTTGATGATGTTGTCAAGATTTCAAGCACACCAACACATGATCTTGTAAATAAGTCAACAACTGGTAAAGCCAGATATCCACGGAGACCACGACGAATTGCGCTCTCTTTTTGGGGAAATTGTTTTGAGGAGTAATTAGCCACATCCGGAGTCCATTCAGGCAGTTGTCGTCTAAACACTCGAGCAGGAGGACTGAGCTCTTCCTCTTCATGATCGTTATCCCCAACATAGAGATTGTGCTGAGATTCCTTGCGATATGAAGTAAGTTGTTCAGTAATTTCACCAAGACCAAATGGTTGATCCATAGTTGTAAGTACTTGGTGCTTTCCAACAACATGAGCAGGTGACCAAAATTGAATAATAACATTTTGTTCACGGAAAGTCAACAGCTCTAGTGCACCTCTTATCTTATCTTGTGTTATCTTGTCATCCCTCAGCTCAAAACCTATATATTAGACGAACAACTAACCATGTCATATAAGTGTGCACATAAATCTCACTTGGTCCAAAATTAAGTTGGGCTGTAAAAAACATGCAGTTACCACAACAGAACTTTCTAAATATAGAAACGAAAGAATAAAGCAAGACATACCACTGGTGATTATGGGCTGAGCTGATTCAGATTGAGAAAGTTCTTCTTCATTTCCAAAGACACAAAGTCGAGTAAGGTATCTCGACTCGCCCGAAACTGGAAGTTCTTTCATGGTCAGCGTATCAGGAAGAGAATCAAAATACAATAGTTTGCCTTCATCTGATGAAAACGAACCCATTGAGAGATGTTGTCTAGAATACCAAGTCAATAATGTTCGTTCTAACATTTCACATCCTAGATCAACCCTATAAAAAATAAGTGGGCCCATTATTATATTTTATTTCTTTATTTGCACCTGCCTACTTAACGAGATGGGCCTTAAACCCCTTCATTCGAATACAATCAATACATGAGCCTAGCGGACTCATGTATATTGGATGATTATGGAAAAAACAAGAGTTAGGTGTACACGGATCGGGTAATATTCGTCGAAAACCAAAATCAAACTGAATCGAAAAAAACTGAACCGAACCAAACTAAATATTCGGTTATTGGTTTGGATATAGTTTTGGCAATGAAAACCGAAAACCGAATTTATATAAAACTTTTCTTAGTATAAATATAACATTATTTAAGCTTGAAAAAAATTTGTGCTAACAATACATATAATTAAATGAAAAAATAATTAAAATTAGGTAATTCGAGTTATTCGGTTCAGTTTTTGGTTATTCGGTTTTGTTGAATCAAATTTGAATTCGGTTCGGTTCAGTTTGGTTTCGGTTATACTCAACCGAACTAATCGTACCGAATAACCCGATAACCAAACCGATGAACACCCCTAACGCTTAAGATAGTAATTATGTATTGGTTTATATTTTTAAGAGTATGATAACACCTTTTTACTCATTTCCTTTACCTTCATTTTACAGACATATACATTATTTAAGTTGGACAAACTTTATCAATTCATTACCATCAATTGGAAGTTAACGATAGTCATTATGAGATGACGGATTTAGCTTGCATAGAGCCATTAACACTATAAACTTCTTTTCCTAAACTTTTTAGCGATGGATACACAAAAAGGTTATATATTGAACAATATTCTCAATATATGAAAGACTATATATTGAACTACTAGCAGGGTATTCGCGCGTTGCGGCGACGGGTACCCTGTAACTAAGTTTTATGGCTAACAATCTTTTTTTATTATACATTTCTCGTGACAACAAATTTACGGATGGTGAGAGCTTTTTTTTTTCTTCGGTTTAGTGAATCTTAATAATGGTTTATCCCGAATTCGTCAATAAAATATAACCCTTAAGTTAGTCACTTTGTCATTACGGAGCTTAGATATAACCATTATCCAATAATAATACCAAAATTTAGCCAAATTTAACATTAGCTAAATAATTCATCCCAAGCATATCATACTCATTAACAAAACTTCGGCCCACCACCAAATTAAGTCACAACAAGACATTTTTATAGAAAGTTTTTAGATAAGGCCCAAGCTTAGATCCAAATAATGCATACCTAATTGTTTTTTGTGAAGCCACTAATATCAATTTAAACCTTAAAACATTCTCAACAAATAACACGCCTCCTACTTTTCTTTCTTTCTCTTACTGTAACCATACCTCACAAACACAAATCATTCATTCTTCTACCACTTATCACATCCAAAACACAAAACTCAGTCCTTTTGATACTCGAAGCACACAAGCAATCTTATTTTTTTCTCAAACTGAATACCACAAACTGAACAATATGCACACTCACAAACCACTTTGACCTCCTACCTTCATGATATTACTAACCAAACCCTTTATACTTTAGTTCGTTTTATGAAACCCACGAAGAACATTTAAAGATTTTGGCTTCAAGATCTTGTTAACAAGGTCTACGGTAGGTGTGTCGTATTTGTTTTGTGGTTTGAGACTTTTAAGATTTATGATGAATTTAGTTCTTGACTTATAAGGCCTTTAAAGATTTATAATTTGAAAATAAAGCTGAGATCTCTTTTTAGTTTCATTTTCGAGGCTGGAACTCTGAGAGAAAGCAAAAGTTTTCTCACATAAATGTTTTGGGCTCATTGTATTTATACATTGTGCTTAGGTAGTGGTATATTTTGTTTAAGGGGTAAATTAAATTGTGTATTAATTGTATGAGTTGAATAGTGTTTTTTTAGTTTTAGTTGTGCTTTAAATACTTGTAAATGATGCTTCTTTACTTGTATTTGCTTAAAAATCTATTTTAGAAAGTCTTAAAAAATTAATAGGAGGGAAGTGTCTTCCTCTATTATAAATAGTATAGATATAGATATTGTGATAAATGAAAAGCAGTCTTTACTTCTAAACTGTTTCATATGGCTTTATTGAGAATAAAGACTTATGAATAGGTTTTCCCTAAAGACTTGTATTTTTGAAGCCTTTGTATCAAGTTTTTATAGTACTTTTTTATTTTAGAGAAATGTTAAAACCACTCATAAAATTCGCACAAAAATCCATTTAATGACGTGTCAACGAATGATTGACTTAATAAGAGAAAGACACTTTAAAAATAAATGCATCAATCATCCGCTGACACGTCAACGAGTGGATTTTTCGTATAGATTGTATAGGGCTGAGCAAATCCTCCCGGAAAGCGACCCCACCGACAAACCGACCGCAATCGGACCGAACCGAACCGAACTGAGTTATTCGGTTCGGTTTCGGTTTTGATATATATTTTTCGGTCTGGTTTTCGGTATGAGTTTTTTCCTTTTTCGGTTTTCGATTTTTGTCAGTTCGGGTCGGGTTTGACCCGATGCTCACCCCTAGGATTGTATGAGTGGGTCTTTTTAGTCTATTAGTATCAGTATAAGTATTGGCTCATTGTATATTCGGCCCATTATGTATCTTATATAATCTTGATGTACCAAATATTATTATTCATTCAATATACACAAACTTACATGGTATCAACCCTAATCGATCCACTCGCTGCTTCCACATTTTTTTTCTTCGTTTACTATTAATGTTTCTCGACCTTGTGTGTTGTCGAGGAGGTGTGTTTGATTGTTTGTCGACCAACTGTGTTGTCGACCTTCCTTGTTTCACGATTCCCTAAACCTTCATTTACGAATCAGTTTATACATCATTATTTCAATCAGTTTATACATTCGATTATTTTATTATCCCTAAACCTTTGTATTCGACCAATATTCGATTATTCTGTCGACCAATATTTTATTCGACCAATATTCGATTATTCTGTCGCTCCATATTTTATTCGTAACTTTCTAAACACTTCACTTTATTTTGTTATCACTAAACCTTTATACATTCAGTTTGTTATTCGACCATCAAAGTTTTTTTTTTTTATTCGATTAGTTTGTTAACAAAGGACGATTTACTAAACCGTAAACGCTCACTACAATAACTACGGATACAACCCCCCCCCCCAACATGTCCTCACGTTATCGGATAAACTTATGGTGATGAATTGCTTGACTACTTTTGTTTCGATTAAGCTTGATGTTGATGAGATAAATTACTCGTCATGGGTATATTATTTTTCTCACCTTTGTCATGGATATGGCATCTTGGATCATCTCGTTGATCCACTCGCGTCCTCATCTACTACACCTCCTCCACCCCCGACTAAGGAAGAGGAATGGCTCAAGGTTGACTTCATCATTAGGTCTTGGATCTTCTCTACACTTGCCTCGAATCTTCAAAACGGTTGGTTGCTCTTAATCCCAAATCTGCCAAAGAGGCGTGGGTGTGTCTTGAGGGGATTTTTCAAGACAATAAACACCCTCGAGGTATGGCTTTGAAGGCGGAGTTACGTAATCTAAAGCTTGAGGACTTAACAATTGATGCATACTTTCAGAAAATTGAGTCAATTGCATTGGTTTTGAATGGTCTTGGTTCTCATCTTAGTAACGATGATATTGTTACGTTTGCACTTGAAGGCTTACCTAACACGTATGATGTGATTTCAACCATTATTGCTAGTCGGGAAACCTTTCCCGATCTCAAGACGGTTCGTTCTTTGTTGACAACGCAAGATATGCGCATGAAGTCTAAAGTTCAAGACTCGCTTATGGATGCTACATCTGCTTCTCCTATGGTTTTGTTGGCTAATAATACTCCTCGGCGTCTGTCTAATCCGTTGGAAAAAGTAAACAAACCTTGTTTTTGTTTGCTAAAGGTCATTGTCGTTTTGGTGAGGCGTGTCGGTATCTTCACAATGGCGTTCATGGTAAGTCTACACTACTTTCTCGCAGTTCCGGTTCTGTGGATATGGATACCTTGCAAAAATTATTGGCTAAATTGGGTTTTACTACTTCACAAAATACCATTTCTGCTACTGTTCCTATTGTATACCATGCAACAGCCTACCCAACACCGGCCCAACCTCCTAGCTATCCCACACAGCCATTCCACCCGGCCCATTTGTATCCAAGCCCACAATCGGCCCAGGCGTATCCAACGCAACAACAATAGTTCACCGTTTCACCATAGGGGTTCAATACCTATGGCCTGTCACCAGCAGGAAGTTCATATGTTCCAGGTTCACCACAACAGCAGGTTCAATATGCTGCTAGTCTACAACTGGGGTTCTCTTTTGTGCAGGGGTTCACCAACAGGTCACTGGCGGTGGTTCATTAATGTCAGGGGGTTCACCAGCAGGTCCACCAACGACAGCAGCCTGGGGTTCCGCAACTACTTGCGTCAGGTTCACAAGGTTCGGGTCAAGCAACTCTCTTGCCACATGCTTTTTCTACTAACACTCTTCAGGACCCGTCTGCTAGAAATTGGAATATGGATACAGGTGTGAGCTCTCATTTTAATGATTATGTGCATTGTCTAAGTGATATTCTTAATGAGTGCATTTATCCGTCTGTCGCGGTTGGTGATGGGCGTTTCATTCCCGTTACCAACTCCGATCATAGTATCTTGTCTACACCTTTTCGTCCTCTTCGTTTAAATAATGTTTTAATTACCCCTCATATCGTCAAAAATCTTATTTCTGTGCGTCAATTTGTTCGTGATAATTATTGCACTATTGAATTTGATCCTTTTGGTTTTTCTGTGAAGGACTTCATAACTCGACAGGTACTCCTCCGTTGTGATAGCACGGGTGATCTTTACACTGTTACGAAGCCTTCTCCAATTCCTCAAGCATACCTTACCAGTCAGTATACGTGGCATCAACGACTTGGACATCCAGGAAGTCAAGTGTTGCGGTGTCTTGTGTCTAGTGATTCTATTTCTTGTAATAAGAGAAGCTTCCCGTTCTTTGCCATGCTTGTCAGCTCGGTAAACACGTGAAGCTTCCGTTTGTTAGTTCGTCTAGTACTGTTACTTCTTGTTTTGACATTGTTCACTCGGATTTGTGGACTTCCCCAATTTCGAGTCTTTCTGGTTTTAAGTATTATGTTTTGTTTCTTGATCATTATTCTCAGTATGTTTGGGTTTATCCATTAATGAATAAATCTGATGTTTTGTCTAAATTTCATTTGTTTCGTAGTTATGTTTGTACTCAATTTAAGTGTGAAATTAAGTCGTTTCAGTGTGATCATGGTGGTGAGTTTGATAATACTGCCTTTCATAAATTATTTTCAACCCATGGCATCCAATTTAGATTTTCTTGCCCCCGCACCTCTCAACAAAATGGAAAATCTGAACGCATGATTCGTACCATCAATAACCTTATTCGTACTTTCCCAATTTCCTCTTTACAATAGCAAAAACATGAATATCCTCCCCTCAAACAATGCATAGGACTATGCTTACACAAAATAGTCCTCCCCTTAAATGTAGCTCAGTAGTTAATCATCCCAATGCTCACCACCAAGTGATTGAATCTTGAAATATCAAAGCCTTTGGTGAGTAAATCAGCTACATTATCATCTGTGTGAACCTTAACCACATTAATGAACCCTCTCGATCCCTTTGTTGGCACAAAATTCATCCATAAGTTTGTTCTTGAATTCAGTCCCATTATCACATCTAATACCTCTAACCTTGAGTCTCAATTGGTTTTCAAGTGCTATTATAAAATTATGAATAGTATCAAAAGTGTCATCTTTAAATCCCAAGAAAAATACCTAACTGAATCTACTACAATCATCTGTCACAACCAAGCAGTATTTTTTCTTGTTTAGACTTGCAACAGAGACAGGTCCAAACAAATCCATGTGTAACAGCTCCAAAGGTTCTCTAATAGTCCTCTCCTCAAGCTTCTTGCATGAAAGCTTTGTGTTGTTTACCCTTCTTGCACGCCAAACATGAGTGATCATTCTTGTAAGTCTTTGAAGGTAAACCTCTAACTAAATTTCCTTTGACCAATTTGTTGATATTCTTGAAATTTACATGGCCTAATCTTCTAGGCCACTGATGTGCTTCTTCAGATGTTGCTTTTGCCACTAAACATGTTGCTCTCCCATAAGAGTGAAGACTCTTCATATCCAAACTGTATACATTATTGGTTCTTAGTACTCTAAGGACTACCAAGTTATCATCAACAGGCTTGAAATCAGGGGAAAGGATGAGACATTCTGTGTCAGTGAATAACACAGGATGCTTTTTATCACAGATTTGAGAGACTGACAACAGGTTGAATTTGAGCTCCTTCACATATCTTACATTCTCAAAATCTATACGCCCTGCTTTGATGGTTCCTTTTCCAGTAATTCTTCCTCCATTAGGATCATTCCTAAATGCAACTCTTCCTCCACAAATAGATCTAAAATCTGACAGAATCTCCTTGTCTCCTGTCATGCTTCCAGAGCAACCACTATCCACAATTAGATGATCTTTAAGCTCCTCTTCTGGGTTGCCCTGTACAAAGATAAAAGAGTAGTGTCTTTTAGGAACCCAAGCCATTACTGACTTGTGTTCCCCTTGTGGAGTAAGAAACTCAAATTCCTTGAGTATGTATCCTTCACAGTTTTTGTAGACAGAATCAAGTATTATCTTTTGTTTTAAAACTTGTGGTGGATTTTCAACAAAATTTTATTTTTCAACAAGAATCTCCTTTTCTTTTTCCACAAAATCATCTTTAACAAAAAAAACTCTGCTTTCCTTTCAGTTGTTGAAAGTATTGTTTAGTTCCCCATCAGTACTTTCCATCTTAACCCATTTGGTTTTAACTTCTGGTGAAGAGTCCCTTGATCTAGCTACTCTTCTGGAGTTTTAACGCCTTCTAGATTGATAATAATTTGATCTCCTAGGCTTTCCATTCCAAAAAGTGTTTTCAGTACCTAGATTGTTTGAAAATCTAGCAGTACTTTGAGAAGGTACTGCTTGAGTTCTTTGAAAATTATTTGAAGGTACTGGTGATTTTGAAAAAGGTCTTCTCTGATGAGGGTACCTATAGTCTTGTGAAAATTTGCTATGGATAACCCTATTTGAATGAGTCCATACTGGTTTATTCTCTCTAGGTTTTTGGTTGGTATTTCTGTTCTTTGGAAATTTGCTTAGGTACTCTGAGTGAAAGTCACAGTGCTTGATCAGATGATCAGGACTATAACAAACAAAACACAATTTTTGACCCATACTTCCAAAATTTCTTCCTCTATGTCTATGACCAAAACTATTCTGTCTTCTAGGTGAATGATTAAAACTGTTTTGACCAAAGTTATCCCAAAAAGGTTTAGCAGTACTATTTTGAAAATATTTTCCTAAAGGTACTGCTTGTAGCAGTACTTTGAGTATAAGGTACTGCTTGACTTTTAACATCATTATCCTTAGTTTCGTTTGTGTTTCCAGACCTAGATTGACCAATTAGCTTTTTCCTAAACTCTAGACTGTCTACACCAAAACGAGAAACATCAGGCCTAAGGGGTTGATGACTTCCAGTGGGATGAGGGACTGCATGATAACCATTGTCTTTCTTAAACTCAATAGGTGTTTCACTAACTGATTCCTCATTACTAGATGTGTCTACATAATTAATGAGTTCATCATCACTAGTGGTTATATCCTCAAAATCAAGGTCATCCCTATCACTAGATTGGTTTTCTTCTATGTTATTAAAGTCCATACCAAAACCTAGGCCAGTTCTAATGTAAGCTATTCTCTGTTTTTGAACATAAGAAACATGAGAAATACCAGATTCTTTTCAGGCATCAAACTTTGCTAACAATTTATCTCTCTCTTTAGTCAGTTTCTCAATTTCAGAAATTTTACAATTTAACTTCCATTCACTAAGTTTTAACTGATAATCCTGTTGTTCATACTTTTCTGCCCAAGCCATTTTATTATTTTCATGTGTTAAGATTTTGGCTTCCATTGACTCTAAGGTTATTTGATAACCAGCTACCTCAGACCTAGCCTTTATACAGTTATCTCTTTCAATCACATAACTATTCAGTACCTTTTGATAAAAGTCATGACAATTGGAACATACCTCAGAGATAGGGGTGAACTTGGTGAAGTAGCCACCATTGCAAGTAGAACAGGATCATCTTCACTCTATATGCTCCGATCAAAGCTTCCTAGACCATCTCTAGATTCCAAAGCAGCATGTTCATGTTCCTCATCAAAGGTTGTGCTCCAATCAAACTCTTCCACTGACTCCTCCACAGCTACCATACAATAGGTTACTGGTTCATCATCAAACTCAGCACTCCAGTCAACCTCTGATAAACTCTCTTGAGCAACCAAAGCTTTTGTTTCAGTAATAGGAATTTCTTTGAGCTCTAGCTTTGGTTTCTCAGTCATCCTGTTTGCTTGATATTTAGCAAACCTGCATTCCCTTGCAAAGTATCTAGTCTTTTGACAATTGAAGCATTTAATTTTGGATTTGTCAAAAGTAATTCCCTGTTTTGGTTTGAAGTCAATGATTTTTCCTGTCTTCTTCATATACTTCTTGATCCTTGCAGTGATCATAGCAACTTGCCACCTGATATCAATTTCTTCAAGAGCATCCTCTTCAATCTGTGAGAGATCTTATTCATAAGTGACAGGTAAGGAAGCTTGTTGTGCAAAGAAAGAGCATACAACTTCATCTGAGTGGATGGTTGGTGGGGCTTGCTGAACAAAGGTGGGGGTAGAATAGGAAACAGTACTTTGAGCCACAATACTTTTGGTAGAAGTACTGCCCCTCTTTTCAGATGACAAAAAGGAAACACTGTGAGATTTGGAATTGGTTTAGCCATTCATCTCATGCTCATACACCTTCAGATGATTGTAGAGATCATCAAAGTTCATAACATCCAAACCAGGTTGTCCTCTGATCATTGTAGCAATCACATGCCATGTCAATGGCAAACTCCTTAAGAACTTAATATTAGCATCTTCAACTGAAACCTCTGCTTTGTATAACTCCAGCATACTGAGAAGGTTTTGGAATCTGTCATAAGCAGCATCAAGGCCTTCTCTTTCTCCAACAGTGAATGTTTCAAATTGCTGGTTCAACAGATTTTTGTGCATCTTCTTGGAAGCATCATTGCCTCCAAACCTTGTCTTGAGAGCAGCCTAGAGTTGCTTTGCATCTTTAGCATCATGGAACTTGAGTAGATGACCATCTGGAATGGCAGACAAGAGAATGTTGAGTGCCTTCTCTTGATTCCTTATTGTTGTTGCTGGTAAGACTGTCTTAGGTGCTTTGGGTTGTCCAGGAATATCAATAGGTTCTGGAACAACTTCATTACCATTGACAATTACATTTCACAGTGCATGGTCTGTAATTGCAATGTATTGCCTCATCTTCATGCTCCATAGGTTGTATTCTCCCTTCTTGATTATAGGTATCCTGAGTGAGGTGATAGATGGTGGTGGAACAGCTTCAGTCGACATCTTTAGGTTTTGTTAACTAGGTTTTAGGTTTTCTTCTTAGTCAGATTTTCCACACAAGCTCTGATACCACTTGTTGGATCGATGTACTCTACCCAAACTAACTTAAATAGCTTGTTAAGGTTTAATAACCTCGGATAAATCCTAAGTTATTAACAATGAAACACTGAACAAACTCTATTAAGTATGCGGAATTTACTTAACAGAGCTAAGAAGAATATAACTTTTAACTTTCAACGATTTTATTAATAACTCTAAATATGCTTGTTATGCAGACTCTTAAACAACACTAATAATATCGAACTCTCTAAAACTATAATGATACGCGTACATCTAATGCCAATCTAGGGGTCCTTTTATAGGCTTAAGGATAACCCTAGTCGGTTTACAATTTGTAACCTTGTACGACAAGTAATCTAACAAAGAATATTCTAAAATTACAAAGCTTTCCATAAACGAATATAATAGTTCTTTTAGCCTTGCAGTACTTTGACTTCGACAGTAGTACTTTGACTTCTTCTTAAGCAGTACTTTGACTTTTCCAGTATTTTGTCATTCTTCAGCACTTTCATATCCCAACATAAACTAATAATATAATTTTTATAGTCTTAAAATGAGTATAAAAATATATTAGGACAATTGTTGGAAGTGTCGGATCAATTATTCAAAATAAATGATCGTGCGATAGCGTTTATTTAATAAGAAAATATACGTTAATGAAATATGCAAACCCATGCATAAATTAATATGAAGATGATGTGTAGACTAACTCTAGTCTATATGAAATGCTTTCAATGATGTTTCATGAATACGCATCTTAAACCTCAAGGTTACGCGTATTTGATATTCGTAAACCTAGTTTACGAAAATGATGAATAGTGAATCATGAATAGTGATTTTTCTCCGGGAATGAATAATGTTTCGTGAATAGTAAAATTTTGAAATAACCTCTCAAAGTCTCAAACCGACTTTCAAAAACGATGAATAGTAAAATGATGAATAGTAACCAGTGAATAGTAAATTCTCGAGATGAATAGTAAATTTTTTTAAGTTTGAGAAATGACCTGAGATTACGATTTGTCACAATAAGGCTATAAACGTATAGCACCAAAGATTCTGATAGAAATCACAACATATATCATTTGAACAGTTAGTCCAAGATTTTATTCTTCATTCCAGCCTTTGGATTTAGATTTTTGAAAGTTAACTTAAACTTCATCATCATCTTCTTCATTTGTTAACAACAAAAGAATTGACATTCGTAATAAATGGTTGATACAAATAAAGAAACATGCATATCTGTGAGACCCGCCAAAGTAACTTAATAATAATCTCATAAAGAAAAAGAAGACACAATTGTTGTTTCTGAAAATTAGAGAGAAATATGTAGATCGAGAAAGTGAGAGATGATTGAAGAAGAGATAAGGCATGTCATGTTTTCATTTATAGAAGTGGTGTAAGGGAATGGCCATATAAAGAGATGTTCAAATAAATAAAAAAATTGATGCGTACAGGATGAGAGCAAAGAACAGTTGCAAACTGTTTGGTGCTGATTTGGCATCTCTTAAGGCATCAACAGTAAATAAGCAACTCTCTTTTATAATATAGGTAGATATGGCTACATTTTGGGCCGCTTGTGTAAACAATAAGTCAATAAGATAAAACGAGTGTGGAAACCCGCGCGATGCAGCGGGATTGTTTTTGTAGACGTGAATTTTGATAGGGACTATTTTTGCCAAATTGCTATAAAGGACTTACTTTGTAGCGACACTTAAACCTTAGGGACTATTTTTGCCAACTTGGACTTACTTTGCAAAGACACTTAAACCTCAGGGACTATTTTTGCCAACTTGCGAAAGTTGGTAATTAATGTTGGGACACGTGACATGTGAAGAGATTGTGTCTTGGCTAATAGTATATAGGATAATATGTGGGCTACCATGTAATCATGTATATAACTTGTGTAGTAATTTGACAGCTTAAGCTTTAAGTGGATTGTAGCTTGTAAATTGCAACTATGACCCAAAACATTGAGCCCACTTATAGTAAATGTTCGTTTAAAACAGCAACCCATCAAACTATCGATGCCTAAGTTGTTAACGTCAAATATAAGAAAAACTAAACAAGAACAACTGTAGGATTTTATAGAGTATGTCCTTAAAGAACAAAATGAATAAGTTCCATGTGGTAACGAATAAGATAATATAACATATGTATTCGAATATGTGGTTTATACATCCAAAACTTAGTTGGGTATGACCCATAAATAGTATGTGTCTCGACTTAAATACTCATTTTTTTTTTTTGATTGTGCCTTTATTCAAAAAAAAAAATGTTCACTTTCACAATTTTAAAAATGTGCAATCATCGTATTGTTTACCAATAAAATAGCAAGTATATTTACAAAAATCTCTTCTGATCGGTTAAAGTAAGAAAGCAAACATCTATGTTGGGACAATCTGACAACATAAACATTTTGCGGAATATATTTGAGTTTTCTGTTTAGCCACTTCTATTTAGGAAAGTAAGGGGCGTGCATCGGTTTACTTATCGGGTTGTTCGGTTTATTTGATTTAGTTAGTTCGGTCAAAAAAATTTCTGAGTAAAACCAAGCCAAACCAAATTTAAATTAAATATAACTGAACCAAATTCGGTTCAAATTACATAATTTATATATATTTTTATTTAATTATATAGATTTTTATTAAAAAAAATAACTTAAAAAATGTTAAATTTATATTAAGAAAGATTTTTAATGGGTTTTTTTTATATCTTTTGTATAATAAAGGAATTACAACATTTCAAAGATATTTTGTCAATTCTTTCTTATTGAAAAAACAATTAGGCCAATAGGAGAGCTCAATTTCCCCACATAAACAAAATCGTATGATATGATTTGTTAATAAAAGTCAAAATTAAATTGATTTTGGTCAAACTTTGATAAATTCGATGGAGAAATTTGGTTGATAAAAAAACAAATAAAAATATAGGTGTCAAATTTGTGAAAACAAAAACTTAAAAGAAAAAAAAAAGGTAATTAATAAAATTTTAGTAGTTGAATTTTTAAAAATTATATAGAGTTAAGTTTAATATTATAAGCATCCATGTTTTTTAATAACTTTAGATTATAAACAAATAAACCTTTATACTTTATACCTTTTATACTTTATATTTTAAAAAATATAATGTATATGTTGTTTTAAAATAACAACATATAAATATGCATAAGATTATAAGTATCAATTTTTTTACTATATACGCTCAATAAGGACTTATTTATTTCATTTTTAAAAGTTTAACCTATGTGGACACGAGTTTACATTTTAAATACGGCTAAATTACTGAAAACGGGAATATAATTATCAAATTGTAAGCACGGGTTACTTTAATATAAAAATAAATATACGCAATTGTACTTATAACAATGAATCATGTAATTCTTATTTATTTATTATGGATATCTAGAAAACATTTTAAAAAAAGGAAGAAGTGGCTATTCTTGTTTGTTCATGACTCCGCTGCGCTCCTATTTCATGGAATAAGAGGCTTTAATGAGTATACTTTAACTTTATCAACGCTCATTATGTGCTATTAAACTTACATCATGTGTACAATATAATATCAGTAGTGAAATTTAAATAACATCAACATCTTTGTCAGCTAAATAAAATTAAATCTTGAGTTACCTAACAGAAATTTTTACAAATATTTTACAAAATTCTAATAGATATTAATGCATAATGAAAAACTCGTGCATAAGTATTAGTTGTACTTATATCACAATTTTCATGGGCAAATTATTATATGTGTATATACTGAACTAAAATGTAAAAATAAACTTGATTTATGTGTAAACTTCGTACGTGCACGAAACTTACAACTATATAATTATATGCAATTACCTTTAAAGACACAATATTCAGTATTAATACAAAGTAATTATTTTGTCAAAACTCCGTGCGCGCAGGGGTATTATAACTAGTAAATATACTAAAACAAATATTAGCATATGTGAATTCGGTTTTCGGTTTTGTTTGGTTTTTATTTCTCCAAAATCACACTGAAAACGAAAACTAAATATTTAATTTGGTTTTATTCAGCTTTTATAAATTCGATTCGATTATAGATTCAGTTTTGTTGTATTCGATCCGATTCAATTTCGATTTTGGTTCCTGAACTATTACCTTATGAAGACCCATAAAAAGAGTATTTTTATTTTTTTCTTTTATTATTATTTTTTTTGGCAATGCAAAGTCTACTTTGGACATAAGTGGGCCTGCATTTAAATTTTGGGCTAATTCTTGTTTGACTTTGACTTTGACTTTGACTTTATAAGAAAGAAAGAAGCATGAAAAATGAGATGGTGTGTTGTCAGAGCCCACGCTGGGTTAGTTAGCAGCCAGTCATTTCCGTCACCACGCCGCTTATTGTCCAATGACGCAGCTCTTTTTTATTTTTTTACTAGATGCTTCTCGAATATTCTTTTTTTCTTTTCCTTCTTTGCTATTTTCAGTTCCGACCCTCTAATATGTAAATTTTCCACTTTATTTGTTACTTATGGGGATAATAATATACGGAGTAGTTTTTCTGTTTTGGACAGTAATTTTTTTCTTCGCACATTTATACCCACTGGTGGAGCTACAAAGTATTTTTTAGGATGGCCAAAATGCACATAAGTATATTTTCGGAGAGCCAAATTAATAAACCTATTATAAGTTATATTGGTTGAACAATCAGAGCGAAAATCATGAAATAGTAACCAATTTTCAGTTTTGTTCCATTTAGTCATTATAATTTTTTTTTTAATTATGAAATAATAATCAAGTTTGAAAATTGTTCCATTTTAGTCACTCAACTTTCAATAGTGTTCTTTCAGTATGTAAATTTTATGTTTGAGTAACTAAAATGAAACACTTTTCAAACTTGGTTATTATTTTATGACACATATCTCTTTTCACATGTGCATAAGTTGGTTGTAAATTAAGTTAGTTGGGGTTAGTGAAATTCAGAGGGCGAATATTTATTGTTAAGGTACAACCAAACATTGCACATATGAATATTTTAAAAATAGTCTTTTTAAACAATTACACAGTAATGGAATAATATTGAAATTTGGATGATTTTTGCGGTTAATTTAAAGTTTGAGTAACTTAATTGGAACAGTTATCAAACTTTGTTACTATTAGAAAACAAGTATCATTTATTACATAAGATTCAAAAGTGTGGGAGGGCCAGAGCCCTCTTATGTCTCCATTAAACTTCGCCTTTGCTTATACCGCCTATACTTAAAATGATCTTATCATAAATCAGTCTGCTGATCTATATATCTAGGGTCAAAAAGACCCAATTACCCTTAACAAAGATTTGAAAATAAAATAGCCTAATTCACTAAATAAATAGTGAGTGACTCACTGATAAAGAAATCAGTGAGTGTTGTTTAAAGCTATTTATTTAATGATGCGATGTCGGTGAGTAAAATATATGAGCTACAAACAACACCAGTGTCATTTGACAAATGTCTCAGTGACCATGAAGACGCCATCTCTACAAACAGACTGAAAAATATGGGCGGGAACTTACAAAAGAATAAGTAAGACAAAGTACAAGAAATTGCCATAGAAGTGGGAATATTGTTATGACTGCTTTGAAAGAATGGTTGGTGTTTTTCCAAAAGAGGAAGATGAAGATGGAACACATGATGGATGACATCTCACCTACCACCACATGGTGTCTTTGTATTTACCTATATACATATGTCTAGTTTGTAATAGAAAAAGTATGCATCCTAAACAAATAAAATAATACTTAGTATTAGTTGATAGGGTCATCCTCTCATTGAATCTCAAGCATAGCTTGGATCAATGAGACTTTATTTGTCAAGGATAGTTTACCGCAATTATCCCCGTAAAAAGTTGAGGATGCTATCATGTAGTCCAGTTGATATTGAGTAATCTTGTAACTATTGTTCATCTTTATTAATGAATTTGTTATTCATTTTTATCAAGATTTACTCAATTATTTGGACCAACAACATTAAAGAATCCGTGCGATATAGGTAACTAAAATTAGTCGTAATGTGTGCAGAACATATCCACCACAAAAGTCCAAAATGACGCGTTATTTTAAGTAAAAACTTACTATGATTAGAATTTTGATAGCATTTGAGATTTTAAAACGAATAAGACAGACACATGTCGCGTCAACTAGCCCTAACGACTAGCGTTAGCTTTTCACGCTATAAGGCTACTTATTTAAATCCTTTTATAAGTTTATATGAGACCTAATTTTAATCGAATCGATAGATGTACCTCAATGATGGTACTTAGGTGGTTTTTCAACTTAGTAGTAATGAGTCCAAATCCTAACGTGAACAATAGATGAAAATCCAACTCTTGTTTAATGCAAATAATCTTAAAGTGGCCATGCTAACCTTTCCAAAAAAGGTGAGCCTTACTCGGGTTTGACTTTGTGCGATACTAGCTTAGCTTTTATGAATTTATCAGCTAAAAAGTCATAAAATATGATTATCAAAAATAAAAAACCAATAAGTTAAAATTAAATTAAAATGTCTTGTATGTATAAATTAAATTAGGTTCACAATCAACTCATTATTAATATTCGTTGAAACATGTGCTCATCAATTTTAGATATTGCTAAAAAAAATTCGTTACAAAAAAAAAAGAAAAAAGAAAAAGAAAAAGAAAAGATTATTGTTTTCTCGTCAACTGTAATATTTTGTACGTATCTTTTCCTTAAGAAACAAAAAACTAACTTTACATATACTCTTAGAACACATGGTATGGGGTGTCATATATTGCGTTATAGCCTTATTGCGTCGAACGACACCGCAACCACCCGCGTTATAGGGCTTGGCGTCTCTGCACAAGCCAAGCGATCCGTCACTTTTTCTTTTTTTTTTTGATCTTTTGTGCTTATATTTATGTTTATATGTGTGTGTGTTTTGTGTTTGTGTTTTTTAATAAATGTGTTATGTGTTGGTGTTTTGCAAGTCAACAAGAAAGAAGAAGATGATGATACATCATTTTTTTCACTTTTAATCCCTGTTAGTTAAGTTTTTGCATTGTTAGTTCTTATTAGGTTTGCGTTGTTAGTCATTTGTTTTTCTCCCTTATAGAATTAGTCCCTAAAATGTATAAATTTTGTAAGTTAGTTTATTTAAATTATGTAATGTAATGTTTTAATTTTTATATGTTGCTTTATTTAGGAAAAAAATAAGGAAAAAAAAATTGTAAGGCTCGAGAATGTCTTATAACTTGAGTGATAAGAGAAGATATATTTAAATTAGAGTAAACTACACTATTCGTCCTTGTGGTTTGCGTTGACCGACGAGTTTCGTCCTTTGATAAAAAAATTGCACCATCCGTCCTTAAATGCGAAACGTTATGTATCGTTGGTCCTTCACTTTAACGGGCCACACTAACTCTCGTTTGTCTACACCTTAGGGTATTTTGGTCTTTTATACCTTAAACTTTGTCTTCTTCCTTTAATATTTCATCATCTTCATTTTGAAACCTTCACAACTTATCATATTCTTATTCAGTCACCACCACTACCGTACACCACCTCCAATCACCTTCCTCAATCATCATATTCATTAGATTTTTTTTTTTGCCAAAACCATATACCACCATCATCACCTTCACACAACCCCAATATCAACACCCGAAAATGCCAAAACCCGCAAATAGCAAACCTTCATTTTCATAAACTCAAATACAAAATCAAAAACAGTAAACATTAACCACACCGCCATACAACTGTCACCGCCATCACTACAGTCACCACACCGCCATCACCGTCCTCTACACCACAACATAACCCACCACACGACCACATCTTTCTCCAGCTGCTTTTTTTCCAACTACAATCATCATCTACAACAACCATCACCAAACCATGGTTTTCATCTTCATACTAAACTATTTAATCATATAAATTAAAATTACCCACCACCACCAACCCTTTTATCAACAACTATAATTAAAGCATACAGAAAGTGATAAAACCCACCTGAATTTCAACAACAATGAAGATTTTCACCAGATTTGTGGTCGAGTCTTGCTTCTCAACAAACCCAAAAAGAAAATTAAACCATAAAGTGGAAATGAAAAGGTTAGAAGTATGTTGTAGCCTTATAGGTACAGTTATGTTGTAGCAGTTAGGTATAATATATGTGGGGTTTTTTTTAGTTTGGATATTGGTTCTGTTGTGTTGACTTTGAAAAAAACAATAATGTATATAGACGAGTGTATACTGAGATTATGGACTGATGGTGACTATTGTGTGGCTAAAGAGAAGAATGTGAGATTATGTATATTTTGTATGTTTTTGTAGTTGAGATTTATATGAATACTGTAATCGAAATATAAGGTAAGAAGATATTTTTTGTTGGTGTAATATAGATTGTAGGTTTCTTATAGATTTATTGGTTAAAAGCGGCTTGTATTCATCCAAGTTTATCATTTTTAGTTAATCTTGGACTGTAATTCGTATATGATTATGGTTTAATGCTGAAAAAAATGATTTGTTGGTGACAAAGAAGATGAAGAGAGAAAGAAGATAATAGGAGAATGTGTGGGCAAAAGAAAGTGTAGAGAGAGAAAAAAAGAATGTAAATTGACCATTTAACCCTTATGGATAAGGCATGAGGGAAGACTTAACGATCGTTAGTGTCATCTGTTAAAGCGTAGGACCAATGATATATAGTGTTTCGCATTTAAGGACGGATGGTGCATCTTTTTGGGTCAAAGGACGAAACTTGTCGGTCAACGCAAACCACAAGGACGAACGGTGTAGTTTACTCTTTAAATTAAGTTATACATCATGAGTTATAGAGTTAAAAGCTGATGTGACAATGCATAGTTAAAAGCTGATGTGACAATATGTTTTCGTGTAACATCGGTTTATAAGACTGATGCTAATGGGAGAGGTTGCACCTGAACCAACCGACCCCCCAACCACAACCGAGTCTCCCCCTTTAGCTTAACCGGATGCAACCGAGTTTCATTAAACTTTTTTTATCTTTCGGTTGTCTACCTAACTGAAACTTTCATTTTGTTTGTGTGTGTTGTTTTTTATTTAGTTTGTTTTTATAATGTATTTTTTTGTTGTTGTTGCGGTCGCCTTACTATTTATTTGTAGTTAAGATGTAGTTTTGAAAAGAAAAAAAATGATGTAACAGAAGATGACCACAATATTTATGATTGCTATTAACTAGGGATGAGCATTTGGACCCGAATTCCGAAACCAAACCGGAACCATACCGATTCCTTATATACGGTACCACTAATTCGATACGGGACCGATACCGTGCTCATCCCTACGTATTAACATTAACCTATTGACTCGACACCTTCTGCTCTCAAAAACTATACGGTCAAAAACGGACAGTGAATGAAAGAAAGAATATTCGTTTAAAGTTAGAGAAAACCAATGGGCCAAAAGTCACACAGAGCCCAAACACCCGCACCTTTCTTGCACAACAAAAAATTACCAAATTTAAAAACCCACACACACTATATTAACAAACACACAACCATCTCCAATCACACACACACAAACAATAATATCTCACCAACTCTCCTCCCATCTTTTTTATTCAATCAAACTTTCGATCTAAAAAAAAAAAGAATTCAAAGAATGGGAAGCACAGGATTCTCATGGAAGCTAGCGGACCACCCAAAGCTACCAAAGAACAAGCTGGTAGCCATGATTGTGTTGGACGGATGGGGTGAAGCTTCTCCTGATAAATATAACTGTATCCACGTCGCCGAGACTCCTACCATGGATTCACTCAAAAACGTAACTACTTATTTATTTATTAATCTGTATCTATTGTGTTTTATATAAATATATAATGATTCTGAATATGTATTTATATTGTGGTGCATAGTTATTATCGATGTTTAGATCTGAATAATAACAAAATATGACGTAATCAAATTAAATTTAACTAAATGTTTGTATTTTAGATATGTGTATTGTATTTGTGTTGATGACGCATAGTTATTATCGATGATGATTAGATCTGAATAATTAAATTTATAGATGATGACGTAGGCAAACTGAAATATTTAGTTTGTTAGTTAGTTTACTAAAAATCGTAACTGTTTTTATTTATTCTAGATATGTATATATTGTTTTTTTGTATCTATAGTTGCTAGGTTTTTTTTATCTTAACTGAATAATAAGTATTGGTGAATATGATGTAAGGAGACTGAACTAAAGTATATAATATTGTTATGTATAGTTGTAGGTTTTTGAAGATGTTAATGACTTGTCGATGATGATTAGATCTGAATAATACAAGTTAGCTGAATCGGAGTTAGTTAGTTGTATATATAATTTTGTTTTAAGTTTATGAAGATGCTAATGGCGGATAGTTAATATCGACGTTTAGTTGTAAGTTTAGATCTGAATAATGGTTGACGAATCTGATGTAAGTTAGTTAATTAATCAGAGTATCAAGTATGTTAGCTGAAACATATCGATGATTCATGTTTATGGATCTGACATAACAGTCTAGTGAATTGGAGGAAGTAAGATGAATAATATATATTAAAGTTTGAATCAATTAAATTTTATTATGGAATGAGGGTGTATGTACGAGTGCTTACTGATTAATTTTTTCTAGCTGTTAATTGTGTATGGTTGTTCACATGTGTTACGAAACAAGTCAGGTGATTATTTGACTATGCTTTTTTTTTTAATTGTTTATGGTACAATAAGATTTGAAGTTGCATTTAGGTACCGTCTGTTATGTAGAATGCGGTTAATTAGTTATGACTATTGGTTATAGTAGGCTGGTTTTCTTGCATCCTCATTTGATTTGTTAGTTTTAAAAAACCGATCATGTTTTTGGGTCTATTTGATGCTACAAATCGAATGGTTGTGGTTTTGCAAACTGGAAGTTATTACTGATTATATTTTTAGCTAAAAAACTGGTTGCAATATTTTGGTAACTAGACGAGTTGAATAACCTTTGATTTTTCTATACTGTAGGGCGCCCCTGATCACTGGAGATTGGTGAGGGCTCATGGAACTGCTGTCGGGCTTCCCACTGAAGATGACATGGGAAACAGTGAAGTCGGACACAATGCTCTCGGTGCTGGAAGGATCTTCGCTCAAGGGTGATTACTCTTCCCTTCATATTAACCTAATTAACCTTTCAATTTTTTCTATAGTCGGGCCATTAGTAATTACTAAATCGTCATCAATGTAGAATATTCTCTCATTTAGTTGACCTATACTTATGAATCTTTGTTTCTTTCTTTTAGTGCTAAACTCGTTGATCAAGCACTTGCCTCTGGGAGAATTTACGAAGATGAAGGTTTCAATTACATCAAGGAATCTTTTGCCACCAACACCTTGCATCTTATTGGATTGATGAGTGATGGTGGTGTTCACTCACGGCTTGATCAGTTGCAGGTATTTACGATTCAGCAATGTAAATGTTCACAAAATATTTACTTGTTTTTCCTTGTCTGACTATCAAGTGTTTTACTCGGTTGTAGTTGTTGCTTAACGGAGCTAGCGAGCGTGGTGCCAAGAAGATCCGTGTTCACGTGCTTACTGATGGACGTGATGTTTTGGATGGTTCAAGTGTCGGTTTTGCTGAAACACTTGAAGCGGAACTTGCAAGTCTACGCAGCAAGGGCATTGATGCTCAGGTTGCTTCTGGTGGAGGACGTATGTATGTCACCATGGATCGTTATGAGGTAATGCCATGTTATGTTTACTTTTTATCGAGTCACTGGTAGCTAGTGTGCACGTATCAATGATTAACTTCGTAATGTTGGCGTTGATTTTGCAGAATGACTGGGAAGTTGTGAAACGTGGATGGGATGCTCAGGTTCTTGGTGAAGCTCCACACAAGTTTAAAAGTGTTGTCGAGGCTATTAAGACGCTTAGACAGGCTCCTGGTGCTAATGACCAATACTTGCCCCCATTTGTCATTGTCGATGATAGCGGCAGCCCTGTTGGTCCAGTTGTGGATGGCGATGCTGTCGTCACTGTTAACTTCCGTGCTGATCGTATGACTATGCTTGCCCAAGCTCTTGAATACGAGAAGTTTGATAAGTTTGACAGAGTGCGTTTCCCAAAAATCCGTTATGCTGGTATGCTCCAGTATGATGGAGAGTTGAAGCTTCCAAACCATTACCTTGTTTCTCCCCCATTGATTGACAGGACATCTGGCGAATATTTGGTGCATAATGGTGTCCGCACTTTTGCTTGCAGGTGAGACAATATGATTACAGTGTTATGTTATTACAGTCTGATTTTTAGTTTAGAATGGTCTAATAACCCGAGTTAACCTCGCTGATAAGTAATTGGGCTTAAATTTCTACCTCTTGGCTTTCGATACCTAAGTGCTACTTATAAATCTTAAGTTGACCACCTTTATTGTCCTTGTGCAACAGTGAGACTGTCAAATTCGGTCACGTCACATTTTTCTGGAACGGAAACCGCTCTGGTTACTTCAACTCAGAGTTGGAAGAATATGTTGAAATTCCAAGTGATAGCGGTATTACCTTCAATGTCCAACCAAAGATGAAAGCTTTGGAGATTGGTGAGAAGACCCGTGATGCTATCCTCAGCGGAAAGTTTGACCAGGTAATTAATAATTGCCTCCTAAATGTATGCAGGTGTTTATTTAAACTATTTATTAAAATACTAAAATGTTTCATGTGCTTTTAGGTACGTGTGAACATACCAAATGGTGACATGGTTGGGCACACCGGTGATGTTGCGGCTACTGTCGTGGCCTGCAAGGCTGCTGATGAAGCTGTTAAGGTAAAACTATATGGTCTTCGAAGTTTGTTGTATATTAGGCTTAGATTTGATTGGTATCTGTAGAAGTGGCAAATTTCAACCCATTAACTAATGAATGGGTAGATTTTGGTCTGTATCTCTTATGGTCCTATATGTAAAGTTCAAATAGTTTAGCTAAAAATGAAACGGGTCTGACGGGGGTTGTGTACACGTTGAAAGTCATGTGTTTTTTTACATACAACCTCCTAAATTGTCTCGCCTTAAAAAGCTAGTTTCTTGAAATAAATATCTTCGGTTATAAGTTTTAACAAATAAATTTCAGAGAAGGTAAATATAAATATTGTGAAAGGCTTTTGGCCTTTCGGGCCATACACGAGTTGCCCATTTTGACCCCTTTTCAATCTTCCTATTTTATCACTCTGTTATTTTATTATTATTATTATTATTGTCATTATTTTATTTTTTGAGAAAGTGATTGTGCTGACTCTGGGTTTTGGTTTGGTAATAGATGATCCTTGATGCCGTAGAGCAAGTAGGTGGGATATACGTCGTGACTGCCGATCACGGTAATGCTGAGGACATGGTAAAGAGAAACAAGAAGGGTGAGCCCATTCTCAAGGATGGCGAGGTCCAGATTCTAACATCACACACTCTTCAGCCGGTAAGCTACATGACTCTTGTCTAATTAAGATTCCTTATAATAAAAACCAAACACGTACACATAAAACTTTTGTTGAATATATTACTTTTTTCTTTATCTAGTTAAGGTGATGCTAGTGGGATTAGCATCGGAATCTTTAACTTTAATTATAGGATTATACCTAATAATATACCTGTAAAACTCATGAACTAGATAATGCTTTTTTTATTCGAAGATAGTGCTCACATGCTAGACTACACCTTTTATTATTAGTCACGTAACCAATAGACGAATAGATGGTATAAAACTATTTACTCATTTAACAACATGCTATCATGTCGTTAAAGAATATGAAAAGTTATATAAATATACTCGTAGTACAATAAAAACCATACAATGAATGTATGTTTGTTATTAAACGTATATCTTGATTAACCAATTTAAGAAATATATATTTGTGTGGTCGGGGATTATGCTATTAGTGTTGCAAAAATCGGCCTAGGCGGACGATTAATCGGCGATTAATCGCTAGGCGGGGATTAACCGCCTCGATTTTCACTAATCGGCCTTATTAATCGGTTTGGTCAAAAATCGGTCTAACAAAACGATTAATCGGCTAAAAATCGACCTAATCGGGCGCAAATCGGCCAAATCGGACAAAAATCGGATAAATCAGCCAAATCGGTTACATATAGAAATCGGACAAATGAGGCATAAATCGGCCAAATCGGTAAAAAATCGGCTAGATCGGCCAAATCGGGCATATTGTTTCAAAATTTTATAATTCTATATATATAAAGTCCAATCCGTTTAATCCCCGATTAATCTCCGCCTAACCGATTAATCGCTAGGCGGTACCCGTCCGCCCAGCTACCGCCTAGCGATTTTTGCAACCTTGGCTATTATGGAACTTGAAATATGATGATTTTAATTTAAATTTCACTAATGCACATTTCCTGAAATGTTTTTTAGGTGCCAATTGCAATTGGAGGTCCTGGACTATCAGCTGGTGTGAGATTCCGCAAGGATGTACCAAGTGGAGGACTTGCAAACGTAGCAGCAACTGTGATGAATCTTCATGGGTTTGTGGCTCCTGAGGACTACGAGACAACTCTTATCGAAGTTGTTGAGTAAAAAACTTAAAGGCGGTTTCATTTATTTTTCAAACCCTTCTTTTGAATAATTTCATGGAAACAACAAACATATGACAATATGTTTAGTAACTTTTTCCAATTTTGCTCACCACTA
The DNA here is from genome assembly GCA_019973895.1 of Chrysanthemum seticuspe. Taxonomy (NCBI): domain Eukaryota; kingdom Viridiplantae; phylum Streptophyta; class Magnoliopsida; order Asterales; family Asteraceae; genus Chrysanthemum; species Chrysanthemum seticuspe. The sequence goes on from BPTQ01000009.1 coordinate 316,915,664, forward strand.
TGTTTGAGATGATGAGTGGGTTTAGTCAGCTTTTATGTTTGAGCACACACGATTGTAAACACGATGGTTGATTTTACTAACGATGAAGTTGCTTGATAGTTTTGCATATGCTTTGGGTTTTCCTGCGGTTAGTGTGTTAGAATTTAAATTGGAAAAATACATATGTTGTCATTCAACTAATTGTTATCGGATTAAATCGGCTTGAAATTAATTAGTATTCCATCACTGTTACAAGAGCCAGGTATGACCAATTGAACTAAACAGTTTTGAATAAACAGATTAAAGACCTTAAATTGTCTATTGATCACTTATGCGACTGTGTATGATGCTTTCAACCAGAGTGTCAAAAATGCTTTACTCAGGTAAAAAATATTATTTTTACTGGAGTTTCCATCAGCTTGTTTAGTTATCAGGTAAGTTCAAGCCTCTTTTTTATTTACTCGGGTTTGGTGTAGTGAAAGAGAACAAGTAGCTTCACTTACTGAACAAGTTCTAACACCAACTTGTTTACTTACTGTGCAAGTTTGTCCTAAGATCTTTAAATCGCAAATAGAATATATTAAAAATCATATGATACGGATGAGTAGGTTTATAAACGAACTAAACGTTTAATGAACAGTTTGATAAAAATTCCGTTTATGATTGTTTATTTATCAATTGAATGAACATGAACAAAATTTCGTGTTCATTGATGTTATTTCGTTTACGTTCGTGAATGTCTGATTATATGTTCGCTAATGTTTACTTATATTCATTTATGTATGTTTATTTGTTTATGTTCAAATTTGGTATATTTTTATTAGATACTTTTAGTCGCATTTAGACAAACGAACACACAAAATGATATGTTATATATTTTGAATATTTATATATGCTCTTTTAGGTTCGTTCGTTTAACACCTTGATGAACGAACATATACAAACATAAACAACCTATTTTCTTAACATACGAAAAAATAAATTTGGTCCATATAAGCGTTCATGTATGTTCATTTGTCTGATTAAACTTAAATGAACGAACACAAACATGAAACTTTTTCACTCATGGAACATTACATGAAACTTTTTCAGATGATAAACAAATACAACCAAATTCAGTTGTCCCCAACTTCTCATCCACAATCTTATTGATTGCTAGTCAACTTTACAATGACATGCATTAACATAAACGACCATAGGAATTGAATGGAAAAATTAATCAACTGTGACATTTTTTTTTATTGTTATGAACAATGTAGCTAAATTTGCAGAATTTAGTGCCACAAGCTCCAATGCCTAAGACGAAAAAGAAAAAAACGCTTGCAAGCAGTTGTTATTGTTTATAACAAGTCTCTTTGTCTAGCAATTCAAGGGTTTCACCACATATATCCATGTTAATCGTGTAGCAATAATCATCAATCTCGAGTGCATAATGTACCCCTGTGGATGGATTATAACCTTGAAAATTCTCAACTTCAAGATTCTTAGCATTAGACCAAGATGCAACATTATCATTATCCTCTCTTCTAATCCACACCCACCTTTTATAACCATTATTCGAAATCACCGCTAAAGAATCTTTGATGAATGTTAGGCGATTACTCAACCAATAGGGTTTTGGCGAAGAAATCATGCCAAAAACATGAGTACTCAAGTTGAGTGTCAGTATGTAATAATGGGCTATGTTATTTGTTTCGCTTCTGACCACCCAATGCAGTGCTCCATATGCAAAACCACCATGTGATTTCACTTTAGAAAACCGACAAGCAGTAGGGACCTGAATCTCACTCCAAGAATTAGTCTTAACGGAATAAACATAAGAAGTATGTACACATAAACCGACAATCTTGTAATCATCAGTAATTGGGTCGAAACCAAACCCAAATTTCAGACCATGGTGTCTACACGGATGATCCGGAATGGCTAGTTTTCGCCTAACTGAAGGATTCCATAAAATAACTGATGGGTTGTCGTCTATATTCATACACATGCAGATAACTCCAAAACACGACCCAACGATTTTCAAATTACTCATAGTGAACTTTGCTAATTCTCTGCTAGTGTATTTGTCTGTTAATAGTGACCAATCAACATAATACGTGTTATCGGAGCATTTCGTCAGTCTAAAAAGGATTTTTTTACGCGTTGTTGTTGTAGCAGATCTAATAGCGTGCTTGCGGATGAAATTCGGGCTAGATATACGACAATGCCATGATTTAGAGACAGATGTAAATCGGAGGAGGGATTTGGGTGGCAGTCTTTCAAGGATTTCATCAATCAACTCTTCACATATATAATCTGACATCATTTGATTCTGCAATGAGATAATAAAACACAATCATTTTATGCATGCAAAATATACAACTAATTTACTTATATCAGTTACTCCGTAACTTTTTTGACTTTTGCCTAAAGAAGGTTATAAAACTTGTTGAACACAAACTGTATAATGAATAGTTATGAACATCAAAGTTTGCTAAACTTATTAAAAAAAAAGAAAAAAGAAAAAAAAAGGCCATTTTTAACTTAAAGGTCAACGTATAGTTTGATTATTCATGCAACTTACCACAGTTTTTATAGATCAATTTAGTTCTAGTTACCATTGGTACATGTAGAGCTTGATTAGAATGTTACTTTAACATGATATAGACTAGGAATGAGATCAAATGAGAAAACGTTATCTTGAGAATTAAACGTGAAAATGCATTTAGTAGCCTTGATTCATAGTGTTTGTATATAGAAATATCTTTTTGGTTGACAATGCAAACGGGTGATTCACAATAGTCATCTTAATGTAAATTCACTGAAATTTGTATGCTTCTAATCAACCCGTTTGCATTGTCAACTTACCACAATAGTCATCTTATTGTCAGTTATATGCTATTCGCTGAATCAACATTTTGACATGCACTTATATGCTATTTTGCAAAGAATATAAACCAAATTTTAGATTTATAAAACTTTGAATCACCTGTATGCTTCTAATCAACTAAAAAACATAACTAAGAAAAAAAATGAATCTAAGTTACAAATTGCGATTTTCACGATTTCTCATATTTCACAATTTCTTACAGAAAATAAAGTCTACAGACTAGAGACTTAGGGTGTGTTTGTTTGATGTTTTAGGTATGAATCTGACTACCATATCTTACTGGTAAGAGGTGGCTAGAAAGTTTAAATCTGAACGAAATAATGTTGTTTGTTTTTGTATAATTGTCCGAACGATTTTAAGTGCTCGTTTCTGCAAATTGTTTACTAAACCAACGCAATGCGATAATAAGTAACTTATGTAAATATGAAACAATCAGGCTTTTTATCATAAATATAACATAGTTAATAAACCATCAAAAAGGTATAGATTGGCGGGAACACCCTGACCCCGGGTACCTTTTGACACCAGCCATTGTCCACCTCACAAGGAATAGCTCCGGCATCCCCCACCTCTTATTGAGTAAGATGTTATATGTCTGACCGGGTCTGACTCAAAAGAAAAAAAACAAACAACACTAATGTCTGACCACTTTTACGGTCTCTCACTCGATAAGAGTAAGAAGCTAATAAGACATTTTTTCAAAAAACAAACACACCCGTGGGATAATCTATTAGAGCATGGTCAACGCGACAATTCTAATTTTCTGATTGATGTCACTAAACTATCTATTAACCTATCTGTTGGATAGCATAAACCAAAAATATTAAGTTAAAGTGCTATTAGCAAATAATACTACGAGATAGCTCACCTCAAGAAGAAGAAAAGGGGACGTATATGGATTATGAAATTAGGATGAACAAAAAAATTGTCGTATATATGAAGAAGACATAGGGTTCTTTTGGCTTATATAGTTTTGCTCTATGGGCCTAGCCTGGTATTTTGTGTATATATATATTATTTTTTTCATAAATGGGCTACTTGGCTACACATTTTAAATACTACCTTTTTTATAACCATCATTTAAAAGACGCATGAACAATAGTAACCACGAGTGCAAGTACTCTTTCAGTCTGTAAAGTTAAACTATAAGGGACAGTAAGACCAAGCTCTGTTAAGTAATGCTTACTCAGGTAAAAATGTTATTTTTACTAGAGTTTCCATCAGCTTGTTTAGTAATCAGGCAAGTTCAGGCATCTTTTTTATTTAAGTTCTAGCACCAACTTGTTTACTTACTGTGCAAGCACAGTCTAAGATCTTTAAATCACAAACAGAATAAAACAAAAATCGTTTGATACGGTGAGTTGTATTTTGTATTTGAGAAATCCTAGGAAATGGGTACTTTTGATCTTACTGATCAACACCAAAACCAAATTAACTTTACTTAAAATACTTTAATCTGACCAACCAATCATGTCTAGGGTAGCCCAAACATGGCAGGAATATTATATGATAGCTCGGTTTTTTCGGATTGAGATCCTCTAAAGTTCAATATAAACATGATAGGTTATTTTAATGTTTTTGTGAGAAAGGGCTTATTACTGTAGTAATTGTAGCGTAAGTACTTTTTAGAAATTAATCTTCCAGAATACCGATAATATTTTTTGAAACTTCTCCTGTAAGAGCTTTATGTTTCGTCAACTACATGAATAGGACTTATTACTGCTTTGAAGGACCTTTGTAATATGGTGAGATCATCTCCCTTTGGTTTCATAAAGTCATGTTTCACAAAAAAATCCTGCGCTTACTTTCTGAACCAGTTCAATTGTTTGTTATTAGGTATTGGTGCTGGTTTGGAATCGATAACCGCCAATGATCTTGGCACGCTTGGGACGGATCTGTTAACCCGAGAGTATGCTCTTTCTTTTTTTACCTTTGGATATATATACATATATCTCTACATGTGTATATAGTCTATCATATGTTTTTTATCAAAGGTTTTGTCATCAGCTAGTTAGTACGTAGTAGTATATTTGAGCATGTGGTCTTTAGTTGCTATATATACCATGCCTTTGAGCCACAGGAACTTTTAGCCAGGTGATTGATGGCGCTGGTGCTGTCCTCCTGACGAAGAGAAGACTCGCTTTGCAAAAGGGATTACTGATTCTTGGTGTATTCAGGTTTTTTTTGGGCATTTTCTTCATATTTATGTATTTTTTCGGTGCTTACATGTCCTTATGACAATGTCGTACATAGTCAGAACAAATTTCAAGTGTTATAGGTGGACCGTAAAGATAAAAAAATATTGGAATATTTGTTTCTTTATAGAAGAACTTGAATAATAAAGTCGTATGTTCAACTTTTTTCGGATTTCAGTTTGTTTTATCCGTCTTAAAACGGGTTATACTAGTGTAGGACTTTCGCCGCTGATGATGTTCCACCCACGATGATGGGAATGATGTCGCAATTCTAGCTGCAGTCAAGGCTGCTGGCCTTGAAGTGAAAGATATTGACCTTTTTGAGATGAATGAGGTGATTATGAGATGTGCATTTCTGCTATGTTCTTATGTCTTGCTGTTAAAGTAGAGGTTGGACGATAACAAAGTTTTTGTGTCGCTCATTCTGTAAGGCATTTGCATCACAATTCTTATATTGCCAAAAGGAAGCTTGAAATGGATCCACAAAAGATCAATGTCAATGGAGGTCCAATGGACTTTGGACATCCTTTGAGTGCCACAGGTAACTACAAGATCATAAGCACATACGCAGATTTTTGTATAATGAAATAGTGTTGCTGATGTGCTTTATGACAGGAGCACGGTGTCTTGCTACTTTACTGCATGAGATGAAGCGCCGTGGCAAGAGGCTGCCGACTCGGTGTTGTGGCGCTGTGCATCAGTGAGGCTTTTATTACAAACATAAAATGGATCTGGTTCACTATTCTCTTTAAGTTTGTTTTCTCATGTGTGTTGTGACTTCCAAACAACTTGTGCAATGCAGGCACGGGAATGGGTGCAGCTGCTGTTTTTGAGAGAGGTGATTCTTGTGATGATCTATGCTATGATCTTCCATCTGTTGTTAAATACATATGCTGCCATTTGATCTGTTTCGTTGCCGTTTCTTTCACACAAATAATACAGAAAATGAGGCTACTGTATTGTCTGTTTAAAGCCAAAGGTAAGCAGCTATTCTTATCTAGGTATAAAACCATGTAAATATTGTCTGCATCTCTAAAACTTAGCGTGCTAGTGGTAATCACTAGAGCTTTTATGGACATGAGTTCTATGTAGGTAACAACACATTTGAATCCAAGCGTTCTTTTTCCAATTTATAGCAGTTTAGAATTCGCACAATCATTGGCCATTGCACAATGGTGCCGTTTCTGATCTCTAAAGGATAAGGCTCACCCCGAGCACTCCAGGTAGCAAGTCATCTAAAAGAAGGTTTTGGTTCCCTTTTACACCAAACAACAAGTGAAATAAGCCGTCAGGGTTTATCGGGGATATGAGCATGGATTCTGCCATATCGCTGTGTGTAGTAAATTACTGTGATTACCTTCTTCTTGAGTGGATATGACTTCTAAGTAGCTAGTAGCTTATGTTTTATAATGTTACAAAATAACTTAAAAAGTACTGTATTAAAACTCAAACAATCAAGCTAGCATTAAAAAAGATAAAATTCAATTGGGTTGACCATCCCACATCGAGCTTTGAAGGAAAGTAGCAAGAAAGATGTTATTATAAATAGGGAAGGAAATGTAGTATTTGAAGTAGGGAAGTTCAAAGTTTGAAAGACCAGTTGCCACAAAATAACATGAGTTATAATTTCTTAACTTGTGCTAATTTGTGTCAATTGGTTATTTAAATTTTTTACAAACCAACAATTTTATAAGAAAAGCTTGTGGTTCTAAGATCCTTGAGCTGTACTTGTTAAGCTTTAAGGTTATTGATGTTGTTGGTTTAGGTTTAAGTCTGATTTAAAAATATATATGAGATATCTAGTCAGTTCTAGGACATTGTTAATGATACTTCTAATGTAAAATTCAATATGGATTTATAAGTTTACAATCATAATTCACAACATATGCAAAATGACCAGAACTACAAAATGACCAGAACAACATGAGTAATAACTCCGAACCCGAATATCTCTTCTTAAAGTAAAAACATAAATACTGAACTCAAGGCATTCGGCTATCGGTAAATAACGAGACTTATACATGAAGTGTGAGTTTAGGACCCAACCCAAAACACTTTTGAATTCAGATATCTAAATGGTCATTGACAAATAGAGTTTAGAATCCGGCTCAAAACACTTTTGAATCCGAAATATATACGTTGGTAACTTTCTCTTACTAATCACGTATAAGTCTTTCCGATTCTAAAAGTTAGTTAGAATTTGTGTTCTGTCGAGGAATCCTGAAATACTGGAAATATATGATGCTTAAAAAGTTCTTGCAAGAAGTTACAAAACAACTTCGATTATAACTGGTCGAGAAAACACCTCATTTATTTATGAGAAAGACCCGAGTCTTTCAAATGAAAGATTTGTTTATTTTTAGATGTGTAAATACCAAAACTATTTTTACTTCTAAAATACAAACATAGAACACGTAGTATCATACTGTACTACATACTATAGAAATATAAATCAAAGGCACCCAATTCCGTCTTCCACGAGGTATGGAGGAGGCTGTAGAGGACCTCCGGCCTTTTTTGCAGGGAGTGAAGATCGTACTCTCGCATCTATCTTCAAAGGAGAGGGGTTTTCCAATCCAACCATGCTTGTTATACTATAGAAATATAGAATGATTTATAAATAAAGTATGGTATTATTAGATCGGGCGTAATGGCGTACGTCCACAACCGTGGTACTGCAACCACCATGCGTGAAGGCCACTACGGCCACATGGAATTACACGTGGTCCTCCTACTTTTAACACCCGTTTGGCCAAAACGTTTTTGTTTGTTTGTGTGTGAAGTATATTTTGTGTTATAGTGGTTATGTTATGTATTTAGAGTGATTGTCACCACTACGGTTGTTTGGTGAAAGAAGTGAATGCTGAGGTGGCGGTGGTGGATATAGTGACGATTTTTACATCCTGTCTTAAAAAGTTAAATAATTCTATCATACTTTTAGAAGCACAGAAATTTATCAACTTATGTCTATCTTTCAAAAACATTGTGGTGAAATTTAGGCTTTTTTATGAATCAGTAAACATGACTTATAAGTTCTTAAATAATCCAAAATGGACTTGCAAAGTTACATTCATAATTCATGACCATTGGACAATGATCTTCTCCAATATACTAAAACTACTTTATAAAGTTAACAATTTATCTCCGTCTTCTGCTTACTTCTGATTATAATATTGCATCCTTCAGTTACGCAAAAGCACGTTAACATCAGCTCACAATTCTCTAGTGAACATTCGTGGACGATCCCCGCTGCTGGTGGAACTGGATGGATTGTAAACCACCTAACGCTTATACTCCTCAACCTCTAAAGGATCATCATCAGCAGTTGGGAGCCACACCGTCTTCTAAGTCAACTCTTACTCACAAATACAACCATAACCAACTTCACCGTCTTAAAATACCAACTACGTCAATGTCACCAATGTCCATGGCTCCTTTAACAAGCAGAACTCCCACAAACCGAATGATGAAAACAAGAGGGGCACGGGTGTCTCCTATTTCAATGAAGGATGATGGCAGCCCGCCGTATTCTTCAGTTCCAAACTACATGAGCCCGACCGTGTCAGCAATAGCTAAAGCATGCAATTCTAACAACTAATAGTATTCCCAAGGATAGGTTCACCCCGAGCACTCGAGGTAGCAAGTCATCTAAAAGAAGGTTTTGGTTCCCTTTTACACCAAACAATAAGTGAAATAAGCCGTCAGCGTTTATCGGGGACATAAGCATGGATTCTTTGCGATGGTTGTAGCAAATTACTTGTTCGTATTATATTCATTTCAGGTTGTCTGTATATTTTCAAATTTTAAGATACTATTATTTCTTTACATGTTGGAAATTCATCAACTTGTGTATCATAGTTTCAAAAGGCCCGTGTCTCGTGCAGTGATCCTACGTTTTTAATGTGACTCGATTGTTGGTAAACTGCTGGTCTCTCCTTCTGATTGTTCTGCTCAAATTGATGAGATCTCATGCTGCAATTTGCTTTGCTTGTTTACAGTAGTAAATTACTGTGATTACCTTTTTCTTCAGTTGATATGACTTTTAAGTAGTTAGTATGGATCCGTCAAGACGAAAAATAAAAATAAGAAGAATGAGAAATGTTTTCAGCAACACATTTCAAATGAACAAAGAGAATTTCATGGGAGATGCATCTCTTTTTGTAGGTGCATGGGCTGCATCTGAAATGCGCGGATGTGGTTATTTCTCATCGTTCTCATTTCATTTTTATTTCTTATTTGATCCTACTCATGTTTTATAATGTTACAAATAACTTATAAAATATTAAAAATCAAACAACCCAAAGAGGCAAAGACCATAGAAAGTAAAACTAATGCAAACTAGCATTAAAAAAAATAATAAAGAAAAAAATACAAAAAAAGATCAGGGTTTACCATCCCACATCGAGCTTTGAAGGAAAGTAGCAAGAAAAGATGTTATTATAAATAGGGAGGGAAAGTTAGTGTTAAAGGTAGGGAGGTTCAAAGTTTGAAAAAACCGGTTGGTGCTTATGAGCGTCGGTTAATTTGATAACTTGGGCTCATATGTGACAATTGGTTTATTTAAATTTTTTACAAACCAACAATTTTATAAGAAAAACTTTTGGTTCTATCATTTTAGAGATATTAGGTGGTATTTTTTGTGAGTTCTAGGATAATGTTAAAGATGCATCCAACGTAGAATTCAAAATGGACTTGCAAGGAGATACAGTCATAATTTGTAACCATTGTACAATGATTTTTGATTTCAAAAGAAAATTGAAACTGTTGGTTAAATGTAAAAACAATGATTTTGTTCAAAAAAAGCACAAGCAAAACTACAATGACATTTACTAATCGTAGTGTAAAGCTCGAGTATAGTAATAGGTCTGAACCCAAATATCTTCTTACACATAAAGTGTGAGTTTAAGATAAACATTCTGAATCTACTAGGTGGTTGAAGGGTGTTCCTATTAAGATAAACATTTTTGCTTGGCGAGCTCGGCGTGATTGTCTTCCTACTAGGATTAATCTGATTCGTAGAGGTATTACTTTGGAGTCGTCTTCCTGCCCTCTTTGTCTCACATGTGAGGAAGATGTTTCCCATGTCTTATTTCGGTGTTCTTTGGCTCGGGCGGTTTTACGGCGCGTGTGTCGATGGTGGGACTTAGAGTGGCAGAGTTGGTCCTCGTTTTCGGAGTGGTCTTCATGGTTTTCTTCTATTCGGCTTTCTTCTAAAGTTAAAAGCTTATTAGAAGGCGTTTTCTATGTTGCTTGGTGGTATATATGGGGGCTTTGGAACCGTTCTATTTTTGATTCTACCCCGCCTACTCATTCGGTGATCTTCGACGATATCGTGTCTAATTCCTTTCATTGGTGTTATAATAGATGTAATAGGATGTTTTCTTGGGATACTTGGCTTAAAAACCCTCATTTGATTTCTTTGTAATGTTTGTTCTAGCACCTTGCTAGTTAATAAAATGTCGCCGTTAAAAAAAAAATGTGAGTTTAGGACCCAACCTAAAGATCCGGGGTGTGTACTGTAAAAACTTTAGCCATTTATTCACATTAAATACCAGTAAGAACATGAAAAAATCGTCCAACTCACACACCAAACCTATCTTCACATAATCAAATGCATGACCTAAAACCATTCACACTTAAAAATCTACACACTTTAAGCTATTAAATTAACGTGGCATCACCTATTAATCTCTTGTGGTATTCAATTAGACCAAACATGAACCAAACCATGGCCATTTCCTGTATAAATCTCGTTTCGCTCTTCATCATAGTAAAGGGCTGTTATGTCTTCAAGTGCCTCTCCAATCATAAAATACTGGAGTTTCCATCAGCTTGTTTAGTAATCAGGCAAGTTTCTAAGTTCTAACACCAACTTGTTTACTTACTGTGCAAGGTCTTTAAATCGCAAACAGAATATATTAAAAATCATATGATATGGATGAGTAGGTTTGTAAACGAACTAAACGTTTAATGAACATTTCATGAACCGCGTTTATGATTTTATCAATTGAATGAACATGAACAAAATTTCGTGTTGATTTAGTTAAATGTTCTTTCGTTTACGTTCTTGAATGTCCGATTATATGTTCGCTAATGTTTGCTTATATTCATTTATGTATGTTTATTTTTTCATGTTCAAATTTGGTATATTTTTATTAGATACTTTTAGGCGTATTTAGACAAACGAACACACAAAATGATATGTTATATATATTTTGAATATTTATATATGTTCTTTTAGGTTCGTTCGTTTAACACCTTGATGAACGAACATATGCAAACATAAACAACCTATTTTCTTAATGTACGAAAAAAGAAATTCGGTCCATATAAGCGCTCATGTATGTTCATTTGTCTGGTTAAACTTAAATGAACGCACACAAACAATCCTCCGTCCGTGTTCGTCCGGTTCGTTTACAACCTACGGAGTGTATACTAGTCACACTATTTTTCACTCATGGAACATTACATGAGACTTTTTCAGATAATAAACAAATACAACCAAATTCTGTTGTCCCCAACTTCTCATCCACAATCTTATTGATTGCTAGTCAACTTTACAATGACATGCATTAACATAAACGACCACGTGAAGTAGGAATTGAATGGAAAAATTCTCCTTGCCCGTCCATCCGATTGTTGTAGTGAATGTAGCTAAATATGCAGCCACAAGCTCCAATGCCTCAGATGAAAAAGAAAAAAACGTTTGCAAGCAGTTGTTATTGTTTATAACAAGTCTCTTTGTCTAGCAATTCAAGGGTTTCCCCACATATATCCATGTTAATCGTGTAGCGATAATCTGAATCAATCTCGAGTGCATAATGTACCCCTGTGGATGGATTATAACCTTGAAAATTCTCAACTTCAAGATTCTTTAACTTAAAAGCATTAGACCAAGATGCAACATTATCATTATCCTCTCTTCTAATCCACACCCACCTTTTATAACTATTGTTCGAAATCACCGCTAAAGAATCTTTGATGAATGTTAGGCGATTACTCAACCAATCGGGTTTTGGCGAAGAAATCATGCCAAAAACATGAGTACTCAAGTTGAGTGTCAGTATGCAATAATGGGCTATGTTATTTGTTTCGCATTTGACCACCCAATGCAGTGCTCCATATGCAAAACAACCATGTGATTTCACTTTAGAAAACCGACAAGCAGTAGGGACCTGAATCTCAAGAATTAGTCTTAATGGAATAAACATAAGAAGTATGTACACATAAACCGACAATCTTGTAATCATCAGTAATTGGGTCGAAACCAAACCCAAAATACAGACCACGGTGTCTACACGGATGATCCGGAATGGCCAGTTTACGCCTAACTGAAGGATTCCATAAAATAACTGATTTGTCGTGTATATTCGTACACATGCAGATAACTCCAAAACATGACCCAACAATTTTCAAACTACTCATAGTGAACTTTGCTAATTCTCTGCTAGTGTATTTGTCTGTTAATAGTGACCAATCAACATAAGACCCTTCATCGGAGCATTTCGTCAGTCTAAAAAGGATTTTTTTACGCGTTGTTGTTGTAGCAGATCTAATAGCGTGCTTGCGGATGAAATTAGGGCTAGATATACGACAATGCCATGATTTAGAGACAGATCTAAATCGGAGGAGGGATTTGGGTGGCAGTCTTTCAAGGATTTCATCAATCAACTCTTCACATATATAATCTGACATCATTTGATTCTGCATTGAGATAATAAAACACAATCATTTTATGCATGCAAAATAAACAATTAATTTACTTATATCAGTTACTCCGTAACATTTTTTGACTTTTGCCTAAAGAAGGTTATAAAACTTGTTGAACACAAATTGTATACTGAATAGTTATGAAGATCAAAGTTTGATAAACTTAAAAAAATAAAAAAAGGCCATTATTAACTTAAAGGTCAAGGTATAGTTTGATTATTCATGCAACTTACCACAGTTTTTATAGATCAATTTAGTTCTAGTTACAATTGGTACATGTAGAGCCTGATTAGAATGTTACTTTAACATGATATAGACTAGGAATGAGATCAAATGAGAAAACATTAACTTGAGAATTTAACGTGAAAATTCATTTAGTAGCCTTGATTCATAGTGTTTGTATATAGAAATATCTTTTTGGTTGACAATGCAAACGGGTGATTCACAATAGTCATTTTAGTGTAAATTCACTGAAATTTTGTAAGCTGATTCAACATTTTGACTTGCACTTATATGCTATTTTGCAAAGAATATAAACCAAATTTTAGATTTATAAAACTTTGAATCACCTGTGTGCTTCTAATCAACTAAAAAACATAACTATGAAAAAAAAATATATTTCGCAATTTCTTACAGAAAATAGAGTCAACAGACTAGAGACTTAGGGTGTGTTTGTTTGATGTTTAAGGTCTGAATCTGACTACCATATCTTACTGGTAAGAGGTGGCTAGAAAGTTTAAATCTGAACGAAATAATGTTGTTTGTTTTTGTATAATTGTCCGATTGATTTTAAGTGCTCGTTTATGCAAATTGTTTATTAAACCAACGCAATGCAATAATAAGTAACTTATGTAAATATGAAACAAGACTTTTTATCATAAATATAACATAGTTTATAAACCATCAAATATATTATATTAACACAAGTTTTCAATCTCTTATCGAGTAAGAGACAATAAGACAACCCCCTCACCTCTTATTTGAGTAAAATGTTATATGTGTGACTCAAAAGAAATAAAACAAACAACACTAATGTCTAACCACCTCTTACCGTCTCTGACTCGGTAAGAGTAAGAGGCTAATAAGAAATTTTTTCAAAAAACAAACACACCCTTATAATTCATTTGTGGGATAATCTATTAGAGCATGGTCAACGCGACAATTCTAATTTTCTGATTGATGTCACTAAACTATTTATTAACCTATCTGCTGGATAGCATAAACCAAAAATATTAAGTTAAAGTGCTATTAGCAAATAATACTAAGAGATAACTCACCTCAAGAAGAAGAAAAGGGGACTTATATGGATTATGAAATTAGGATGAAAAAAAAATCGTCGTATATATATATGGAGAGGACATAGGGTTCTTTTGGCTTATATAGTTTTGCTCTATGGGCCCAGCCTGGTTATATATATATTTTTTTCATAAATGGGCTACTTGGCTACACATTTTAAATACCTTTTTTAATAACCATCATTTAAAAGACGCATGAACAATAGTAAGGCTGCCCCTGGTAGATGTAAACGATCGACTCTCGCGATCGGTTCTTACTCGATCGTCCTACTGTCGGAAATTGATCGTGGGTCACTTTTTTTGTATCTTGGTCGAGTTTGCGATCGAGATTTTCTTTGTAAATTTTGTGTGCATTTAATATTAAAATATTTATTTCCTTGTCGCCCTTACCGGGACACTCAATCGCCTAAAGGTCACTGGAGAGAGAAAACTGACGTGACATAGAAAATGAGAGGGATTGGGATCCCTTATGGGGGCAGCCTAACCACGAGTCTTGGAATCTACGACGAGTGCAAGTACTCTTTCAGTCTGTAAAGTTAAACTATAGGGACAGTAAGATTCAAGCTCTGTTAAGTCCAATAACATCTATTGTTGTAGACTAGATATACCTGCTCGAAAAGATTGGGGCGTGTAAAAGCTTTAGCCATTTATTCACATTAAATACCAGTAAGAACATGAAAAATCGTCCAACTCACATACCAAACCTATATCTTCACATAATCAACTGTGTGACCTAAAACCATTCACACTTAAAAATCTACACACTTTAACCTATTAAATTAACGTGGCATCGCCTATTAATCTCTTATGGTATTCAATTAGACCAAACATGAACCAAACCATGGCCATTTCCTGTATAAATCTCGTTTCGCTCTTCATCATAGTAAAGGGCTGTTATGTCTTCAAGTGCCTCTCCAATCATATTACCACCAATCATTTTTTGCTTCTTATTTACATCTTCACTCAGAACTGCATTGCTTGAGTTGATTCTAGCTACGGATTTTCCTGTCCATATGTTGCTGATATTAATCGAACCAGCTGCATTACAAAGCTAATGTCAGAAATCTTATGACGAAGACACACAAATGCATGCTTTACATACGCAGACAAAAATACAAGCACAGATTTCTAAAATATTTTGATATGTTTAAACTAAAAAGAATGTAAGAAATAAGATCACGTTCAGTAAAAAGACATGCACACTCGAATACGAATTTGATCCTCAAAGGCTCAAACAAAAATATCATGATGTATGTATGATGCATCAGATATGAAAGCATTATTCTATGGAGCATGTTCCAACCTTTTTATAAGCTTTAGGATTGAACCATGTTAACAATAAGATTTAATCATGTTGGTATTGTAAGGTATAGATAAAATTGATTAAACAAATATACCTTTCTCATCAGTCCATTGATCATTTAAGTTACTCTTGCAGAAAGAAATTATAACGTCTTGATCACTCGTGATATAGATGTTATTCGTATTGCAGTCCGCATGCCATAACTCGTGATCCTCAAATGATGTCACAAGCTCTCCTCGGAAGTTCCAAACAGAAACAGTACGATTTCTGAATGTCAAAAACAGCTGATTCTCGTATAGAAAAATAAATGCAGATGGAGTCATGAACTCGGTTTTACTAACTTCTTTCACGTCAGCATTGCGTACCTACAATAGTGGAAGCAGTTAATGGAGTTGGACATATATAAAACCGTGCCAAAATTTATAAGAAATAAAGTTTAAACATACATCACGTATCTGAAGATTCTCATCGTCTTGCTTAACAAGAAGCTTTTCATTGAATTGCTCTATAAAATCCACTTTCTTATTCCGATGAAGTAGATGATTAAAATCTTTTAAAACTGTGCCATCTTCGATTGATAGTATCTTTAGAGGAACGTGCCCTTGAGCCCTTTTATAAATCAATAACATGATTCCGGGGCTGTTCCAAACAAAATCGAAAGCATGAATAGAGGATATCAGAAAAGCAACTAAATAGGAATAAAACATATAGAAATCAAGATATATATTCTTCCAGACACAAAAAAACATGGTTTCCCTCTCTATTCAAGATCAAATGCTCAACTACTCAAATGAAATGGCATCGTATTTATACTTACGCAGCTTTGTACATCAAATGACTACGTCAGTCACCTTTCAAATTTAAAAGTAAACCAAAAGGTCCGTCTACAAGCAAATTGAACTTAGTCTAACACCATATGTACTTGATACAATATAAGGCATGTGGTGTTTGGCTTAGTTGGTTGATTTTGTATGATCGATGAGTTATGTATCACTTATCACCAGCCAGAGGTTTCAAAAGAAAAAACAAATATCAGATTAACATTTTTTTGTTATAGCACTATAAAGATCGCACGTCAACTAGCCACATTGTATAAATTTATCACATAAATTATGATGTTCTCATATAGTAATATGGTACTCTCGGCTTGTTATTAATGTATTTTTGAAAAAGAAATTTATTAGTGGATCTTCTGGGCACCACATCCATAGACCCACGAGTCTAGAAGATTACAAAGAGGTCAATCCAAAATGGATAGTGGCGAGGTCCCCAAGAAGTGTTATAGCCTGTATATATTAATATAAATTTTATCACAGGAACCTCAACCAGTAATAAGTGAAGGCACAAATCTAACCAATCATACAAAATTAACCAGCTAACTGTTATAATTTGTATTTACTAGTTAATAAGTCTTTTCAATGGATGGTTTGCAACGTTTCCCTCCATAAATTTATAGTAGCATACATTGTATTTCATATACAAGAAATTCAGAAATTAAAAACCTGATCTTGATTTCATCTACATCTTTGTCTGTTACAGAGTATAACAGCGTATAATTCTTCAGGTCAAAGACGTTGTATATGCTTAAAAGAAAAAGAGAATAAAAGTCAGCAACTAAACTAATAAAACCAATGAACAAGTGCTAAGATAAAAAAGAAAGGTACCTATCTTGCGCAGAGTAGGTAAGCACCTTCCCGTTGACATCATCAAACTCAACAAAGCCAGGCCACTTCAACGACTCAGACTCAAAAAGAGGAAAACCAGCATCCGGTTGACCTCTTTGTATGTATCTATCATAGCAGATAAGTTCAAATATAAATACATATATGCAAGTGCTTCTTCTAATAATGTATATGAAGGCACACCATATCAACTATGTAATTAATCTCCAATTTGGTCACTTGCACCTAAAAGGTAAAACGGGAGGGCCAAATATGAAAGCAACCCAATTCCATAATTTTGAGCTAACCAGAAGGGAACATTCATATAATTTACTCTAAAATCAAGGAGAAGATAAACCTACTCTAGACTTGTTGATCTGCATTTGAGTGAACTGAAATTGTCTGAAGCATAAACTGAAACCGTAATTAACGAGTCATTATTTTTATTGTAAAACAAGCTACGGATGACTTCATCTGGAAAGATATTCAGGATACATATCCTCTTGTTTGTATCTGCATTTATAAGTGCCAGCAAAAAGGAACTTCATATAAGACTGTTCTAACTTTACATATAATAAGAGATCGTTAAAAATAGGAGATCATCAGAATTACCTCTACTAAAAGCTGCACAAACACCAGAAATTGCAAGAGCGAATACAATGCCATGTGCTGCTACTATTTCAACGACTTTTGACCTTTTCATCAAGAATGGTAATACAAACAATGAGTATCCCTTTGGATCATGGGTATCATATTGCTCCTGGTACAATCATGAGTAAGATTATTAAGCACGATATTGACATTCTATTTATTGTTAAAAGGAACAAACTTTGATGATAAAAACAAATATAAAGCTTCTCATCTACACGACTCTTCTTTCGGCATGCCAAGATAAGCTGATTTTGGACATTAGGTCTCTCTGTCCAAGTTCACTGACCTATTTGTTGTAATATGTATTATTGGAGACTTCCATTCACTTGTAAACACGGCTTTGGAATATGTTTAGGCATAACCACTAATACTGGCAGTGATACTTTCCTCTTAAGAACAGACTTTGCAATTTACTTCATATGCTTTCTTACTCTTAACATTAATAATTACCGCTGCTCAGTCCTGTATTGCTGCTTCTGCTGACTCTAGTGATTACAGAGCCTCAAGCATTACTAATTACATTATTCAATCAAAAATTGAAAAAACACACAATACCCACTCAATAAACTTGCATTAAGCCACTAACAAAACTAGTGCAAATACATAAATTCATGCACATCGCTCATATAAAAAACAAGTTCGGTTTTAATTTCAGCCTACATTATGGTGTTCGGGATAAATTTGCTCATTTATTTCTGCATATAAGCAGTTCGGAAACAAATTTCTACTTCTCTGCTCATTTTTATGTGCAATAAGCAGTTTCCAATAAGCAGGTCGGGATACAGTTGTTTCAAATTGCCCATTTGACATTAGGAAAAAGTTACTGTTTTACCCTCATATCTAACCTTTAACCCTTTAAAATTAACTGTTTTCACGTGCTGCATCATCTTTACAGCATACACAAAGCCAAACACTATCTCCCGAACTACTTACTTCCACTTATAAGCACAATAATCAATATCTTAGACATAATAGTATGATCAACTAGTACAAATACATTACTTCATACATGTACGACATAATGCTTAACACATATGTACAGAAAAGAAGTCACTTTTGGCTTCTAACTTAAACTAAAGCTTATCCGGGATTGCTTAACTTTTTCAGCAGATAAGCCGTTCGGAAACAAACTTCTACTCATCAGCTCATTTTGACGTATAATATACAGTTTCCGACTCCACTAGCTTCAAAGTGCTTATAAATCACTCTCTTACCCAAAAATCTGACGTTCGACACTTTCTTACCAATTACTCTTCCACTTTTTTACGGCAAAACCAAATTCAAACACCATAGGGTATGTTTGGCAGCGAGCCTTAAGGAGCGTTTTGAAGCAACTAGCGTTCAGCATTCCTAATTTTTCTAAACGCTCCAAATCAAAATGCTACTTGAAGGAGCATTTACTAACAACTAGCGTTTACACTTAATAACTACAAGTATACAACTATGCTACCAAATACTTTATCAAAACAAATGGCTGCTGCTTCGTGCTACTTCTACTCATCAGCTCATTTTCACGTATAATAGACAGTTTCCGACTCCACTAGCTTCAAAATGCTTATAAATCACTCTCTTACCCAAAAATCTGACGTTTAACACATTATTCTAAAATATTCAAGCGACACTTTCTTACCAATTACTCTTCCACTTTTATACGGCATAACCAAATTCAAACAGCTACTTGAAGCAACTAGCGTTCAGCATTCCTAATTTTTCTAAACGCTACTTGAAGGAGCATTTACTAGCATCTAGCGTTTACACTTAATAACTACAACTATACAGCTACGTTACCAAACGCTTTATCAAAACAAACACCTACGGCTATTAGCGCAACCACCAAAACCGTAAACATATCCGTATCATCATCATCATCATCTAATTCTATACATACATTTCAATATAATCATAAAAAATATCGAAAAAAATATAATAATTATACCGTTAAGCGAATGTTGCGAAAACGATGAGCAGGATCAGTAACAGAACACAAACGACGTCGTTTCGACGATACCTCACGCCTAAACAGCTTCTTAACACTATTATTAACCGATAACCAGTTGTTTAAATCGCGTCTCTTAGTAGCCACCACGCGCCGACGGTTACCACACGCGCCGCCCCTCGCCGCCGTGATCCGGCGACTAGTGGTGCTACTACTACTGAAGCCTTCCATTGTTCATTCAGGTTTTTTTTTATTTGAATTTGAAGTGAATTGAATTGGGATTGATTTGGTTTTAATAAATGGAAAGTGTATTATTATTCTTGTTAAGTTTTTGTTTAGCGCACGTGGGAAGTTAATTGGAGTAGGGTTTAGGAAGTTAATTGGAGTAGGGCTGAGCATCGAAGGTTCAAAACCGAACCGGACAGACAGCCCGTCGGTTCGGTTTTGGTTTCAGGTTAGTTTGGTTTGGCCCAAAACCGACAAAAACATACTAAAATACACCTAGACCGACAAAACCGAATCGAACCGACGAAAAACCAAACCGAGCTGACAACATTCGGTTCGGTTTCGGTTCACGTTTTTCACGGTTTTCGGTCTTCGGTTTTGTCGGTTCGGGTCGGTTTATGACTGACGCTCAGCCCTAACTTGGAGTATATTCATTGATGGATTTTGCTACATCTACATAAAAACCCTACAAAAACCTCCCACTCGTTGATGTGTCAGTGGGTGATTGGCTTTTTGTGGGATCCACATCCCACTAAAAACCAATCACCCGCTAACACGTTAGCGAGTGGAAGTAGCATACCTCTTCATTGATTGGTCTTTTTGGGGCAAGTAATTATCGGTGGGCATGTCTGGCTAAGCTTATTTAATATAAGCTGATTTGGGCTTATTTTTTATAAGCTTTGATTTTGCGGCTTATTTTAAACTAGTCAGCTTATATAAATTTATTATGATATGATAAACTTATATAAGCCCCAATTTTACGGCTTATTTTGAGACTTGTCGGCTTTTATAAGTTTATCATATCATAATAAATTTATATAAACCGATAACTCTCAAAATAAGTCACAAAATCGGAGCTTATAAAAAATAAGCCCAAATAGGCTTATGTAAAATAAGCTTAGCTAAACAGGGCCTAAGAGCGGAGACAATGTTGGAGATAGAGATATTATAAAAAATGATTATTTTTATAAGCTACGTAATTTTATATTATCAAAGATTATAGATTTAAAAAAAAAAAAAAATCTTTTATAAGTTTTGTTTGTCAAACAAATATTATTTTTTAAATTGCTTATCTTTTTTAAATAAGCATAATATCTCCATAAACTACATGAAGTAGCATTTAATTTTAAAAGATAATGAAAAATTATTTTTCTAAAATCACTGATAAGTTATGTCTGTCAAACAAAACTTATATTTTAATAGGCTTATTTTATCAAAAAATAATCATAATCTTCTCAAAAGCTAGTGTGCCAAACATGTCCATATTCATGTGATACTCACATTCATCAGAGTAACTCTATTATTAAACAAGTGTAATAAGACCATGAAACTTACCACCCAAACCGTACCCTACTTTATGATTAGGATTGAGATCCTCTAATGTTGAGTTCAACATGACTAGTCATGTTGTCTCACATAAGAGATAGTAGTCCCCACAAAATGACCCGCTTTGAATTTAAGTAAAGGACCCACTAAAATATTATGTGAGACAACATGACTAATCATGTTAAACTCAACATTAGAGGATCTCAATCCTTATGATTAAAGCAATGATTTTCCACACCTTAGCAACAAAATAGGCCCTCCATCATTAGGTAACATATCACTTTGTAACTCCACACCTTTGAAAGGTGGCATTCATCTTTATAATCAATTATTGTCATAATAAATATGTAAATCCGAGTGATCAAGTAAAAGTAGCGATTTCTTGTAAAAGTCCATGACGAATGAGCTCCACTCCAGAAATCCCAAGATTCTTGATGTGTTGTGAGCAAGGTTCGCAAACATCAAGTGTGGTATAGTGTCTTTCATGTATATGAGTGTCAATTATAGGTTCACCACTCTTAACAAACCTCAATATGGTATCTACTGGTACGCCAATTGTGAATAGCTTTTTAAAATACGAATCACGCTCCAAACACAACAAAAGACTCGCTTAGCTTACAAACGGACATGGACACACTTGGGTATAACTCGTTTTTTAAGGTATCTGATAGCTCTACCACTTTAAATTCTTTGGTAATCAAATTAAATGACACAATCATATGATTTGTGATAACTTCACCATCATCAACAAAAATCATTTCACAAGCACCCCAAAAAATAAATATATCTATAACAACCTGAGTTGACGTATTAAGTTCAATTGATTCATGCGGCAACTTACTACATGAAATCACATTCCAAACCCCCTAACTCAATGTAAAAACTTCAACATACCAAGGAATGTTTAATTGCATGTATGTTCCATTTGATTTTCTTCAATGACTAATTTCATAATATACAATTCATTATCTATTTTCTTCGCTCTTTAAAATGCATGGGCCTTAGCCAGTTTCGTAATACTCAAAACAAATCGAAAAAGATGAATCTTACCTCACATAAGCTGAAATCACATAAATGTTATTGTGTCTCCCATTAAAAGCAAAAAAAAAAAAAGGATCAAAATGGTTATTTGCGACTAAAGTGACAACCTCAGGAATACCACAACAAACTTAGTCTATAGAAAGTGCTTCAAACTTTATGATCATAAGAAACCAAACATACTCATATATATATAACATATGAACCATTATTTTATAACCAAAATTATTTATTTGTAGGTTTCTAAATATAATATAAGTCTGTCAAATGTTTGGTAGAAACTGTTGGAAAATATGGTCTATATTTGGGTTTGAATGACAATTGATGGTCATAAAATACACTAATGGGTGTTAACACAAAAGTTAATGTGTGGTCAAATGTAACGACCAAATTAATTTTTTGTTCATGAGCCATTAGTATAATTAATTATCGGACCGTTTTTCTTGATCTCATTTCACTATATATTGAGAGGTCTTCTCTCATTTCACTACACCAATAAATACTATTCATATCCTCTCATTCCGTTTATTTTGCGGCGAAGGGCGGCCATGATCCGTCGACTACTGGTACTACTACTACTATTGAAGCTTTCCATTGTTCATTCAGAAAGCTAATCCTAGGTATTTGAATTTGAATTTGAATTTGAATTTATTATTATATAAGTTGTATTATTGAAAAGAAATGAATGAATTTGATTTGAATTGAATTGGGATTGATTTTGGTTTTAATAAATGGAAGTGTATTATTGGTGGAATGGGAGATGTAGATGGATTATTATTTTTATAAACTACGTGAAGCAGCATTTGATTTCAAGAGACGATGAACATTTTTTTTTAAATCACTCATAAATTATGTCTGTCAAACAAAACTTATATTTTAATAAGCTTATTTTATCAAAAAATAATCATAATCTTCTCAAAAGCTAGTGTGCCAAACATGTTCATATTCATGTGATACTCACATTCATTAGAGTAACTCTATTATTAAACAAGTGTAATAAGACCATGAAACTTATCACCCAAAATGTACTCCACTTTATGATTAAAGCAATGATTTTCCACACATTAACAATAGAATAAGCCCTCCCTCCTTAGGTAACATATCACTTTGTTAATCCACACCTTGAAAGGTGGCCTTCATCTTTTAATTAATTATTGTCATAATAAATATGTAAATCTGAAAGATCAAGTAAAGTAATGATTCCTTGTAAAAGTACATGACGAATGAGCTCCATACTATAGAAATCCCAAGATTCTTGATGTGTTGTGAGCAAGGTTCGCAAACAAAGTGTGATATAGTGTCTTTCATGCATATGAGTGTCAACTATAGGTTCACGACTCTTAATAAACCTCAATATTTTATCTACTAGTGCGCCAATTGTTAATAGCTTTCTAAAAAACGAATCACGCTCCATCACCCATACATCACAACAAAATGCTTCCTCGGCCTTAATGTATCCAAACACAACAAGAGACTCGCTTAGCTTACAAACAGACACGGATACACGTGAGTATAACTCGTTTGTTAAGGTATTTGGTAGCTCTACCACTTTGAATTCCTTTGTAATCAAATCAAATGACACAACCATATGATTTGTGACAACTTCACTATCATCAACAAAAATCATTTCACAAGCACCCAAATAAATAAATCTATCTATAACAACCTGAGTTGACGTATTAAATTCAATTGATTCATGAGGCAACTTACCACACAAAATCACATTCCAAACCCCCTAACTCAATTTAAAAACTTCAACATACCAAGATATGTTTAATTGCATGTATGTTCCAGTTATTTTCTTCAATGACTAATTTCATAATACATAATTCATTATCTATTTTCTTCGCTCTTTAAAATGCACGGGCCTTTTAGCCGCTAAAAGGATAGCCCCCCAAGGTCCAAACGGTCAAAGGCATTCAACAATTGTTTATCGCTGGAAACATAAACCCTTGAAAAAAAATGTCAGACAACATTCCTTTCGACATCCAAATGGAAATCATCAGAAAAGATTATGATGTCAAGTCACTTATTCAATTCAGGCCAGTTTCCAAACCATGGAAGTCTTTCATTGACAGCTATGAGTTTATCAAAGGTTACGGCGCCCGCCACACACAGCCACATAGTTTTATTCTAAGCTACAAAGTTGATAAGAAGTTTAAATACATATGTTTTGTAGACGATGATAAGAATGAAGCTTTTAAGGTAAAACAACAAGAGTTAGCTCCATCTTGTTGGTGATTTTAGTGTCATCGACGACCATTTAGGTAATGACGATTTACTAGATGCTAATGAGATTTTTTTATTTCGCTCGGATACGAGTTAGGGAAGTGTGGAGTGCACTCTCGTTGAGTTAATATGTTTTCGACCATGACCAAATTGCAGGGGTCAAGGGCAGAGCCCCTTGCTGGGGTCCCACTGACCTAATTTCCCAAACAATATATTTAGTGCTCCAACCGGTTTTCCACTAATTTTCCCAACCATTGTGACTGTTGGAAAAACAATTGTGAAAGTTGGTTTCAACCAACTTTAACTGCATAACTGTCACATAAACTGTTTTATAGTTTTATATACAGATCTATTGGCCTCATTAAGACATACGAAAAACACATACAATTCCTCTCTTGTTCCTGCTTTATGATCTTGTGCTTAGACACAAAGTGTTTCTCTTCTAGAATTATCCCCGATAGAGATTTCGTGCAACCCATGCATAAGGCATAAATAGGGTTGAAATACTTTATACGGAAAGTGAACTTAACACGATTCTAGTAAGATATCCAAGAACATTACACACCCTACATGAATTTTCTAACACGTGTTGTGTCTCCTTTGCTTAAACAACATCGTGTTTCATACGTTATTGACCGATTAATTACAAATGGGTCGATTCGGGTTATGTTTTATAGCTTATGGCTGTGTGAATTAAAAATCGCTTACAACGAAAAATGCCGAAAGTTGTTCAAAATGTATCTATATTGCATATAATCTACTAATAATTGTTTTCAAACAAATTTTTATTGAAATTATAGGTTTTTTCCATCATCCGAGACACTAATTATTTAGGTTTTTTCAGTCAGTTTTACTTGTTTCCAATCATTACTGAAAATTGACCCGATACCCAACGCACCCATTTTTCACACCTCTTATGCTGTTGATTTTTCCAGTCACTTGTGTGTCATTGTTGTACTGAAAATGGGTTGGCCAGGTCGATACTAGTGTTGGACCTTGTAATTGCTTAAGTCTTGTTGGACAAGGTTCAATTTGTAACAAATAGAAGCCTAAGGGCTAAACCTGTTAGTTAGATAGTTAATAACCGTTTGGCGGTTAAAAGTAATTACTAGCGGTTAAAGTTAGTTAAACCGAATATCGGTTAATGGTAGTTATATTCAGTTAGTGGTAGTTATGGTAGTTAGTTATTCGGTTGTACCCTTTCACGAAGGGTCATGATAACATCAAATAGTCCTGAATATTAAGTGTCAATTTCCCCCGTTAATGCTCGTTATTTATATCATTTATATAGATTTACGCTTGTTTTCCATTTTTTTACACTTTCAGGTAAATTACGAGCATTGGAGCTAAAGAGACGCGGAAATGGAAACATTACTAAAGATTTATCATAGTATGCTTATTTTGAAGAAGTTACGGCGTAACTCATCTCTCACATTACACCGTAACTATTGCGTGACCCAGAAGTCCAACTTATCAAGAGGTTATGGCGTAACTCCTCCCAAAGGTTACGACATAACTCCATTAGGTCAAAATAGGTTCCACGCTGCTGATACTTACGCCGTAACTACTGCATCACTTACGACGTAACCGAGTTTATTGAAGACTACGGCGTAACCACTTATTAGGTTATGCCGTAACTAGCAGATCTAGTGCATTTACAGAGAAATAGAAGGTTACAGCGTAACTAATCTATTGGTTACGCCGTAACCCAGACCTGGCCTATAAATACCCCACGAATTCCAGCATTTCAAAGCATCCCATTCCGCACACAACGCTCTAAGAACGTGGGAAAAGCTCAAGGGAGGTCTAGGGAAGCATACAAAGTTGTTTCCAAGGGAGAAGTCACACCATTACGATAAGCTTTAGCGTTTAATATTTCTTTTACTTTCAATTCATGTATTTCGTACCTTTGAATATTGAATTGATGTGCATGATTAATATGAGCGGCTAAGCACCCTTTGGTGCTAGCCTAGTTATGATTCCTTAATTGTTTTGTTTGTGTTTACCTTAACTTCCGTGCAATTATTTCTAAGTGTATGCATGCATAGTTCTTTGGTAGTCACCCCTGGTTCGGTAGTTTTGAATGGCGATAGAGGCCAATTGCCTAGGAGATATGACCAACTGACCCTAGGTGAGCGGACTGAGATGGGAAGGGTAAGATATGACCAACTGACGA
Organism: Chrysanthemum seticuspe; assembly: GCA_019973895.1. NCBI lineage: Eukaryota > Viridiplantae > Streptophyta > Magnoliopsida > Asterales > Asteraceae > Chrysanthemum > Chrysanthemum seticuspe. The sequence goes on from BPTQ01000009.1 coordinate 316,942,260, forward strand.
CCCTTTCTACTTGTGCGATTTGACCAACTGATCACCTATCGTTTGGATGAACTTAAGAATTAGGGGTGTAGTGTCTAAGTTCCTAACGGCCGGGCACTCACTATTTAGAATCTAGCATGTAGTGGTACTTAATGACTCGTCTTAGGGGACCATGAATAACAGGACTTATGACGGTGCGCCTGATTTCTCTTGTGGTGGCATCTTTGCTGATAGGTTAGGGCGAATTGACCAAATGCTGTCCTCTCGAATTTGACCCCACCTGAAGTAATTAGAAGTAGGTAGACGTAGACATAACTAGTTAGGAGGATTAACTAGGTTAGCACCAATATTCCTCTATTGATTTCTCTTCTACCATTTATTTGCTTTTATATTCTGCATTAGTAGTTTAATTAATTAAAACCCTATCAAACCATTAATATTCTGTGACAATTAGACTTAGTAATTATCCGACACACATAGCTCTTGGGACGACCTCGGCTTTACCATTTACTACACTACACACGACCGGGTACACTGCCCGTTAGTGCATTAGGGTAGACCATAGGTATAGCGAGACACTATAAATATTAAGACCTGGTCAGTAAAACCTGCATCAAGTTTTTGGCGCCGCTGCCGGGGAGTTATATTAGGATTTTTATTTAAGTTTTGTTTTGATATTATGACTCTTAATATGAACGATTATCTCACCACCTCTAATAGTAATCAGGGGATCACCATTCCAGCTCTTGAAGAAAATGTTAAATTCGAATTTTGGGGACTCTGTCTTGATGAACTAAAAAGATGCTACTTTTATGAAACCAAAGACGAAGAAGCACACGAACACATCGCGAAGGTATGTGAGATCGCAGATTTATTTCAAGCACCTGGAGTCTCAAGAGATCATGTTATGATGATGGCTTTTCCTTTTACCCTAAAAGAAAGAGCTAGAGATTGGTTAAAGAAACTTCCATCAGGATCTATTACAACATGGAACACCTTTAAGAAAGCTTTTCTTAAGGAATACCGAACCCCTGCAAAAATCCTTCAACAAGTCGATGAAATTAGGAGGTTTAGCCAAATCTACGATGAACCACTATTTACAGCTTGGGAAAGATTTAACGAAGCCATCCTGAAATGCCCCGAGCATAAACTCAACAAACACGAGCAACTGCAAATATTCTACAACGGGTTGAACATAAAGACTCGACAATTGTTAGACTCTAAAGAACCTATCCCTTTAATGACTGCTGATAAAGGATGGATAAAAGTTGAGGAATTTGCGCTCCATTCGTCACCATGGAACGAAGAGCGGGATGAAAATCCTATAGAGATACAAACAGTGATAAAAAATCTGGAGGAATTTGAAGTAGACATGCAATCCCTTACTGAAGAAGTCAAGATGGTTAAACACAAGTTCGATAAACCCATTGATGGGAGAGTGACGGATCTTGAAAAGGCTGTGAAGATGCTCGTTAAAGAATCTAGCAGAAAATATGATGAGAACGCAAATTTGGTTTGGAATCTCAAGCGAGATTACGATAAAGCACTTAGAACACAAGCAGATGCTATTAGAAGACTTGAAAATCAAGTGGGAAAACTGGCAGAATCTATCAGAGTAAGAGATGAAGGTGACTTGCCTAGCACGACAGAAACAAATCCTCGAGATCTGGCTCACGCTATTACAACAAGAAGTGGATTAAACTATAAGGAACCAGCTTACCCTTCGAACTCGAATGATCTGACTAACGAAACACCCCAAGATAACAATAAAGAAACCAAGGAGGCTCAACCTTCTGTCTAAAAAGTCCGTCCCTACATTCCACCGATTCCATTTCCGGGAAGGATTAAAAAAGAACATGAACGGGTGCTATTTCAAAAATTCATGGAGAAAATTCAACAACTCAACATTAATATTCCTCTCGTTGAAGCCTTGGAGCAAATGCCGAAATATGCCAAATTTATGAAGGATCTCCTTACCCATAGAAGACTTTCTGACCGGACGCAGATTACTTTAAACCAAAGATGCTCTGCTGCTCTTTTAAAAGATATGCCTCTCAAAGAAGAAGATCCAGAGAGTTTCACTTTACCTTGCACTATCGGGGGAATTTTATTCAACAAAGCCCTTGCCGACCTTGGGGCAAGCATTAGTCTTATGCCATTCTCTCTTTATTCATGTTTGGAATTGGGAGAGCTAAAACCAACTAGAATGTGTATCGAGCTGGCTAATAAAACTACTCAATATCCGAAAGGGATAGCTGAAAATGTCCTTGTCATGATCGATAAATTTGTCTTCCCGGTCGACTTCGTGGTTCTGGATATGGAAGAAGATGATATCCCTATTTTGCTCGGAAGACCCTTTCTTGCAACAACACACGCTATGATTGATGTCTTCAACAAGAAGATTTCATTGGAAATTGGTAATGACAAGATTACTTTCGACCTGGAAAAGTCCATGAGATATGCTTCTTTCACCGATGACAACCTTGATGATCTAGACCTTATCGAAGCTAACACTCAGAAACATGCTCAGGAATGTTTTCTTCTTGATCCTCTGAGATCATTAAAATTCGAAGATAATGAGGGGACATCTAGCGATGAAGAAAGCGAAACAGAGGAACTGACCAAGAAGAATCAGACAGTATGTTCAGAAAAAACCCCGGAAGAAGCCGATGCTCCTCCGAAACTTAAGGAGTTACCTCCTCATTTAGAATATGCATTTATCAATGGAGATCAAAATTATCCTGTTGTGATCTCTTCTCTGCTATCTAACGAAGAAAAGGAGTCATTACTACAGGTTTTAAGCAAGCACAAGGGAGCAATTGCATGGAAAGTCTCTGACATTAAAGGAATTAACCCTTCATATTGTTCCCACAAGATACTTATGGAAGATGATTTTAAGCCTGTAGTGCAACCACAAAGGAGATTAAACCCTAAAGTACAAGACATTGTGAAGGACGAAATCATTAAGCTCCTGGATGCGGGTTTAATTTATGCTATTTCCGATAGCCTTTGGGTTAGCCCCATTCATGTTGTGCCAAAGAAAGGAGGAATAACAATGGTCACCAACGAAGATAATGAGCTGATACCAACTAGGACAGTCACTGGCTGGAGGGTGTGCATTGACTACAGAAAATTAAATGATGCCACACGAAAGGATCACTTCCCCCTTCCGTTTATCGATCAGATGCTAGAAAGACTGTCTGGACATGAGTATTACTGCTTCCTCGATGGATTTTCAGGTTACTTTCAAATTCCTATTGCCCCTGAGGATCAAGAAAAGACAACGTTCACCTGCCCTTACGGAACATTCGCCTACCGAAGGATGCCTTTTCGACTATGTAATGCTCCCGCCACATTCCAACGGTGCATGACTGCTATATTCTTTGATATGTGTCAAGATTTTATGGAAGTCTTCATGGATGACTTTTCGGTTTTTGGTAACTCCTTCTCATCCTGTCTTAATAATCTATCTAAAATGCTTGCCAGATGTGAAGAAACCAACCTTGTCCTTAACTGGGAAAAATGTCATTTTATGGTTAAAGAAGGGATTGTTTTGGGGCATAAAATTTCTCAAACTGGGATTGAAGTTGATAAAGCTAAGGTGGATGTTATTTCTAGACTGCCTTATCCGACCAACCTAAAAGGCATTAGGAGTTTTCTTGGGCATGCAGGATTTTATAGACGATTTATAAAAGATTTTTCAAAAACTGCCAAACCCATGACCCAACTCCTAATGAAAGACGCTAAATTTGATTTTAACGATGATTGCAAAAAAGCATTTGACATTTTAAAAGAAAAACTAACTACTGCCCCGGTTATTATTGCTCCTGACTGGGGGCGATTTTGAACTCATGTGCGATGCTAGTGATTATGTTGTTGGAGCTGTTTTAGGACAGAGGGTGGATAAAAAGTTTAAACCCATTTATTATGCTAGTAAAACCTTAAATGAGGCACAAGAGCATTATACAACCACTGAAAAAGAACTCCTGGCTGTAGTATATGCCTTTGATAAATTTAGGTCTTATCTAGTTATGTCAAAAACTATTGTCTACACTGACCATTCTGCTTTGAAGTACTTATTTAATAAGCAGGATGCCAAACCAAGGTTGATTAGATGGGTACTGCTGCTGCAAGAATTTAAAATTGAAATCACGGATAAGAAAGGAGCAGAAAACTTAGCAGCTGATCACCTTTCACGATTAGAAAACCCTGAGCTCGAAGAACTTGATACAGAGACTATTCGGGACTCCTTCCCCGACGAACACCTCATGGCAGTTAGAATTAAAGATTCCAGTGTCGAACCATGGTACGCAGATTTCGCTAATTACCTAGCAGCCAAAGTGTTACCCAGCAACAAAAGCTACGACCAAAAGAAAAAGTTCTTCTCGGATCTTAAGTATTACTTCTGGGATGATCCGTTCCTTTTTAAATCATGCCCTGATGGTATTATTCGAAGATGCGTATTTGGGGAAGAGCAACGAAAAATTCTGGAACATTGCCACAACGGACCTGCAGGAGGACACTATGGAGCCGACAATACTGCTCGAAAGGTTTGTGAGGCCGGATTCTTTTGGCCAAGTATTTTCAAAGACGCCGCAAGGCATGTTAGGGATTGTGACGCTTGTCAGATGGCAGGAAACATCTCTTCACGGAATCAGATGCCACTCAACAATATTATGGTATGTGAGGTTTTTGATGTTTGGGGGATCGATTTTATGGGACCTTTCACTCCATCGAAAAATAAAAGTTATATCCTTGTAGTTGTCGATTATGTTTTGAAGTGGGTTGAAGCAGAGGCCCTACAGACTTGTGACGCTAGGAGTGTCATTCGCTTTTTGAAAAGATTATTCTCCAGGTTTGGGATCCCTAAGACCATCATCAGTGATCGAGGGATGCACTTTTGTAATGCTATTATGGAGAAAGTTCTGAAGAGATACGGGGTACTCCACCGAATGTCTACACCTTATCACCCACAAACCAATGGGCAAACTGAGAACACCAACAGGGCACTCAAACGGATTTTGGAGAAATCCGTCAGCAGTAACAGAAAAGATTGGTCCGACAAACTCGATGAGGCATTATGGGCATTCAGAACGGCCTTCAAAACTCCCCCTTTTAAGATTGTTTACCGAAAAGCATGTCATCTTCCCGTTGAATTGGAACATAAAGCATATTGGGCTCTCAAAAATGCCAACTTGGAGGCTGATATAATCAAGGAACATAGATTTTCCCAAATAAACCATTTAGCTGAATTACGAGACGAAGCATATGATCATGCCAGGGCATACAAAGACAGGACCAAAAGATGGCACAATAAGCGAATCAAGGAGAAAAGATTCGAGGTAGGACATGAAGTTCTCATTTTTAACTCAAGACTCATATTATTCCCTGGAAAAATGAGATCTCGTTGGGTTGGCCCATACACAGTAAGTAAGGTATTCCCTTATGGGACTATTGAAGTTCATAACAAGGAGGGAGTATATTTTAAGGTAAATGGACACCGCGCAAAGATTTATTACGGGCAGGATGTTAGTAAGCTATCTGGTGATGAATTCTTCGCACCGGTCTAGTAACCCCACGTCTCTGAGTCTAACTTAAAGACTCATTAATAAAGAAAAGTGCTCTTTCGGGAGACAACCCGAATTATCCCTTTCTTTTGTTTTTATTTCCTTGGGTTTTGTGTTTTCTAACCATTTTTGCAGGAGACAACGAAGTAATTACTGTTGTAGTTGCTGATCTGAACAGAGTTACGGCGTAACTCATCTTGGTGATTACGCCGTAACCAACATTTTAGCAGCAGAATTCTTGACGCATTACCAATTACGGCGTAATACCATCTCAGTGGTTACGCCGTAACTATTCGCTTCACAGCTCATACCAGGTTTTGCCAGTTACAACGTAACTCTCTCATAGGAGTTACGACGTAACTCTCCTCTGCTTTAATTCTTTCATTTTAAAACACAGTAACCTTGTATTAGTTTTTAAATGAACTTTGTGGGTGTGTTCCCTGTAAACCCTTACGAGACTTCACTCGTCCACTTGGGACACCAAGTGGTTTAAAAGGCTTGTTGCATTCGCTAAATACAACCGTGATTCCTACGAAAGTGAGTTAGGTTTGTTTTTCATTTTATTTTTAGAATTATGCTTGTCGGTATTGTGATTTTAGGGATTGAAGTTTGTTCATGACGCTTAAACGAAGGCACGATCCTTTCTCGTGGGCCTTCTTCTTTTTGGAGCAAATTTCAGGGAAGTTCTCGCTCTAATTCTACCTTTCTCTTCACCTTTATTTTAATGCCTAGTACAAAAGGGACTTTGTACAATTCAAGTGGGGGGACGGGAGTAGAATTATCTCTTGAACTTTATTTCGCCCTCATTTTTCTAGTTTATTTTGAAAAATTATGCCATTTTTAAAATTTTGACATGTTTTTCCAAACCTAACTAGATTAGACCTTAGCCGAGCACATACAACCCTTGATATTACATGGTGAGATTAGCCTTATCCGTTTCCAATATTTTACCCCAAATCTACCAAATTATGAGTGTGCCGGTAGCTTGTAAACTTTAGAACTTGGCCTTTGCATCATTTCGAGACCATAGACGAGGTATGTTGAGTTAGCTCGATGTATTTGGACTTTTCAGTTTTAGAAGGCAGTATTATAGGATTATCACCCAAACAGCCTACCATTGTGAGTCTATCGATTAGTCACCTCGACTTTTTGACCCCCATGTGAAACCCTTTTGTTGCACTCCCCTTTAGTGCAAGATACCCCTAGATACACCCTTATGAGCCATTCCTTTCATTTTGTCACCCCAATATATTGTTTCGTTACACCCTTACACCTTAGCCTACCCTGTAGTCTTTATTTTTAATTGGAAAGTTATCATTTGCCTAAGTTCAAGGTTCGAGTGGAAAGGTTTGGAAATCAAGCTTTCATCGACAACAATTATGAAGATCATTGAAGACCCCCCGAACTCCCATTGTTCATCTCAAGTGGGGGGATGTTATGTTATCATGTTATGTTAAAAAAAAATAGTTGATTGAGTTACGATTTTGTAAAGTGCGATGTTATAAGCACTATAGTATGAGCTTTATTATTTAGTATCGAGGAGGCCACCTCGGTCACATTGGAAGATTGGAGTTGGAGTTATACCAACTGAAGAAGAAAAGGTAGTGTGCCTATCACGACGTCCTCTAATGATACATCTACCTTGCATTTCATGATCTAGTCTCTAGACTTCTAAGCTTGAACTTTGGGCGGACGGTAAGTGGTGATGACTTAGTTGTAGATATAGACTACCTGCTTGTTTTTCATTTTACACCAATTATATATCTCATGTCTTATCCTACCCTTTAGTCATGAAGCATGTCTAGGTGATGCAGCGAGCAATCTTTGGTGTCTTGGCCATGGATTTGGTCATGTATCATTGATTTTGTCCACTTCGCCGTGACATTTTAGTAATGACAAGTCACCCCTTAACCTTTGTCGTGTCTACCCATATTGCCTTCGAGAATTGTTTAGCCCTTAACTCTAGTGGTGGAGATTTGTGTAACCGCCAAGCTTATGATAGAATACATGCTATGACTGTGCGATTGAGTGATCACCCCGAAATTGACACTTAGAATAGTTGAGAGATTTGAGTGTTTGTTCCCCTTTCGTGAGGTGTTCGGCTTTGTTTTATTCTAGCATAAGGGATTTTAAACTCATATTTTCCAGGTTTTGGGAGATATCTTTTTAGGAATCTATCTAATAAGGTATACTTGAGGGCAAGTAGAGTTCAAGTGGGGGGATATTTGATAACATCAAATAGTCCTGAATATTAAGTGTCAATTTCCCCTGTTAATGCTCGTTATTTATATCATTTATATGGATTTACGCTTGTTTTCCATTGTTTTACACTTTCAGGTAAATTACGAGCATTGGAGCTAAAGAGACGCGGAAATGGAAACATTACTAAAGATTTATCACAGTATGCTTATTTTGAAGAAGTTACGGCGTAACTCATCTCTCACATTACGCCGTAACTATTGTATGACCCAGAAGTCCAGCTTATCAAGAGGTTACGGCGTAACTCCTCCCAAAGGTTACGACGTAACTCCATTAGGTCAAAAGAGGTTCCACGCCGCTGATACTTACGCCATAACTACTGCATCACTTACGACGTAACCGATTTTATTGAAGACTACGACGTAACCACTTCTTAGGTTACGCCGTAACTAGCAAATCTAGTGCATTTACAGAGAAATAGAAGGTTACGACATAACTAATCTATTGGTTACGCCGTAACCCAGACCTGGCCTATAAATACCCCATGAATTCCAGCATTTCAAAGCATCCCATTCCACACACAACACTCTAAGAACGTGGGAAAAGCTCAAGGGAGGTCTAGGGAAGCATACGGAGCTGTTTCCAAAGGAGAAGTCACACCATTACGATAAGCTTTAGCGTTTAATATTTCTTTTACTTTCAATTCATGTATTTCGTACCTTTGAATATTGAATTGATGTGCATGATTAATATGAGCGGCTAAGCACCCTTTGGTGCTAGCCTAGTTATGATTCCTTAATTGTTTTGTTTGCGTTTACCTGTACTTCCGTACAATTATTTCTAAGTGTATGCATGCATAGTTCTTTGGTAGTCACCCCTGGTTCGGTAGTTTTGAATGGCGATAGAGGCCAATTGCCTAGGAGATATGACCAACTAACCCTAGGTGAGCGGACTAAGAAGGGAATGGTAAGATATGACCAACTGACGACCCTTTCTACTTGTGCGATTTGACCAACTGATCACCTATCGTTTGGATGAACTTAAGAATTGGGGGGGGGGGGGGGTGTAGTGTCTAAGTTCCTAATGACCGGGCACTCACTATTTAGAGTCTAGCATGTAGCAGTACTTAATGACTCAACTTAGGGGACCAGGAACAACACGACTTATGACGGTGCGCCTGATTTCTCCTGTGGTGGCATCTTTGCTGATAGGTTAGGGCGAATTGACCAAATGCTGTCCTCTCGATATTGACCCCACCTGAAGTAATTGGAAGTAGGTAGACGTAGACATAACTAGTTAGGAGGATTAACTAGGTTAGCACCACTATTCCTCTATTGATTTCTCTTCTACCATTTATTTGCTTTTATATTCTGCATTAATAGTTTAATTAATTAAAACCCTATCAAACCATTAATATTCTATGACAATTAGACTTAGTAATTATCCGACACACATAGCTCTTGTTACGACCTCGGCTTTACCATTTACTACACTATACACGACCGGGTAGACTGCCCGTTAGTGCATTAGGGTGACCATAGGTATAGCTAGACACTATAAATATTAAGACCTGGTCAGTAAAACCTGCATCAGGTCACGATGGTTCATGTACTATAAATAGGGGTCAAGTGTTAGTTTGTAAAAGTGTGTCTCAAATACAATGTAACCACTGTTATATTGATTAGAGTAAATTACACCGTTCGTCCCTGTGGTTTGGGTGAAATCCCTACGCTCGTCCCTCTCTGTTTTTTCTTGCATCATGAATCCTTATAACCAAGTTTCGTCACACTGTTCGTCCCTATCACTAACGGCCGTTATCTTTTTCGTTATCTCAATGGCACCGTTAGACCTAACCAAATGATCACTTGCAGCGTTAGTCCTTTATACTAACGACCGTTAATAACTCAAAATTTTATTAAAGAAAATCTTTTCTACGCGGTTTTTATCGTTTTCGCCAGTTTTCTTACGTTTTTATGCGTTTTCGTCCGATTTTATACGTTTTCGTCTACTTTTTTTACGTTTTTATACAGTTTCTTACGTTGTGATACGGATTTGTCTGTTTTTATACGTTTTTCTTTGTTTTTTACGCTTTTGTCTGTTTTTCTTACGTTTTTGTCCGTTTATATACGTTTTCATACGCTTTTTTCCGTTTTTCTTACGTTTTTGTCCATTTTTATACGTTTTCATTCGTTTTTTACGCTTTTGTCCGTTTTTCTTACGTTTTTGTCCATTTTTATACGGTGTAATTTAAAAAAATGACTTTTTTAATCTGATTAAATTTTTTTTTTCAGATTTAAAAAAAATACGTTTTTTTTAATCTGATTTTTAAAAAAGTTTTTTAATCAGATTACGTTTTAAAATCGGAAAAAACTTTTTTAAAAATCAAGTTTTTAAAAAAATTACGTTTTTTTTTAAATCGGAAAAATCTTTTTTATAAATCAGATAAAAAAAACGTAATTTTTTTTAAATCGAAAAAAACTTTTTTAAAAATCAAATTAAAAAAACGTACTTTTTTTACGTACTTTTTTTAATCGGAAAAAACCTTTTTAAAAATCTGATAAAAAAAACGCAATTTTTTTTTAATCGTCAGATTAAAAAAAAACGTATTTTTTTTAAATCAAAAAAAACTTTTTTGAAAATCAGATAAAAAAAATGTAATTTTTTTTAAATCGGAAAAGATTTTTTTAATAAAATTTTTGAGTTATTAACGGTCGTTAGTATAAAGGACTAACGCTGCAAGTGATCGTTTGGTTAGGACTAACGGTGCCATTGAGATAACGAAAAAGATAACGGCCGTTAGTGATAGGGACGAACAGTGTGACGAAACTTGGTTATAAGGATTCATGATGCAAGAAAAAAAAGGGAGGGACGAGCGTAGGGATTTCACCCAAACCACAGGGACGAATGGTGTAATTTTATAAATGAATCATCTTCTTGTTAATCTTGTGCATTTATCGATCATGGAAATATCAATTAGAAGACCTGTGAAAAATATAACATGGCCTCAGAGCCGAAGGTTTACAAGATTACAAGTTGTGGTTCAAGTTTTTGATCAAGAAGATCAAGAGACCGAGAAGGGATGACACCAAGGATGTTGGGGAAGATAATGCATGATCAGAACCAACGGAAGTTGCAAGATAGCAACGACTTCAATCCAACGAAGATTGAAGGAAACTTTTGTGGGAGCGGCAAGTTTTGATAAGTTTTGATAACCGACACAAAAGGAAGCAAACGTTGACACCAAACGTATTGGTGGGAGAAAACTTAGAAGAACAATTGTTACAACCCCTTGTTGGCGACTGAAATAGCGTGACAACAAAGAAGGGAAGACTCTTGACGCTTAGCGTGGAACAAGAGTAGATGCTATTTTGAAGCAAGAAGAAAAGAACAATTGTTAGGAAGCCTTTGTTGGTGTCTTGCACACGACAACAAAGAAGGAAGAAGAGGCATGTTGCTTTACAACGTGACAAGAGGAAAGGAACGACGTCAAATAGAAACCATTGTGTATAAATAACGAGATACACAAAGAAGAAAAAAAGGTGTTGCTTGTAGATTTGATAAGGTATACCGAGACAACAAAATAATCAAGGATTGTTTGGAGAGACGTTTAGAGCAATACGGAACAACAACAATAACGAAAGAAGGAAGGCAAGCCGATCACTTGCTTTGTTGAAAAAAGAAATACCGACGGGTATTTAGGAGTTGTTGAAGAATACGGTGTGGAATTAAGAAAGAAACAAGGAAGTATTGTGGTACAACGCAGGAAAGGAACAAGCAACATCAGAAAGACAAACAAATTTTCATTTGTTTAGACGTTGAAAGTAATACCGTGGGGTATTAATGAAAGATAGGAAAGCAAACGACTTGCTTTGGTAAATACCAAGAGGTATTTGTTAAGAACTTGTGAAGAACTTGGAACGAAACAACAACAAACAACAAAGTTTAATTGTGGCCAAGAACACGTTGGGTGTTTTTGGAGAAAGAAGCCGAGACAAAAAGGAGGTCTAGGGCACACACGCCTTGTACCAAGTCGGATGCAAAAGAAAGAGAAAGACAACGTGACAAGAAGTAAACAACAAAAAACAACAACACGTTGGTAAGACAGGAAGAAGGAAATAAAGAGACGCGGAGAAGAGCATGAAGACTTGAAGAACAAGACTTAAATAATCAGGGGGGAAATTTTTGGACCTTGTAATTGCATAAGTCTTGTTGGACAAGGTTCAATTTGTAACAAACAGAAGCCTAAGGGCTAAACCTGTTAGTTAGATAGTTAATAACCGTATAGTTAGTTATGGCGGTTATTAGTAGTTAAAGTAGTTAGTTAGTTACTATATTTGGTTATACCCATTAGTGAACCGACATGATGGTTCGATGTAAGGCTATAAATAGCCATCAAATGTACAAATTATATTGTGTGGTTAATAAAAAATGTGTGTTTATCAGTAAAACAAACCCACCATCTGTTACAAAAAGAGTCACTGCACAATATGATGTGCATACCCATACATGTTCATCCATGATTGATCCAAGATCCGTAGGACCTCAACATGGTATCAGAGCATGATGGTTAACGTGGATCGATCATTGCAGTCCAGAAAGTTATCGCCTATGAAGAACAAGAAGACCCGAAAAACATAGCATGAAAAAGAATCATGGAAGACGACCCCGTTTTCGGGCAGAAACGCAAGAAGAATGAAGAACATAAAGAAGGTCATGTTATTTGCAAGATGATACGTTCCAGAAAGAAGTCTTACGCATATATGGCGGGAATAAGACACGACAAGAAAAGGAGTACATAGGAATGGTGAAAAGTTACTATGAGGGAACACAAAGATCCAAGCAGGTAAGCCAAAAGAAGAGGTGGTTGGGAATAGGCCTTGTAAACAAAGTCCACCAGGTTTTGCAGGGGATAAGTGTTGAAATAGAGAATGATTTGAAAAAGATATGTACAAGGACGATGATCAAGAATATTATCCATGGAACGATAAAAGGTGACTAAACATGAAAGAAAGGACAAGTAACAAGGCGATCAAATACACAAGAAGCAAAGAAGGAACGAGACTGCAATTAGGATGAACAAGAACATAGTGAAGATTATGATGTCTTGATTAGGGGAGTGAATGTTCGAATTAAAGTAATCAAGAAATCATAAGAAGTATGTAACAATCGAAAGCCGAAGGGCTGAACCTGTTGTTTAGATAGTTTATAACCGTATAGTTAGTTATGGCGGTTATTAGTAGTTAAAGTAGTTAGTTAGTTACTGTATTTGGTTATACCCATTAGTGAACCGACATGATGGTTCGATGTAAGGCTATAAATAGCCATCAAATGTACAGATTATACTGTGTGGTTAATAAAAAATGTGTGTTTGTCAGTAAAACAAACCCGCCCTCAGTTACAAAAAGAGTCACTGCACAATCTGATGTGCATACCCATACATGTTCATCCATGATTGATCCAAGATCCGTAGGACCTCAACAACTAGTACGTGGTACTTGGAATTGCACGAGAGGACCCTCAAAGGTGCTATTGTTCGCTCAAAGACTATAAAAGTTAATGTTTGTTGATATTTTCTTTGCATTCTTTTGCAGGTTGCTGACGATATGCATGTATTGTGCAGTTGTTGACTTGTTGTAGAAGTATGTGTGGCATTTCAGCGGAGATAATGTTCTGGTTCTCCTTGTTTTTAAATTCTAATAGCACTCGTCTTTTTACCTGAACTTTTGTTTTCACACAATGTAATGGTACTAAAATGTAAAGCTTTCTAACTACTACTGAAGCCACAATGAGTTTATTCCTGCTAATCAGCTCGAATTGTAGGTTATCACAATAGCAACAAACAACAAAATTCGAATCAACAACAAAATATGAATCACACATAAACAAACAAAAGAAAACAAGTGTTATATGGATATCATTACAAGAGGAATTTAAGCATCGAGTTCGAGATTAAGTTCAATAGGCTAAACGTAAAAGACAATTAAAAAAAAAAAAAAAAAAAAAAAAAAAAAAAAAAAAAAAAAGACTCACACTCTCCATCTTCACTGGCTGCTTTCTTCATTATATCATCTAGGTTGTCCAATGTTTTAACTAGGGGATAATTTCTCAATACGGTCTGGCCAAAACCTGAAATCAGGCTCTGTCACCGCGGGACTAGAACAATAATCATAATACTTTTTGAAACCGACCAGCGCACTATATGGTGACCTATAACGTCCCTCAAGGGGTGCATCCACAAATGTAGGTTTGGAAAACCACAGTTGCTCATCATCAAGTTTTTTAACGACACCTTGAGATTTAAACTGATTAAATATCTTTGAATGGTAGACGATAAGAACAATCCCATATAATACTGCATGTATGCAATCTTCTCAGTTAAGTAGATTTTTTTTTGGTTGGTACGTATCTTAGGTTGATTAACGTGAATTTGGGCTTTTTAGTCGATTTCCTAATAAACTCATCTAAACTTATATATATATATATATATATATATATATATATATATATATATATATATATATATATATATATATATATATATATATATTAACTTCAAAACAAATCCAAAAAGATTTCATCAATTGTTGTTATTGCTAGAAACATAAACCCTAGAAAAAAAATATGTCAGACTACATTCCTTTCGACATCCAAATGGAAATCATCAAAAAGGTTTCTGATGTCAAGTCGTTGATTCGATTCAGGTCAGTTTCAAAATCATGGAAGTCTTTTATCGACAGCTCTGACTTTATCAAAGGTTACGGCGCCCGCCACATACAGCCACATAGTTTTATTCTAAGGTACAAAGTTGATAAGAAGTTTAAATACACATGTTTTGTAGACGATGATAACAATGAAACTTTTAAGGTACAACAACAAGAGTTAGATCCATCTGTTGTGTCTCCTTTGCTTGAACAATATCATGTTTTATACATTGTTGGTGCATGTCATGGATTACTTTGTTTGTTTTGTTATGATGAATTTTATTGTCCGCTGAGTGAACAAGATATGGTTTTTATTTGGAACCCTTATATCCGAAAATCATTTGGTCTTGCTGTTGACCCTCATCATGGCTTTGTCTTTGGTTTCAGGGTTTGTCCCGTCACTAGAGATCCTACCATTGTCAAGATTTTATATGAAGATAACATGCCTTGGCATGTTGAAGTTTTTACATTGAGTTCGGGGGTTTGGAATGTGATTCCAAGTGGTAATTTTCCTGGTCAAACAGTTAGAATTGATCCGAAAACTCAGGTGGTTATAGATAGGTTTATCTATTGGGCTGCTTGGGACTATGGTGAATCTACCACAAATTATATGGTTGTGTCATTTGATTTAATAGCCAAGGAATTTAGAGTGGTAGACCTACCAGATAGTTTAACAAAGGAGTTGTGCTCATGTTGTTCCCTTTCTAAGCTAAGGGAGTCTCTTGTTGTGTATGGATCCATTGAGTCCGCTCATTGTGGTGTCTGGGTAATGGAGCATGACTCGTCTTTTAGAAAGCTATTCACAATTGGCAAAATAGTAGATAAAATACTGGGGTTTAAGAAGAATGGTGAAACTATATTTCAAACTCGAATTGTGGGGGAGGACTCAAGGTTTACCACATTTAATGTTTACGACCCATACTCGCAACAAATCAAGAATCTTGGGATTCTTGGAATAGGGGACTCATTCTTCATGGGCTCTTACATGGAATCGCTACTTTTGCTTGATCACTTGGATTCACGTATGTATTATTGATCAAAATGATGACGGCCACATTTCAAGGGACCTATTTTGTAGTTAAGGTGTGGAAAAATCACTTTCATCTATTTTAGTTTTTTTTATCACTAATTTAATGTTGTTAAGTAATGTCATTTATGGAATCTTATGTGATTGTAGAAAAGGTTAGTGAATTTTATTATTCCATGGATACTGTTACATGTGCTCCAGTGCTCCGTATCTTTGATGGGCTTTTTAGAATGGGGAATGTCCTTTATAGAAGCCTTATTGCTTGTGTAATTAATGATCACAAGCCTTTTAGATGCTTATTATTTTTTGAAATCTTGTTAGTGTTCTTTTCTTTGTTACATTCTCATTTCATTATGCTTGGCGGTTACTTTGGATACTCTGCACATACAAACAGAAGTTTATCTATCTTTAAATTTGCAACATTTGAATGTGGAGATGCCTATGTTTGTAGAAAAAATGATATATATGTACTTTGAATCGGGATTACCGGAGTGAAGGCATTAGCAGTGGTTGGGCGATGTTTGGAGAAAGTCGTGGGTAGTTTTTCTTTCAAAAACTTGTTGATAACCATGTTGCTAGACAAAATCTATAATTTCACTGCTATACATGTTAGAATTATATAACATGACTAATCATAAATATAAACAATAAACATCAAATACACATGCGGAAGCGTAAAGAACATATAATGAATAATTAATTAACTAAAACATAAATAGTATGCGTACCTTTTGATTCTAGCCCAACAAGAATCAATTCCTTTAAACTAGCAAGTGATGAACCCTAATTAGGGTTTATAGGATTATATGAATTGCCTCTTACCGATTTTGTAATTCAATCCAAGATACTAACAAAAGTATGTTAGTACCACGTTCTTGTACACACGTACTAAATCAAATTAAAGTAATGCTAGTTTTAAGAACACGAAAATATTTGTTTTGAAAAAACAATATGGATCGACTACCCAAAGGGGTTGGACGATCGATTAGCACTAAAACACATATAAACAATTTTAGGTTTTAGTTTATGAGTACAAGAGAGATGGAATACAAAGACCCTAGACCTTGTATTTATACACAAGATAACTTGGTTACCAAGTTAAGCATGGGTTGGGCTTGGAGAACCCCTTGGCCGATTGGTTGATGCATCACCAAGGGTTTCCAGAACCTTCCCAATCTCTATTTTATTTTAGTCCTTCCATTTAACATTTAACGATCGTCCATTACACTTAATTAACTTAACGTCCGTTATATATATTTCGTGTAAATAATAAATAAATATAACATTTTATATTTAATTATTAACTTTAATTCTCATACGCAAAGTGTGCAATCCCTTGGTCTCGAGTTCGATCCTAACACACATTTATTAATATTTTGTCCATTAAACCAACAGCTCCCACTTGGACATATCTTAATAGTGTGATCACATTGGTTAGCGTCTAGCAACACTTCGATGCCTCTAGCACAACTCGAGTAAGGTCTCCTGGAAAAACCTTTTAATGATTTCTCATTATTATTATCCTTTTGTTTCTAATACCATGTTAAATAAAGTTATAGATTTAAGTAATTCTTTATTCAACCATTCTGTTTCTCGTTATTAGTGATTGAGCGAGATTACCAAATCTTCTGAACATATTCAGGGGAGATCTTGGGCATGGCCATGCAAACATCTTGTCAACCCTACGAGGGGCCCAACAGTATTAAACTCCAAAATAAATTTGAATGAACAAATTCTATCTTGACTATAAGAATAACTCACAAACTTTGTAACCCTTCTGGAAACAACCCTTATGACTACCAGTTACGTATAGCGTTAAGTTGTTCCACAGAAGTGCACTATATTCATGACACTTATCTGGTATCTCAAGTCTGAGGATAACTATTTATGATTTACTTAATAACAATATTCATAAAGTAAAATCATGTAGTTGGGATAAGTCCTATATTCAATTCATTGAATATCATCTGAAATTGATATGCTTTTCTCATCAATATACTTTTAAGTTTATTCTACCAAATCACTCAGATTTGTCTTAATTTAACGATACTCCAATATCATTAGTTGACAATGGACGATTTAGAATAAATAAATTTATTCTCGGATTAAACATGCAAATATATGATACAATATATTATAAAATCAAACGTACCAAGTATTTGATTTATTTTAACAATTGTTTAATATCCCTTATCCAAATACTAAATAGATCAATGCATGAAAATTCTAATTGAAGAATTTTGCCTCAAGTAATAACAATCATACTTGTTGACAAGGCATAAATCAACCAACTTGATCTATCGTAATTTTGAGAATACTTATTTCAAGAATTCAATTAGTGAAGTTCTTGTATGTGTGCATTCACCAATCCACATAATAATTCATAAAGTGTGTGACATCCTCTATCACAAATTTATGACAATTTAAACTTTCAAACATTTTAAAGTCTAAAGTATTCTTATTCTTTTAATGTATAATGCAACAACGCTCTTAGTAGCACAACTAGTTCACATGGCCATTAACAAGGATGAAATCCTACCATGACTAATATTGAGTGTCATCTCAATTAAACCAGCATCATTGTATACAAACAACAATATGCTCATTAAAACTCCGTAAACTTTAATATCTTATTGTGTAATGTTTGATGTCTTCCAAACTTTCAAGTTTGTAGCCGATGATAATTTGCACAACAATTGACATATTGTTCATCCATAGAATCTAGGAGCAATTCCAGGCTGAGGATGTAATTCTATTAGAATATTCATTACACAAGTTATCTAATAAATTTTAGTTAGATATCAATGTTGTCAAATCATCTATCATTTAAGAATGATACAACAATTTGAATATACTACATGATGAATCTACAGGTCAAACTTATATTTCATTTATGTTATATGTTGTCAAAAGATATGTATCCATTTCCCAAATGATATATCATGTTTAATTAGAATCATTTATTTTACTGCACATGTTTATTAATAATAAACATATATTCCATGGTTGTACAGTATGTTTTAATTCTTAAATTTTACAAGTGAAGTTTCATTCCAATCTAAGACTTAACATTTAGCTTACAAGGAATATTACTTCCTATATGTTATACAACATATAAGATTTAAAAACCTTAACATAATACTCCCACTAGCTTTCAAGAATACTTAAAATTTATCTTATTTTAGTTATAAATCAAAACTAGGATTTAATAATTAAACATATGAATAATTTCATAGATGCATGCATTTATCCATTCATGAATTATTGCACTTCGTACACTTTCAAAGATTATATGAATTCAAAAAACCTTTCGATTACTTACAGTCCTCGCTCAAGTAATTTCTCAAGAAAGAGTTTTGATATTCCATTGTCATATTTCATATTAATGAAAAAAAGTATGACAATTATCATCTTTATATATTTAATGTGTCTAGGAAAGAATATTCAATCATATTTAATTGCTTAAGTATGATAAATAATCTTGTCATAAGACAAATATTAAACTTGTGTACAATATTGTCCATATGATTTCTATATATAAATTCAAACCACTAGGGTTTTCCATCTGTTTGAAGAAACTCATTTCCATTCTCTAGTCTAACTATTAGGATAAACCAAATTTCCAAAATTGATTATCTTTATGGACATCATCTTTAACATTCATAATATGAGTAATTTACCCAATTCAATATTTGGTAATCCATCATAATGATTATCAAGTTTACTATAATCCTGTAACTCATGTTCTTATCAGCATATAAATCAAATATCTGAGATATCCTTGCAGATCTATGAATGAGAATTCCATCATCTTGAGTTTAACACTTCATATCTAGCCTCATCGTGATATTTGCTAGTGTATTTAAGAAGATTATGTATCTTGTAATTTTAACTTTCAAGATAAAAAAACTCTCACTTGCCTTTTGTAATATATAAACTATCTATATATACTTAGCAATTAGAGCAAAACTACATTGTTATCTTTTTGGGACATTACAAATACACATCGCCTTTTGTAATATATAGACTATCTATATATACTCAGCAATTAGAGCAAAGCTACATTGTTCTCTTTTTGGGACATTACAAATACACATTGCCTTTTGTAATATATAGACTATTTATATATACTCAGCAATTAGAGCAAAACTACATTGTTCTCTTTTTGGGACATTGCATATACACATTGATAATTCCTGACTTTAGTTTGTTAATAACCTATTCTTAAGTAGTTTAACAAATTCATAATCTTCAATTTTAAAACTTAATGTGATTCATCACATTCCATAATGAAATGGTGTTTTATTAAATTTCTAGGTTGGAGTCATATTGAGTATATTCAATCCATACTCAATTTTTTAACCTTGTTACTTTTTAAGAAAGAAGTTATAGTTATCTTGAATCAAACAAATCAAATAGAGTTTGATTCTCCTAACTAAACATACCATCAACTTGTGGTATTCATTAGAATTAATATTGTAAGACAATATAACAATATATAAGATAAACATATTCCTTTTAGCTTACCTATTTACCAACTAAGTCAACTTAATGGTATAATAAACTTTACAAGCCAATTGAATGCTTTATAACACAAGTACTCTTTAACCAAGTCACTTCATATCCATGTCTTATCAAGAAAACATAAACTGTTATAATCCCATTATACGTTATAAATCATTGATCAACCCAATTACTTCTTGTATATGTCTTAATTAAAAAACATAATAAGTTAATGTCTTACTTTATTATAAGTCTTAAAAGACTTTATGTTTATGTCTTTACAATGAATCATAAACATGTTTAACTAAAGTTATTATGATCACAACTCTTGATTTCAATAGTAATTTCAAGTTAATTTATTTACTTCACAATAATGTAGAACTACATTATTTTTCATTTATGTCATTCCAAAATACATAAATAAACAAATTGAAGTAGTATTAGATTACTTCATTTATTTATGTCATTCCAATAATACATAAATATTTAGTTTGAAGTAGTCTTATATATCATTTTGACACATGTTCTAAATACTTGTCTAATTTAGAAACCGTAAATTTATTCCAATTACGATCCCACGTAACATGGAGATTTACTTTGTTGTTGCAATCTAGTCAAGTTCTCACATGACGTAAATTGCAAAACCAAGTGTTTCTTGAATTAGATATATACAAGTCATATTAGAACGTTAGTCTCTTACCTTGCAGTCAAGAGAATCCATTAAATCATATACCTATATGTTGTACCTTGCACACAATATAGATTTCTCCCACTTGTGCATGGAATAACATCATGTAACAGATAAACAACACGACATATGTCTGTTTATGTGACCAATATGATTGTGTCATTGATATTAGCATAACTAGTAGATGTAGAACTACTTCATTGTCTAGTAAGGAAACGTACATGACTTTCCTTAAAAACATAAGTGTCTACAAGTTGAAAGTAATTATCTTAAGACATTCTAGAGATAATCTGGGTTACTACCAAGATGACAAAACTTGTAACTCCCACTGAATTAGAGATCATTACAACAATTCCTTATTTAGTAATAAGAGCACAATGCTCCCACTAGATTTGACAACATTGTAAGTGTTTCATTAACCAGTGAGAGAAATTAGTATTCTGTTCACTTCCCTACACCTTTGAGAAGGTCCATACATAATAATTACTTATGTACTTAAAAGAATGTATCCTACTATGTAGATGATGAATTTATCCATCAATGCTATTAACTTGAAAAACTGGGCATGCAATTTATTTCTTAATAGTTATACCATTCCAACAATTGTATGTAGTACTTCTAGAACAACTAGAGAAAATATACTGGTTTGTCTTTTACCAATTTTGCAGTAAATTAGTCTAGCTTCTAATTTAATAACTCAGAAAATATGCAATTTTCTTAACTATTAAAATTTGCTTACGAGTTATGTATTTAAAATTTAGACAATTCTAATTTGTCCTATCATACCTTTCTCATTTATGAAAAGGAATAAAATTGAATCTCACTCTTTCTTATGAAAAGAGGACTAGGTTTGTTCTTTTAGTAAAGTTGACTCTACCAAAAACCCTTACAGGTGTAGATCAATTTACCAATTCAAGAATAACCTACGTTTATGGTTTAATGTTGCATTAATACATTTAAAGAATTAGCAAAATTCAATTTTAGTATTTTCGATAATTAAACTTTTCAAGAAAATAAAATACCCAAGGTAATATTCATATAACCATAGTGTAACCACCCGCATTTTCAGGTTACTTTTCATTTTCGAGAATTTACTATTCACTTTTACTATTCACATTTACTATTCATTTTTCACTATTCATCTGTAAAATTTTTATTTCACATTCTCGTAAGATAAATTATTTTAGTAATGAACTGAGAGTTTGACAATCGTTAGATCATTTTCGCAAAAGTTATTAAGAAAACATCGTTATAAAGTTTCATTTTGGACGGTCCATCGTTTAAACATCACGCGCATAACGAAAATCAACTCTGATAATTTTCCTAACATCAGATAAATTCTTAGATCACTCATGATTAATTTGAGAATTTTTAAAATTCATTTTTATGTTACCAAATAAGCCTTGCGCTGAAAAACTAAACTTACGTTTTAAACAAACCTACTTACATCCAGACTTAACGATTCCTGCACAGTGTTTCTAATATGTTTTTGACGCTTTTACATTTTTTGGAAAAGTCAAACATATTTCCCTCCTCCTTTGACCATAAAGGAATTAACCTTATACGTTCTACATTTTTGCATAAATCGCGTAACTTTTAAACTTCACAAATAACTGTTAAGTTATCCCGCGTATGAAGAAAACCACATTTTGACATCTCATATCACTTTTAGACTAATTTTAGTCTACTCTAAATAAATTCACGGTCGTTTCCCTGAAATTTCGTTTTTTTCCGATAAACTGCGAATTACGCGTTTTTGACCCGTGTTTCCAGCTTTAAGCAGCGTTTTTGCACCCAATGAGACTTATCACTCATTTTATATTTTTATATGGAGTATAATGATGAGTCTCATCATTCCTGTAAGTTTCGTATTTTTACGATACCCGGTTTTACGTTTTATGGCCTAAAGACTTACGGTTGGCATTTAACGGAACCAAAACTTACTCTAAACTCTTGATATTATCAAAACTTATCATCTAAGACACCTAGACACTATGAGACCGACTTAAGGAGGGGGAGTCATCATATTGGTGGCTTAATCCTAACCATGGATCATTTTGATCATTACAAGTGTCCTAACTTAACCATAGTTAATAATTAACCCAATATATGGTTAACCAAACTTACCCTCCTATAAATAGGAAGTGAAATACATCATAAACTCATTCACAAACTGATTTTGGTCGTTCATACCCTAAACCACTCACATCTTCCATCATTTGATCAATAGACTCCAAGTTTATGCAAGGAAGTTCCAAAGATCAAGCTACTTCATCCAATCTCTAGCAAGTAAGTGATCTTCTTGAGTTTAGATCCACTCAAGTCACTTAGTACTTCATCACCAACTCTTCAAGTTTGCAAGGGTGCCAAGGTGTGGAAAGCTAGCTCAATCCAAAGTCTAAAGTGATCAATCAAAGTCCTATCCTTACTAAGTTACTCCTTTCTATTTTGAAAGCCAAAAGTTGTAAGCAACTTATCACCACCATCATCTCATCTTTATTATTCATAATCTTAACTATTTCATGCTATATATATAGTTACTATGTTGATTCATGATGTACATATACTCAATCACTTGTTTTAATTCACATATTGTCATATAAGTAACAAACTAGAAAACTAGTCATATCCTATACATGTGAGACCATTAAAATCAGTAACATATGGACTATGTAACTTACATAATATGGTAGACAAGATAAAAAGGTAAACATAGCAACTTGAATCACCCGAAACGGACAAACGAGTCAAAAGTTATAGGCAAAAGAAGTTAGCGAAACCTAAACGCCAAAACTGCCATATGGGGACTGCTTGGTTCTGCCATTTTGAAAGTCGTACTTATGGTCCGAATCATAAAAAAGTTAAAACATGAAAGTTGTCCGGAACGACGTTTTCCTTCAATAACAAAGAAGCTCGGACCTTGAAAACGCTTAAATAGGCCAAAAATCTTTCAAAAACAGAAACTGCCATAAATATAGTCTCACAACTATACTTTTGTCACAACTAAAAGCAAACCAAGACGCCTAATGGCCATTAGCAAAGACCACGGCTACGGCTAAGGCCAAAGCTAAGTCTCAAGACCATGGTAGTCAAGACCAAAGTCACGGCAAGACCATGGCTAAAGCCTCGAGGCTTGTTTGAAACGACGAGAACTTGTAAAAACTAGATAGTTATTAAAACATGATAAACTTTATGTTATAAAAATCTTCACTCAAAACATATGTTGTATTTACTAAGTGCTAAAATAGTAGGGAGCTTCATCTGAGGGGTTTCATTTGAGTAAAACGTATCGACGAGTTGCTGGATTTACGAATTAAAGTGTCCTAGCTCCTCGAACGTTTACTGCATGACCTCTGAATTATGATGGCCCGAACGGTAGTACGATATCTATAAACTAAATACGTTTTCACATATTAGAGATCTTTCTAAAAACATCAAATGAAAATTGACTACATCATGATCAACATAGGGATATATATAGGATGGTTTATGTTTTCCTAAAACATTATTCCAAACTTAAGTCGCAACATTTCATTTTTAGGTTGTACGTAGAAGTCTTCCGACTTATCCATCACATCCGTTAGTACTTAACATCATCAACTCTCGGTGAGTTCATAGCCCCACTTTCTATTACTTAATTGTTTTACAAACCCTTGGGGGAGATACATGCTTTAGTTTAAACTGAACACATTGCTTTCAAATTGTATGCTTATCTGATTGTTTTATTAGTACTAAGTTACCGCATTTGCCAAACATAAGTCCCTAAATCATGAATCATTAATCACTATGTGAGAGTGGGCGCGAATATTGTGAATAGATCTATTGGGATTGACGAATCCCGTTTGTGTTGGCCCGTTAGAGGCAAACAAACGCACTATATTTGAGTAACATTAGGTAAAAATGGCAATTTTACCTACAAGGGCACGTACCAACAATTTCTCCAATAAAATTTGGAACACGTTAACGCCTTGATTGCATGATGCTTAGTCTAATAATAACTGTTTTGTTTTCAAACCATTGGTGTGAGTCTAATTAACTCACACTACCAACATAATGTGTTCAACCATTAAACAAACTCTATGAATTTTACTCAACCTTTGTGTTGACAGTTTTAAGCATGTATTTCAGGTCCATAAAGTCGGAAGCTGGCACGGAAGGGCAAGATCAAGAAGGCTATACATAAATAATTTATCATTCACAAAACATCAAAAACTTTATATTGATGTGTTTTGTAATCAATGGAACCAACTGGGACCTATTTTGTAAACTCTGATATATTTGAATGATAAAGCCTTTTTAAAAACGAATCCTTTAGAGATCGTTTTCTATTATTATGACTGTTGTGCCATCAAGTAATACCCAGTTTGAATTCCGCTGCATATCAAGAATTGGGGGTGTTACAGATTGGTATCAGAGCCATAGTTATAGGGAAACGAGTCTAAATTAAGACTTAAACTATAACTGCTTTTGCAAACAAAAACATTTTATAGCCTTCCGTTCTCCGTGCCTTCCATCCTCCAGACGATTATGGGCTTTCAAGACATGTTATAATAACATGAACATATTAGTATATTGATATATACACTTGAATTATTTAAAGCTTTCCCCTAAATATTATAACTATTTTAACATCATATCCTTTTGTAGTCACTATGTCTGTGCCTGCATCTCCCGATTACATTCCGGCATCACCCGAACAAATTCCAAACATTCCAATCATTCCGGAACTAGATTTTCCTGATATTAATGACGACTACCTTGATGCCGTTGATTACGAAGATGAACCATATGAAGATATGGACGACGAAGAAGAAGAGGATCTGATTATACCAGATTCTCCCGAATATAATGTGCAAGATTGGGTTGAATCCGAGGATGATCAAGAGGAAAACGATGAATATGGTGTAGCACCATTATCACCACCTCCTGCCTCAGAAACATCTTCTGAACCTAATCCTGCTAACCCTACTCAAGGACCAACATCCAATCATGAAGTCGGCGGGTCATCCACAATGATACCTGCTTTCATAAACTCTGCCCAATATGAACTTTACCGTTTAAAACAACACCTGGACCTAACTCAACATAAAGTCCAAAGTATGGCATGGCAGATGAATCAACAAGAATCATTTGTCATTGCGGCCAAAACCGAGGCCATCCATGCACGCCAACGCTTGGACTTATTCATACTAGATATGAGTTATGTGAAGAGGGACTTGGATTATGTTGCAGATACCATCTTCCATCCACTAACTGGATGGGAAGACATCAAAGATAGGTTATCAAGAGTGGAAAGAATCCAGTACCAAGACGCGGTACAGATTCAAGAACTAGGAAATCACTTAAGCTCGACAGAGATCCGACTAGACGTTGCTAACTTCGACCGATATTGTCTTCGAAAGGAGTTGTATGATATGCAATCTACTATGAATGCCATGCAACAGAAAATACATCAAAAAGAGGTCGAAGAAAACTATATAAGTGATAGCATCGATGTTCTAGCCGTATATGGAAACATCGATTCGTTCAACCAATCTTAGACTATGTGATATACTAGTTATCTTTTGTACTTCTAAACTGATTAGACTCAGTTAGAAAACTCTGTGTAACTCATGTAATAGCTAACAGTAGTAAAGCGTTGTAATTACTAAACTGAAAGTTTCAGTTAGTACATTTTGAAGAAGCTTGTAATAGGTTTCGATTTTGTAAATCAATCAACGTTATGTGAATAAAAACTCTGGTTTTATGCTATTATGTGTTATGGTTTAAAACTCCAAACTTTATTATTTCTAACCTTCCATCAAAAATCATGATCTTTTTATAACTCTTGATATCTCTTTTTAATAGAATCATGCCGCCAAAGAAAGCTAAAGCACCACAACCAATGACTCCAGCTGCCATTGAGCGAATGATTACTACTCGAGTGAATGCAGCAATTAACGCGGAACGAGCAGCCATAGCCGCTGAAGCTGCCGCTGCCGCTGAAGCCGCTGCTGCAGCCGCCGCTACCGCTGCTGCAACAACCGCAGCCGCTGAAGCCGCCGCAGCTGCTGAGGCCGCCGCTGCCGCTGAGGCCGCCGCTGCCGCTGAGGCCGCCGCAGCCGCTGAGGCCGCTGCAGCCGCTGAAGCCGCCGCAGCCGCTGAAGCCGCCGCTGCCGCTGAAACTGCCGCTGCCGCTGAAGCTGCTAGGCTTGCCGCAGCTAGCGCAACTAGAGGTTGCTCATACAAAGAATTTATGAGTTGCAAACCCACAAATTTCAAGGGTTCAGAAGGAGCCGTGGGTTTAACTCGCTGGTTTGAAAGAATGGAATCTGTGTTCTCAATCAGCAAATGCGCTGAAAATGACAAAGTTCAATATGCCACTTGTACACTACTGGATCAGGCATTATCATGGTGGAATTCAGTTGCTCAACCAATAGGCATCATGAGTGCTTATCAAATCTCTTGGGTTGCTCTAAAGGGTTTAATGATCAAGGAGTATTGCCCTCGTAGTGAGATACAGAAATTGGAAGTGGAATTCTGGAACCATGTTCTTAAAGGTGTTGACATTGCTACTTACAACCGTCGATTTCAAGAATTGGCGATACTATGTCCATCTATGGTTCCAACAACTGAAAAGCTGTTAGAGAGATATATCTGGGGACTTACGCCTATCATCCAGGGAAACGTGACATCGTTTGATCCAAAGTCACTTGATGATGCTATGCGAATGTCTCGAAGTCTCATGGATCAAGTGGTTCGAACAGGAGCTACCCAAAGACAGAATCTCAACACTACCACCAACAACACCAACTACCGTAATAACAACAACCATACCAACAACAACAACAACCGAAACAAAAACAACAAACGACAATGGGATAACAACCAAAGAAACACTCTCAACAATCAAAATCGTAACACCCAACACCATCAGCAACAAAACAAAAGACAAGAAGCCTCAACGGCTTATGTTGCAGCACCAGCTGGAGGAAATTATGGTGGAACCTACCCAAAGTGCAATAAATGCAACTATCACCATATGGGTCCTTGCCCAGCCAAGTGTCACAAGTGTCAAAAACCAGGACACCTTGCTAAAGACTGTAGAAGCAAAGTTGTGGCTACTGGAGCTAACCTTCAACCGATAGTTACATGTTTCGGGTGTGGGGAGAAAGGACATGTCAAACCCAATTTTCCTCAAATCCGTGGCCAACAAGGCGGAGATGCTCGTGGTAGAGCCTATGTTATGGGCAACGGTGAACCTCAACAAGACCCGAACGTAGTCACTGGTACGTTTTCACTCAACAATCATCTTGTTAAGGTCTTATTCGATTCCGGTGCTGATATGAGCTTTATATCTTCCAAAATTGCACCTTTACTTAATATTGCACCAACCACTATGGATACTCACTATAGTATTGAATTAGCCAATGGAAACTTAGTAAACACCAATACTGTACTCCAAAACTGTACCCTCAACCTTTTAGATCATCCATTCAGCATCAATCTCATGCCAATCGAACTTGGAAGTTTCGATGTTGTTATTGGCATGGATTGGTTGTCAAAACATCGAGCCAACATCATCTGTGGCGAAAAAGTTGTTCACATTCCTTGTAACAATGAAACTTTGGTCATCCGTGGTGATCAAAGTGGAACTCGCTTAAACATCATCTCATGTATGAAAACCATGAAGTACATTGAAAAAGGATGTTACGCATTTCTAGCTCATGTTACCGAGAAGGAATCTAAAGAAAAACGACTTGAAGACGTTCCTATCGCTCGTGAATTTCCTGAAGTTTTCCCTGAAGACTTACCCGGACTTCCACCATCACGCCAAGTAGAGTTTCACATTGATTTAGTGCCAGGAGCGGCGCCAGTGGCCCGCGCTCCTTACAGACTAGCACCATCCGAGATGCAAGAATTGGCAAATCAACTACAAGAACTTTCGGACAAGGGGTTTATCCGACCTAGTTCCTCACCTTGGGGAGCTCCCGTCTTGTTCGTGAAAAAGAAAGATGGATCGTTACGAATGTGTATCGACTATCGTGAGCTAAACAAATTAACCATAAAGAACCGATACCCTTTGCCGAGAATCGATGATCTATTCGATCAACTACAAGGTTCGACCTATTATTCAAAAATAGACCTTCGATCGGGTTACCATCAAGTTAAGGTTTGAGAAGAAGACATTCCAAAAACAGCCTTTAGAACTCGCTATGGTCATCACGAGTTCCAAGTAATGCCGTTTGGCTTAACGAATGCACCAGCCGTATTCATGGATCTCATGAATCGGGTGTGTAAGCCATACTTGGACAAGTTTGTGATAGTATTCATCGATGACATTCTCATATACTCCAAAAGCGAAGAAGAACATAAAGATCATCTGAGAACGATTTTAGATTTGCTCAAAAAAGAGAAGTTGTACGCAAAATTCTCTAAATGTGAATTCTGGATTCAGTCAGTACAATTCCTTGGGCATGTTATCGATAACACGGGTCTACATGTTGATCCCGCTAAAATTAAGGCTATCAAGGATTGGCCAACACCTACGACACCTACAGAAATTCGTCAATTTCTAGGTTTGGCCGGTTATTATCGAAGGTTTATTGAGGGGTTTTCCTCAATAGCTAAACCTTTGACTACGCTAACTCAGAAAAACAAGAAGTACATCTGGAACGAAGATGAAGAAGAAGCTTTCCAAATCCTAAAACAAAAACTTTGTAGTGCCCCTATTCTAGCTTTGCCAGATGGGATCGAAGATTTTGTAGTCTATTGTGATGCTTCGCACCAAGGATTAGGAGCCGTACTCATGCAACGAGAAAAAGTCATGGCTTATGCTTCACGACAACTCAAGAAACATGAAGAAAATTACAATACTCATGACTTGGAGTTAGGAGCAGTAGTCTTTGCGCTTAAAATCTGGAGACACTATCTATACGGTACTAGATGTACTGTGTTTACCGACCACAAAAGTCTCCAACACATTCTCGATCAAAAGGAATTAAACATGAGGCAACGACGATGGTTAGAATTGCTGAGTGACTATGATTGCGACATTCGCTATCATCCGGGAAAAGCCAACGTAGTAGCAGATGCCCTGAGCCGGAAGGAAAGGGTTAAACCTCTACGAGTTCGAGCTTTAGTCCTAACCATTAACTCAAATTTCCCTGCTCAAATACTCAATGCTCAAGCCGAAGCGGTAAAACAACAAGACATTGAGAAGGAGAAATTAGATGGCATGATACAGAAGAAATTTGAAACCCGTTCTGACGGAACGTTATGCTTCCAAGGACGAAGTTGGTTACCACTTTATGGTGGTCTACGAGATTTAATCATGCTTGAATCCCACAAATCCAAATATTCCGTACATCCAGGATCTGATAAGATGTATCATGATCTAAAACTACTCTATTGGTGGCCAAACATGAAAGCCGACATTGCCACCTACGTCAGTAAATGCCTTACTTGTTCCAAAGTGAAGGCTGAACACCAAAAACCCTCCGGTCTCTTACAACAACCCGAGATTCCGATATGGAAATGGGAACGAATCACAATGGATTTTATCACTAAACTCCCAAAGACATCCAACGGTTATGACTCCATCTGGGTCATAGTGGATCGTCTCACAAAGTCCGCACACTTCATACCAATCAAAGAGACTTACAAGATGGATCAGTTAACTCGACTATACGTCAAGGAAATAGTCTCAAAACATGGTGCACCGATCTCTATCATATCTGACCGAGATTGTAGATTTACCTCAAACTTCTGGCAGTCACTCCAAGACGCCTTTGGAACAAACCTAGACATGAGTACAGCGTATCACCCTCAAACCGATGGTCAGAGTGAACGAACCATTCAAACGCTGGAAGACATGCTCCGAGCTTGTATAATCGACTTTGGAAAAGGATGGGATAACCATTTACCATTGGTCGAATTCTCTTACAACAACAGTTATCACGCGAGTATCAAGGCAGCACCCTTCGAAGCACTTTACGGTCGAAAGTGCCGATCGCCTGTCTGTTGGGCCGAAGTGGGAGATGTTCAACTCACGGGTCCAGAACTCATTCGTGAAACAACTGAGAAAATCATACAAGTCAAAAATCAGTTACAAAAAGCAAGAGATAGACAAAAGAGTTATGCCGATGTACGACGCAAACCCTTGGAATTCCAAGTTGGAGACAAGGTTATGCTAAAAGTCTCACCTTGGAAAGGTGTCATACGATTCGGTAAACCTGGAAAACTAAACCCACGATACATAGGTCCATTCAAAATCCTCGCTAGGGTTGGTCCAGTGGCATACAAACTTGAGCTCCCATCGGAACTCAGTAATGTACATCCCACTTTTCATGTATCTAACCTAAAGAAATGTCTATCCGATGAATCGCTTGTTATTCCACTCGATGAACTCAAACTGAGCAACGATCTACACTTCATTGAACAACCTGTGGAGATCATGGACCGAGAGGTCAAACAACTAAAACAGAGTCGAATACCAATTGTCAAAGTTCGCTGGAACTCCCAACGTGGCCCAGAATTTACATGGGAACGAGAAGACCAGATGCGTCGAAAGTACCCTCACCTTTTTGAAGAAGCATCAACATCAAGTAACAATTAAATCACGAGGACGTGATTTCTCCAACGGGGGGAGACTGTAACCACCCGCATTTTCAGGTTACTTTTCATTTTCGAGAATTTACTATTTACTTTTACTATTCACATTTACTATTCATTTTTCACTATTCATCTGTAAAATTTTTATTTCACATTCTCGTAAGATAAATTATTTTAGTAATGAACTGAGAGTTTGACAATCGTTAGATCATTTTCGCAAAAGTTATTAAGAAAACATCGTTATAAAGTTTCATTTTGGACGGTCCATCGTTTAAACATCACGCGCATAACGAAAATCAACTCTGATAATTTTCCTAACATCAGATAAATTCTTAGATCACTCATGATTAATTTGAGAATTTTTAAAATTCATTTTTATGTTACCAAATAAGCCTTGCGCTGAAAAACTAAACTTACGTTTTAAACAAACCTACTTACATCCAGACTTAACGATTCCTGCACAGTGTTTCTAATATGTTTTTGACGCTTTTACATTTTTTGGAAAAGTCAAACATATTTCCCTCCTCCTTTGACCATAAAGGAATTAACCTTATACGTTCTACATTTTTGCATAAATCGCGTAACTTTTAAACTTCACAAATAACTGTTAAGTTATCCCGCGTATGAAGAAAACCACATTTTGACATCTCATATCACTTTTAGACTAATTTTAGTCTACTCTAAATAAATTCACGGTCGTTTCCCTGAAATTT
Source organism: Chrysanthemum seticuspe (assembly GCA_019973895.1). Taxonomy (NCBI): domain Eukaryota; kingdom Viridiplantae; phylum Streptophyta; class Magnoliopsida; order Asterales; family Asteraceae; genus Chrysanthemum; species Chrysanthemum seticuspe. The sequence continues at coordinate 316,974,230 of BPTQ01000009.1, forward strand.
CGTTTTTTTCCGATAAACTGCGAATTACGCGTTTTTGACCCGTGTTTCCAGCTTTAAGCAGCGTTTTTGCACCCAATGAGACTTATCACTCATTTTATATTTTTATATGGAGTATAATGATGAGTCTCATCATTCCTGTAAGTTTCGTATTTTTACGATACCCGGTTTTACGTTTTATGGCCTAAAGACTTACGGTTGGCATTTAACGGAACCAAAACTTACTCTAAACTCTTGATATTATCAAAACTTAACATCTAAGACACCTAGACACTATGAGACCGACTTAAGGAGGGGGAGTCATCATATTGGTGGCTTAATCCTAACCATGGATCATTTTGATCATTACAAGTGTCCTAACTTAACCATAGTTAATAATTAACCCAATATATGGTTAACCAAACTTACCCTCCTATAAATAGGAAGTGAAATACATCATAAACTCATTCACAAACTGATTTTGGTCGTTCATACCCTAAACCACTCACATCTTCCATCATTTGATCAATAGACTCCAAGTTTATGCAAGGAAGTTCCAAAGATCAAGCTACTTCATCCAATCTCTAGCAAGTAAGTGATCTTCTTGAGTTTAGATCCACTCAAGTCACTTAGTACTTCATCACCAACTCTTCAAGTTTGCAAGGGTGCCAAGGTGTGGAAAGCTAGCTCAATCCAAAGTCTAAAGTGATCAATCAAAGTCCTATCCTTACTAAGTTACTCCTTTCTATTTTGAAAGCCAAAAGTTGTAAGCAACTTATCACCACCATCATCTCATCTTTATTATTCATAATCTTAACTATTTCATGCTATATATATAGTTACTATGTTGATTCATGATGTACATATACTCAATCACTTGTTTTAATTCACATATTGTCATATAAGTAACAAACTAGAAAACTAGTCATATCCTATACATGTGAGACCATTAAAATCAGTAACATATGGACTATGTAACTTACATAATATGGTAGACAAGATAAAAAGGTAAACATAGCAACTTGAATCACCCGAAACGGACAAACGAGTCAAAAGTTATAGGCAAAAGAAGTTAGCGAAACCTAAACGCCAAAACTGCCATATGGGGACTGCTTGGTTCTGCCATTTTGAAAGTCGTACTTATGGTCCGAATCATAAAAAAGTTAAAACATGAAAGTTGTCCGGAACGACGTTTTCCTTCAATAACAAAGAAGCTCGGACCTTGAAAACGCTTAAATAGGCCAAAAATCTTTCAAAAACAGAAACTGCCATAAATATAGTCTCACAACTATACTTTTGTCACAACTAAAAGCAAACCAAGACGCCTAATGGCCATTAGCAAAGACCACGGCTACGGCTAAGGCCAAAGCTAAGTCTCAAGACCATGGTAGTCAAGACCAAAGTCACGGCAAGACCATGGCTAAAGCCTCGAGGCTTGTTTGAAACGACGAGAACTTGTAAAAACTAGATAGTTATTAAAACATGATAAACTTTATGTTATAAAAATCTTCACTCAAAACATATGTTGTATTTACTAAGTGCTAAAATAGTAGGGAGCTTCATCTGAGGGGTTTCATTTGAGTAAAACGTATCGACGAGTTGCTGGATTTACGAATTAAAGTGTCCTAGCTCCTCGAACGTTTACTGCATGACCTCTGAATTATGATGGCCCGAACGGTAGTACGATATCTATAAACTAAATACGTTTTCACATATTAGAGATCTTTCTAAAAACATCAAATGAAAATTGACTACATCATGATCAACATAGGGATATATATAGGATGGTTTATGTTTTCCTAAAACATTATTCCAAACTTAAGTCGCAACATTTCATTTTTAGGTTGTACGTAGAAGTCTTCCGACTTATCCATCACATCCGTTAGTACTTAACATCATCAACTCTCGGTGAGTTCATAGCCCCACTTTCTATTACTTAATTGTTTTACAAACCCTTGGGGGAGATACATGCTTTAGTTTAAACTGAACACATTGCTTTCAAATTGTATGCTTATCTGATTGTTTTATTAGTACTAAGTTACCGCATTTGCCAAACATAAGTCCCTAAATCATGAATCATTAATCACTATGTGAGAGTGGGCGCGAATATTGTGAATAGATCTATTGGGATTGACGAATCCCGTTTGTGTTGGCCCGTTAGAGGCAAACAAACGCACTATATTTGAGTAACATTACGTAAAAATGGCAATTTTACCTACAAGGGCACGTACCAACAATTTCTCCAATAAAATTTGGAACACGTTAACGCCTTGATTGCATGATGCTTAGTCTAATAATAACTGTTTTGTTTTCAAACCATTGGTGTGAGTCTAATTAACTCACACTACCAACATAATGTGTTCAACCATTAAACAAACTCTATGAATTTTACTCAACCTTTGTGTTGACAGTTTTAAGCATGTATTTCAGGTCCATAAAGTCGGAAGCTGGCACGGAAGGGCAAGATCAAGAAGGCTATACATAAATAATTTATCATTCACAAAACATCAAAAACTTTATATTGATGTGTTTTGTAATCAATGGAACCAACTGGGACCTATTTTGTAAACTCTGATATATTTGAATGATAAAGCCTTTTTAAAAACGAATCCTTTAGAGATCGTTTTCTATTATTATGACTGTTGTGCCATCAAGTAATACCCAGTTTGAATTCCGCTGCATATCAAGAATTGGGGGTGTTACACATAGAATTTTCTCGAGAACTAGGATCCAAATTATCATAGCTCCATTACATCAGTTGATCTGCTAGTAACGAAAGCACATAATAAGGTAATCTGTCGAACAGTAATTGACAAACCTTTTCCAATTCCTAGATCATTATGGGATTTACATTTTCCAACGCTATTGCAAATGTAAACATGTTTTATCTCATCTTGTGCCTTGAGTCCAGTTCTCACTTACTACTCAATTTAAGTCGTCTAACTTAAAGAACTGCAAATGTGTTCATGCAAGGTCTGACTTCACATGAATATTTACCTTTCCATCACAATCTCGCCAAGTTCCCACATGACGTAAATTGCAACTTCAAGTGTTCCTTTAACTAGAGGGCACTAACTTAATTTTAAAGGGTACTAGTTTTGATTTATGGTGTCAAATCAAATATGTACGAAGAAGCATGCATACAACTTCGTATCAATAGTTTTTAATAAAAAACACTTTTTATTAACCAATTCACAAAGATTAAATTATCAAAGTTTTGATTGAGGTATTGGTTTCGCCAATCAAGGAATTTACCTTTAATTATCGTCCATTATATCGTACTTTTGAATAAGTCCAAAGTCTTAGTGTTTAGGATAATTACCACAAAGTGGCGCATGGAATTAAAGCTAATTCGCCCTTAAGATGATTTTGTACATAAAATAACCTACTTGGTAACTCCAATTTGACGCACAAAGAAGCGAAGAACTTGGTCAACGCGAAGCAATTAACCTCCTTCTTTCGGGTCACAATTTAACGAGCTCCCCTCCTTATACCCCTCTTGTAGCTTGTCAAAATTGGATGAGCCGTTCTCACTATTGGTACAAAACTCATCACTCAATTAAACTCATGAAAATTTAACTCTTCAAAAACAAATCAAATTTCACTATTGTTTAGTCCAATTTATTTTTCTATTCATAAAATTACCCTTTGCTTAAAACTTGTCAAATATAATAAACAAACAAGTAACAAAATTAAAAATAAACAACTAAAACAATGCGCACATAACTAACAATTAATATGCGTAAACAAGTAGCCACATGCAACTTATTTGATAAAACCTACTAATAATCAATATCTAGGTTAATTAACGTATATATTAGGGCTTTCACTTGCACAATAGAAGTGGGCCACATACATCGATGAATCGATTGCGCAAGCCATAATTAAAAATATACCAAATTGCACATAATTGATTCATTAATACATATATTGAGGTATTCCCCAATTCAAGGTTTATCAAAACAATAAACATGTGTATAAAACTTAACAATTAATTTTCGCATAACCAATATTAACAATTAAATATATATCGACAATAGTCCATGCCAAACATGCACGTTTTCATGGATTTAACATAACAATTATTCACGTTGTCACAAGATCGCATACAATTCCATGTCACATAACAATTATTCACGAATTAATTCACGTAACATATATACAATTCTAGGTTTAGATATCGATTAACAAAACAATTTTATGAACCCTAAAAAAAATTATACAAATTGACTAAAAAAATTTTAGGTCGACATACAAAAAAATTAAGGGCAAATGGCACAAAAAGGCATTAAAGTTAGGGTCCATTTCCAATTAAGGTATTCTACTTTTTTTCTTGCATAAAAAGGTACTCAACAATTTTTTTTGGCGGATTTGGGTTTTTTACTAACGTTCGTTAACTCATTTCGTTAGTATATTACATGTTTAGTCCTTGTGGTTAGGACCAAATTGCAATGAAGGTCCTTACTTTCAATTAAAATTATTTGCACAAATCGTCCTTGTCGTTAGGGTCGGTCAACAGGTGGTCAACGGGTCGGGTCGCCACGTGTCACCACCTAAGTGGTGCCACGTGGCATAGGGTCGGGTCGGATCGGATTAGTAAGCGGGTCGGGTCGGGTCGTAAACGGGTCGGGTTGCCACGTGGACCAATGAGGTGGTGCCACGTGCCATTGGTATAATATACAAACTTTTTGGCTGGCCTAAGATTCGAACTCGGGACATTTGTGTGGGAAGCCAAGCTTTGCCCAACTGGGCTAAGCATAGATTCAATAATATTTCCCTAAATCATATACATAACCCTTCCTAAAAGTTAAGGCCCAATTCTTAATAAAAAAATGTTCAATTTAGTTTTTGGCCAATCAATTTAAGGGGTTATATGGGCTGTCAAAAAATAAATAAATATACCGTCGGACTCGTTTTTTCGTGCTCTTTCCAATGGTATGCTCGGGGAATTTTTTCGACTTTGTTTGAACCTCGAAAAATGCAAAAATCACCGTTTTTCCTTTGTTTTTGCATTTTTCGAGGTCCAGACCAAGTCGAAAAAATTCCTCGAGCATACCATTGGAAAGAGCACGAAAAAACGAGTCCGACGGTATATTTATTTATTTTTTGACAGCCCATATAACCCCTTAAATTGATAGGCCAAAAACTAAATTAAACATTATTTTATTTAAGAATTGGGCCTTAACTTTTAGGAAGGGTTATGTATATGATTTAGGGAAATATTATTGAAGTTATGCTTAGCCCAGTTGGGCAAAGCTCGGCTTCCAACACAAATGTCCCGAGTTCGAATCTTAGGCCAGCCAAAAAGTTTGTATATTATACCAATGGCACGTGGCACCACCTCATTGGTCCACGTGGCAACCCGACCCGTTTACGACCCGACCCGACCCGCTTACTAATTCGATCCGACCCGACCATATGCCACGTGGCACCACTTAGGTGGTGACACGTGGCGACCCGACCCGTTGACCACCTTTTGACCGACCCTAACGACAAGGACGATTTGTGCAAATAATTTTAATTGAAAGTAAGGACCTTCATTGCAATTTGGTCCTAACCACAAGGACTAAACATGTAATATACTAACGAAATGAGTTAACGAACGTTAGTAAAAAACCCAAATCCGCCAAAATTTTTTGTTGAGTACCTTTTTATGCAAGAAAAAAAGTAGAATACCTTAATTGGAAATGGACCCTAACTTTAATGCCTTTTTGTGCCATTTGCCCAAAAATTAAAAACCAATTAGGGCAAAAGCCCTAACCCTAAAATTAGGGTTTATATAATAATAACCAAACTCTAGAATTAATCATATCAAACACAATACAATATCCATTTTTTACATGTTTATAATTAGTTACTCATTAAACCAAGCTCGTGATGCCACTGTTGGAATTATATAACATGACAAATCATAAATATAAACAATAAACATCAAGTACACATGTGGAAGCGTAAAGAACATATAATGAATGATTAATTAACTAAAACATAAATAGTATGCGTACCTTTTGATTATAGCCCAACAAGAATCAATTCCTTTAAACTAGCAAGTGATGAACCATAATTAGGGTTTATAGGATTATATGAATTACCCCTTACCGATTTTGTAATTCAATCCAAGATACTAACAAAAGTATGTTAGTACCACGTTCATGTACACACGTACTAAATCAAATTAAAATAATGCTAGTTTTAAGAACACGAAAATATTTGTTTTGAAAAAACAATATGGATCGACTACCCAAAGGGGTTGGACAATCGATTAGCACTAAAACACATACACACAATTTTAGGTTTTAGTTTATGAGTACAAGAGAGATGGAATACAAAGACCCTAGGCCTTGTATTTATACACAAGATAACTTGGTTACCAAGCTAAGCATGGGTTGGGCTTGGAGAACCCCTTGGCCGATCGGTTGATGCATCACCAAGGGTTTCCGGAACCTTCCCAATCTCTATTTTATTTTAGTCCTTCCATTTAACATTTAACGATCGTTAGTCTATTACACTTAATTAACTTAACGTCCGTTATATATATTTCGTGTAAATAATAAATGAATATAACATTTTATATTTAATTATTAACTTTAATTCTCATACGCAAAGTGTGCAATCCCGTGGTCTCGAGTTCGATCCTAACACAATCTATTAATATTTTGTCCATTAACCCAACAATACATACCATCCAAAGTGTAAAATAACATAGCAGAAAGTAGAACAGAGCTGCGGCTATCAATGGTTACATACTTACTTCAGTTGAGTACCAGTAGGGGTCTGCAATGCAACCATGCATTATTCTTACCAGTAGGTTACAACACTAAATACTTATTGTAGGTTTAAGAGCTTATTTGATACATCTCAACCAACTAGTTGTATGCTCAAGTCTCTTGGAAAACATAAATGATTCTAACTGAAGTTCAACAATTTTGGCTCAACACAAGTTTTCCCGCACTCTTCCCATGGCCGTTGAACTACTTAAGATCCAACAATAGCTGGTATCTCGCAAGGCTTAATATGCTTTTGTGGCGGTTTTTATATATTTGATTCTCATAGAAATTTATGTGGTTTTGGAATGGATTATTGTTGTTGCTTGGAATCTTTCCATTGGAAAATTAGTTTTTATTGTTGTTCAAGATGTATAACATATTTTTGTAAGTATAAGTTGCATCCTATGTCACATTGTTTTCAAGTAAAGTTCATGGGTTTGGACAATAGAGAAGTCCATATAGTAATCTACCTCATAAATTGGTATGAGCAGCACAAGTCTCCCCAGCATTTCATTTTCATAGTAAACTACCGCTCTGTAAATGTGCATATGACCCGTTATTTACAGAGTGTTCAATAGCATCCATAACAGGCTGAAAAGCAGTACAAAAGATTGGATACTAAACAACCGTCGTGTACATGGCACAATTGTTGTTTTTACAAGACTTAAACCCTGTTTGTGCTTGGGTAAAGGAAACATGATCCTTTGACTCGTAGGTTTAGGGTTTAGGGTTTAGTGATACTTTTGTTTCTTGCAGTTATGCTCTTAAATGGAGTGTACCCGAGTTACTATAAAGAGTGTGTTGGAATTATATAACATGACAATCAATAAATAATCACAAAACATCAATGTATTCAAGCGGAAGCGTATAGGATTTATTAACAAATAATTAATTAACATAAGAAGAATATGCGTACCTTTTCTTGATTCTAGCCGAACAAGAATCAATTCCACAAACTAGCAATTAGGATGAACCCTAATTAGGGTTTATAGGATTATGTGAATTACCCCTTACCGTTTTGTAATTCAATCCAAGATAATAACAAAAGTATGTTATTACTATGTTCTTGTACACACGTACTAAACCGAATTAAAGTAATGCTAGTTTTATCAAACAAAATAACTTGGTTTGTGGAAAAGTAATGGATCGACACCCACAAGGGTTGTACGATCGGTTTGGACAAGAAAAACACACAAAACAATTTTTAGGGTTTAGCTAATGAGCACAAGAGATGGAAAAATAAAACCCCTAGCCTTGTTTATATACCCAACTAAACTTGGTGAACAAGTTGGTTTTCTTTCCTTGTTTTGATCCTTGGCCGATCGGTTTAGGAGTCCCTAAAGGGATTCCGGAACCTTCCCAACTTTTGCAATTTAGTCCTTTTCCAAATACCTTTAACGTCCGTTAGTCCATTACATTAATTACTTAACGTCCGTTAGTTATTTCGTTTAATAAATAAATAAATACAACATTTATATTTAATTATTTAACTTTAAATTCTCATACGTAAAGTGTGCAATCCCATAGTCTCGAGTTCGATCCTAACTCACGTCTACTAATTTATATCCATAAAACCAACAGCTCCCACTTAGATATATCTTATTAGAGTGATCACATTCGGTTAGCGTCTAGCAACACTTCGATGCCTCTAGTACAACTCGAGCAAGGCTCCTGGAAAACCTTTTAATGATTTCTCATTATTATTATCCTTTTGTTTCTAATACTATGTTAAATAAAGATATGGAATTAAGTCATTCTTTATTCAACCATTCTGTTTCTCGTTATTAGTGATTGAGCAAGATTACCAAATCTTCTGAACATATTCAGGGGAGAACTTTGGGCGTGGCCACGCAAACATCTTGTCAACCCTACGAGGGGCCCAGCAGTATTAAACTCCAAAATAAATTTGAAGGAACAAATTCTATCTTGACTACGAGAATAACCCATGAACTTTGCAACACTTCAGGAAACAACCCTTATGACTACCAGTTACGTATAGAGTTAAGTTGTTCCACAGAAGTGCACTACATTCATGACACTTATCTGGTATCTCAAGTCTGAGGATAACTATTCATGATTTACTTAATAACAATATCCATAAAGTAAAATCATGTAGTTGGGATAAGTCCTATATTCAATTCATTGAATATCATCTGAAATTGGTATGTATTCTCATCAATATACTTTCAAGTACATTCTACCATATCTCTCAGATTTGTCTTAGTTTAATGATACTCCCAAATCATTAATTGACAACGGACGATTTAGAATAAATAAATTTATTCACGGATTAAACATGCAAATATAGGATACAATATATTATAAAATCAAACATACCAATTATTTGATTTATTATAACAATTGTTTAACATCCCTTATCCAAATACCAAATAGATCAATGCATGAAAATTCTAGTTGATGAATTATGCCTCAAGTAATGACAATCAAACTTGTTGACAAGACATAAATCAACCAACTTGATCTATCATAATTTTGAGAATACTTATTTCAAGAATTCAATTAATGAAATCATTTTATGTGTGCATTTAACAATCCACATAATAATTCATAAAGTGTGTGACATCCTCTATCACCAATTTATGACAATTTAAACTTTCAAACATTTTAAAGTTTAAAGTATCCTTATTCTTTTAATGTATAATGCAACTGCGCTCTTAGTAGCACAACTAGTTCACATGGCCATTAATAAGGATGAAATCCTACCATGACTAGTATTGAGTGTCATCTCAATTAAACCAGCATCATTGTATACAAACAACAATATGCTCATTAAAACTCCGTAAACTTTAATATCCTTGTGTAATTTTTGATGCTTTCCTAACTTTCAAGTTTAAAGCTGATGACAATTTTCACAACATTTGACATATTGTTCATCCATGGAATCTAGGAGCAATTCCAGGTTTTTAGGATGTAATTCTATTAGAATATTCATTACACAAGTTATCTAATAACTTTTAATTAGATATCATTGTTGTCAAATCATCTATCATTCAAGAATGATACGACAATTTAAATACACTACATGATGTACATGGTGAATCTTCATGTCAAACTTAGATTTCATTCATGTTCTATCTTGTCAAAAGATATTTATCCATTTCCCAAACGATATATCATGTTTTATTAGAATCATTTATTTTACTGCACATGTTTATTAATAATAAACATATATTCCAAGGTTGTATGTTTTAATTCTTAAATCTTACAAGTGAAGTTTCATTCCAATCTAAGACTTAACATTTAGCTTACAAGGAATGTTACTTACTATATGTTATACAACATATAAGATTTAAGAAACTGAACATAATACTCCCACTAGCTTTCATGAATACTTAAAATTTATCTTATTTTAATTATAAATCGAAAATGGGATTTAATAATTAAACATAAGAATAATTTCATAGATGCATGCATTTATCCATTCATGAATTTTTTGCACTTCGTACACTTTCAAAGATTATATGAATTCAAAAAACCTTTCAATTACTTAACGTCCTCGCTCAAGTAATTTCTCAAGAAAGAATTTTGATATTCCATTGTCATATTTCATATTAATGAAAACAAGTATGACAATTATCATCTTTATATTTTTAATGTGTCTAGAAAAGAATATTCAATCATAATTAATTGCTTAAATATGATTAATAATCTTGTCATAAAACATGCATTAAATATGTGTACAATTTTGTCCATATGATTTCTACATAGAAATTCAAACCACTTTGAAGTAACTCATTTCCATTATCTAGTCTAACTATTAAGATAAACCAAATTTCCAAAATTGATTATCTTTATGGACAGCATCTTTAACATTCATAGTATGAGTAATTTTCCCAATTCAATATTTGGTAATCCATCATAATGATTATCAGGTTTACTATAATCCTGTAACTCATGTTCTTCTCAGCATATAAATCAAATATCTGAGATATCCTTGCAGATCTATGAATGAAAATTCCATCATCATGAGGTCTATCATTTACATGTCTAACCTCATCATGATATTTACTAGTGTATTTAAGAAGATTATGTATCTTGTAATTTTATCTTTCAAGATAATAAAAAACTCCCACTTGCCTTTTGTAATATATAGACTATATATATATACTTAGCAATTAGATCAAAACTACATTGTTCTCTTTTTGGGACATTACAAATACACATTGATAATTTCTGACTTAAGTTTGTTAACAACCTATTCATAAGTAGTTTAACAAATTCAGAATCTTCAATTTTAAAACTTAATATGATTCATCACATTCCATAATAAAATGGTGTTTTATTAATCTTCTAGGTTGGAGTCATATTGAGTATATTCAATCCATACTCAATATTCTAACCTTGTTACTTTTTAAGAAAGAAGTTATGGTTATCATGAATCAAACAAATCAAATAGAGTTTGATTCTCCTAACTGAACATACCATCAACTTGTGGTATTCATTAGAATTTAATATTGTAAGACAATCTAACAATATATAAGATAAACATATTCTTTTTGGCTTACCTATTTACCAACTAAGTCAACTTAATGGTATAATAGACTTTCTAAGCCAATTACATGCTTTATAACACAAGTACCTTTTAACCAAGTTACTTCATATCCATGTCTCAACAAGAAACATAAACTGTTATAATCCCATTATACGTTATAAATCATTGATCAACTCAATGACTTCTTGTATATGTCTTAATTAAAAAACATAACAAATTAACGTCTTACTTTATTATAAGTCTTAAAAGACTTTATGTTTATGTCTTTACAATGAAACATAAACATGTTTAACTAAAGTAATTATGAACACAACTCTTGGTTTCAATAGTAATTTCAAGTTAATTTATTTTACTTCACAATAATGTAGGACTACATTATTTTTCATTTATGTCATTCCAAAATACATAAATAAACAAATTGAAGTATGATTAGATTACTTTATTTAATTTTATGTCATTCTAATAATACATAAATATTTAATTTGAAGTAGTCTTATATCTATCATCTTGACACATATTCTAAATACTTGTTTAATTCAGAAACTGCAAATATGTCCATGCAAGGTCTGACTTCACATAGAGATTTACTTTGTTATTGCAATCTCGCCAAGTTCTGACATGACGTAAATTACAACACCAAGTGTTTCTTGAATTAGATATGTACAAGTTATATTAGAATGTTGGTCTCTTACCTTGTAGTCAAGAGAATCCTTTAAATCATATACCTATATGTTGTACCTTGCACACAATATAGATTTCTCCCACTTGTGCATGGAACAACATCACGTAGCAGATAAACAACACGACATATGTTTGTTTATGTGACTAATATGATTGTGTCATTGATATTAGCATAACTAGTAGATGTAGAACCACTTCATTGTCTAACAAGGAAACATACATGACTATCCTTGAAAACATAAGTGTCTACAAGTGGAAAGTAATTATCTTAAGACATTCTAGAGATAATCTGGGTTACTACCAAGATGACAAAGCTTGTAACTCCCACTGAATAAGAGATCATTACATTAATTCCTTATTCAGTAATAAGAACACACCACTCCCATTGGATTTGACAACATTGAAAGTGTTTCATTAACCAATGAAAGAAAATAGTGTTCTATTTACTTCCCTACACTTTTGAGAAAGTTCATACATAACAATTACTTATGTACTTAAAGAGTGTATTCTACTATGTAGATGATGAACTATCCATCAATGCTATTAACTTGAAAAATTGGGCATGCAATTTCTTTCTTAATAGTTCTACTATTCTAACAATTGTAAGTAGTACTTTTAGATGGTCAAAGCACAACAACTAGAAAAAATATGCTAGTTTGTCTTTTACCAATTATACAGTAATTAGTCTAGCTTCTAATTTAATAACTCAGAACATATGCAATTTTCTTAACTATTAAAATTTGCTTACGAGTTATGTATTTAGAATTTAGACAATTCTAATTGTCCTATCATACCTTTCTTCATTCATGAAAAGGAATAGGATTGAATCTCACTCTTTCTTATAAAAAGAGGACTAGGTTTATTCTTTTAGTAAGGTTGACTCTACCAAAAACCCTTACAGGTGTAGATCAATTTACCAATATAGGAATAACCTTTGTTTACGGTTTAATGTTGCATTAATACATTTAAAGAATTAGCAAAATTCAATTTTAGTATTTTCGATAATTAAACTTTTCAAGAAAATAAAATACCCAAGGTAATATTCATATAACCATAGAATTTTCTCGAAAACTAGGATCCAAATTATCGTAGTTCCATTACATCAGTTGATCTGCTAGTAACGAAAGCACATAATAGGGTAATCTGTCGAACATTAATTGGCAAACAATTTCCAATTCCTAGATCATTATGGGATTTATATTTTCCAACGCTATTGCAAATATAAACATGTTTCTTCCCATCTTATGCCATTGAGTCCAAGTCTCACTTCCTACTCAACTTAAGTGTCTAACTTAAAGAACTGCAAATATGTCCATGTAAGGTCTCACTTTACATAGAGATTTACCTCTCCATCACAATCTAGCCAAGTACTCTCATGACATAAATTGCAACTTCAAGTGTTCCTTTTAATTAGATGGCATATAACTCAATTTAAAAGGGTACTAGTTTTGACTTTATGTGGTCAAATCAAATATGTACAAAGATGTCATGCATTCATCTTGTAGCATAATTTTAATAAAAAAAACTTTTTATTACGAATTCATAAAGATCAAATTATCAAAGTTTTGATTGAGGTATTGGGTTCACCAATCAAGGAATTTAGCGTTAATTATCATCCATTATACCGTACTTTTGCATAAGTGTAAACACTTAGTGTTTCGGATAATTACCACAGAAGTGGCGCATGGAATTAAAACTAATTCGCCCTTAAGATGAGTTTGCACATTTTATGGCTTACTAAGTAGCTCCATTCGAACTTACAGAGGGCAGAGGACCAGGTAAGCGCAAAAGCATAACCTTAGACATCCATTCAGTGTGACTGTGCGCACTTCTTAAATAACCCCTTTATAGTTCATTCAAATGGGTGAGCCGTTCAGTCATTGTACCAAAGTCACCAATCAATTAAACTATTGAAAACTTAACTCTTCCAAACAAATCAAATTTCGCCATTGTTTAGTCCGTATTATTTTTCTATTCAAAATTACCATTTGCTTAAAACTGTCTAACATAATAAACAAACAAGTAACAAATAAAAAATAAACTACTAAAAAAACAATGCGCACATAATAAACAATTTATACGTGTAAACAAGTAGCCACATGCAACTTATTCGATAAAACTCTATTAATAATCAATATCTAGGTTAAATTAATGTATATATTAATTTAGGGTTTTCACTCCAACATTAGAAAGTGAGCCACATACATCGATGAATCGATTACGTAAACCCTTAATTAAATTATACCAAATTGCACATAATTGATTCATTAATATTTTTATAATTGGAGTCTTCCCCAATTCAAGATTTATCGCAAATAAATATGTCATAACAATTAAACAATATCAAAGTAACTTATCCATATCAAACATGCATATATTGTCATGGATATATCATAACAATTATACAAATAGTCACAAGATCGCATATAAAAAAATTCCATGACACATAACAAATTATTCATGAATTAATCACGTAACTAATATATTAATTCTAGGTTTTAATAAGGTTAGCAAACAATTTTCAAAACCCTAAAAAATTTAATGTATGTGTCGACTAAAAAAAATAGGGGAACGCCCCAATTCATACAAAAATCGACCAAACAAAAATTAAACATAAACCCTAGATAAACATATATCAAACAACATACAATTATTTGTTTTATTACGCGTTTATGTAATTAATTACTCATTAAAAACCAATGACTCGTGATGCCACTGTTGGAATTATATAACATGACAATCAATAAATAATCACAAAACATCAAAGTATTCAAGCGGAAGCGTATATGATTTATTAACAAATAATTAATTAACATAAGAAGAATATGCGTACCTTTTCTTGATTCTAGCCGAACAAGAATCAATTCCACAAACTAGCAATTAGGATGAACCCTAATTAGGGTTTATAGGATTATGTGAATTACCCCTTACCGTTTTGTAATTCAATCCAAGATAATAACAAAAGTATGTTATTACTATGTTCTTGTACACACGTACTAAACCGAATTAAAGTAATGCTAGTTTTATCAAACAAAATAACTTGGTTTGTGGAAAAGTAATGGATCGACAACCACAAGGGTTGTACGATCGGTTTGGACAAGAAAAACACACAAAACAATTTTTAGGGTTTAGCTAATGAGCACAAGAGATGGAAAAATAAAACCCCTAGCCTTGTTTATATACCCAACTAAACTTGGTGAACAAGTTGGTTTTCTTTCCTTGTTTTGATCCTTGGCCGATCGGTTTAGGAGTCCCTAAAGGGATTCCGGAACCTTCCCAACTTTTGCAATTTAGTCCTTTTCCAAATACCTTTAACGTCCGTTAGTCCATTACATTAATTACTTAACGTCCGTTAGTTATTTCGTTTAATAAATAAATAAATACAACATTTATATTTAATTATTTAACTTTAAATTCTCATACGTAAAGTGTGCAATCCCATAGTCTCGAGTTCGATCCTAACTCACGTCTACTAATTTATATCCATAAAACCAACAGAGTGTACAATGTGATAGTTTGTGCTATCCTTTTAATTGTGGCCCTTTTGAGACATCAATCGGTTATGGACTGTAAGGGTTTTTGTAGGTTCCCGTTTCAGGTTTCTCGGGTTATTCTGGTTAAGAATTTTTGAAGGCAAAACCGAACTGAATACAAACTGGATCAAAACGAACACAAAGCCGAATCTGAATTCGATACAGTTTACATTTTGAACCAGAAGACCCATGTTGCAAAATTTGCTGATTCTTTTTCAGTTAAATTTATAGATATTAAGCCCCAAATGCATCAGCTTGAATACGCAAGCCAACTTGACATCCGATCTTCACTTCCAAGGTTCGACAAGTGACCATGTTTTCTGTTGTTTACTGGTGGTAATTTTGACCGATTACTTATAAATGGGTCGATTCAGGTTATGTTTATTAGCTTATGGGTCAACTGGGTGAATTAAAATCACTTACAACGAAAAAGGCCGAAAGTTGTTCAAAATGTATTTATATTGCACATAATCTGCTAATAATTTGTTTTCAAACAAGTATTTGTTGAAATAATTTGTTTTTTTTCCATCACCCGAGACACTAATTTCAGGTCTCAGTCAATTTTACTTGTTTCCAATCATTACTGAAAATTGACCAGATACCCAACGCGCACATTTTTTACACTTCTTATGCTGTTGATTTTTCCAGTCACTTGTGTGTCATTGTTTTACAGAAAATGGGTTGGTATCTTTCAGGTCGATACTAGTACGTGGTACTTGGAATTGCACCACAGGACCCTCAAAGATGCTATTGTTCGCTCGAAGACTATAAAAGTTAATGTTTGTTGATATTTTCTTTGCATTCTTTTTGCACGTTGCTGACGATATGTATGTATTGTGCAGTTGTTGTAAAAGTATGTGTGGCGTTTCAGCGGAGATAATGTTCTGCAGGTTCCCCTCGTTTCTAATAGCACTCGGTCTTTTAACTAGAAGAACATGTAACGATACTAAAATGTAAAGCTTTGTGACTACTACTGAAGCCACAATGAGTTTATTCCAGCTAATCAGCTCGAATTGTAGGTTATCACACAATTATTAGATGAAAGTTTTCTTTTTAATGTTTTGGATTATCATTACAAGAGGAATTTAAGGTGATATATGGATTATCATTACAAGAGGAATTTAAGCATCGAGTTCGAGATTAAGTTCAATAAGCTTAACGTAAAAGACAATTAAGCAATTCAATATAAAAAAAACAAAGACTCGCACTCTTCATCTTCAGTGGCTGCTTTCTTCATCATATCATCTAGATTGTCCAATGTATTGACTGGGGGGTAATTTCTCCATACGGTCTGGCCAAAACCTGAAATCAGGCTCCGTCACCGAGGGGACTAGAACAATAATCATAATACCTTTCGAAACCGACCAGCGCACTATATGGTGGAATATAATGTTCCTCAAGGGGTGTATCCACAAATGAATGTTTGGAAAAACACAGTTGCTCGTCATCAAGTTTTTTAACGACACCTTGAGATTTAAACTGATTAAAAAATCTTTGTGCGTCGGCTGGCAAAGCGTCGAAATCCCTCTTCCACTGTTTAGACATCCCCCTTTATTCTACTCTGGGTGGAAATTTGAATGGTAGACGATAAGAAGTTAAGAACAAATCCCATATAATACTGCATGTATGCAATCTTCACAGTTAAGTAGAAAAGATTTTTTTTTTTTTTTTTTTTTTGGTTGGTACGTATCTTAGGTTGATTAACGTGAATTTGGGATTTTTAGTAGGTTTCCTAATAAACTCATCTAAACTTATATATATAAACTTCAAAACAAATCCAAAAAGATTTCAACAATTGTTCTTATTGAATTGCTGGAAACATAAACCCTAGAAAAAAAAATGTCAGACAACATTCCTTTTGACATCCAAATAGAAATCATCAAAAAAGTTTATGATGTCAAGTCATTGATTCGATTCAGGTCAGTTTCCAAACCATGGAAGTCTTTTATCGACAGCGCTGACTTTATCAAAGGTTACGGCACCCGCCACACTCAGCCACATAGTTTTATTCTAAGCTACAGAGTCTATAAGAAGTTTAAATACATGTGTTTTGTAGACGATGATAACAATGAAACTTTTAAGGTAAAACAACAAGAGTTAGCTCCATCTGTTGTGTCTCCTTTGCTTAAACAACAACGTGTTTCATACGTTGTTGGTGCATGTCATGGATTACTTTGTTTGTTTTGTTATGATGAATTTTATTCTCCGCTGGTTGTTATTTGGAACCCTTCTATCCGAAAATCATTTGGCCTTGCTGTTGACTCTCATGATGGCTCTGTCTTTGGTTTCGGGGTTTGTCCCGTCACTAGAGATCCTACCATTGTGCAGATTTTAGAAACGCCCTGGCATGCTAAAGTTTTTACATTGAGTTCGGGGGTTTGGAATGTGATTCCAAGTGGTAATTTGCCTCGTCAAACAATTAGGCTTGATCCAGAAACTCAGGTCGTTATAGATAGGTTTATCTATTGGGCTGCTGGCGAGAAGACTTTGTCTGATGATGGTGTACCTCATTATAAGTATATGGTTGTGTCATTTGATTTAATAGCCAAGGAATTTAGAGTAGTAGACCTACCAGATAGTTTAACAAAGGATTTGTGCTCATGTTGCTCCCTTTCTAAGCTAAGGGAGTCTCTTGTTGTGTATGAATCCATTTATTCCGTGGGAGAAGGACGACGTTGTGGTGTATGGGTGATGGAGCATGACTCGTCTTTTAGAAAGCTATTCACAATTGGCGCACCCGTAAATAAAATAATGGGATTTAAGAAGAATGGTGAAACTATATTTGAAAGTCGAAAGGAGTTAGGACTGTCTGCCACACTTAATGTTTACGAACCCTGCTCACAACAAATCAAGAATCTTGGGATTTCTGGAGTAGCGGACTCATTCTTCATGGGCCCTTACAAGGAATCGCTACTTCTGCTTAATCACTTGGATTTAATCGTATATTGTGACGATAATTGATCATAATGATGACGGCCACATTTCAAGGGCCTAGTTTGTAGTTAAGGCGTGGAAATATCACTTTCATCTATTTTACAATACTTGTTTATTACTCTATTAAATGTTGTTAATTCATGCCATTTATGGAACATTATGAGATTGCAAATGCCGTATATGCTACATATTTTTCAAATATGTGCTTTCTAGCAAGATTAGTGAAATCTGTATTATCAAGTTTAATGTGATTTTTATTATTCCATGGATATTGTAAAGTTTGCTTGTTATCTTTGATGGCTTTTTAGAATGCGGAATGTTATTTATATAGATGCCTTATTGCTTGTGTAATTAAAGATGACAAGACTTTCAGATGTTCATTACTTGTTGAACTGTTTTTAGCGTTCTTTGCTTCGTTACATTCTCATTTCATTATGCATGGCGGTTACTTTGGATACTCTGCAAAATACAAACACAAGTTTATTTATTTTTAAATTTGCAACATTTGAATGTGTAGATGCCTATGTGTGTACAAAAAATAATATATATGTACTTTTAATCGGGATTAGCGGAGTGAAGGCATTAATAGTGGTTAGGCGATGTTTGGAGAAAGTCGTGAGTTTTTCTTTAAAAAATTTGTTGATAACCATGTTGCTAGACAAAATCTACAATCTCACTGTTATACATACAATTCAAAGTGTAAAATAACATAGCAGAAAGTAGAATCAGAGCTGCGGCTAACAATGGTTACTCAGTTGAGTACCACTAAGGGTCTGCAATGCAACCATGCATTATTCTTACCAGTAGGTTACAACACTAAATACTGAGTGTTGGTTCAAGAGCTTATTTGATTCATATCAACAAACTCGTTGTATGCTGAAGTCTTTTAGAAAACATAATTGATTCTAAATGAAGTAAAACAATTTTGGCTCAACACAATTTTCCCAGCACTCTTCCCATGGCCGTTGAACTACTTAAGATCCAACAATAGTTGGTATCTCGCAAGGCTTAATATGCTTTTGTGGCGGTTATTTTGTATATTTGATTCTCATAGAAATTTATGTGGTTTTGGAATGGATTATTGTTGTTGCTTGGAATCTTTCCATTGGAAAATTAGTTTTTGCTGTTGTTCAAGATGTATAAGATATTTTTGTAAGTACAAGTTGCATCCTCAAGTACATTGTTTTCTAGTAAAGTTCACGGGTTTGGACAATAGAGAAGTCCAGCATTTGACCAGTTACTTACAGAGTGCTCAATAGCATCCATAACAGGCTGAAAAGCAGTACAAAAGATTGGATACTAAACAACCATCGTGTACATGACACAATTGTTGTTTTTAAAGGAACATGATCCTTTGACTCGTAGAGTCAACTGATACTTTTGTTTCTTGCAGTTATGCTCTTAAATGGAGTGTACCCGAGTTACTATAAAGAGTGTACAATGTGACTGTTTGTGCTATTCTTTTAATTGTTGCCCTTTCGAGACATCAATCGGTTATGGTCTGTAAGGGTGTTTGTAGGTTCCGGTTTCAGGTTTGTCGGGTTATTCTGGTCAAGGATTTTGGAAGGCAAAACCGAACTGAATACAAACTGGACCAAAACGAACACAAAGCCGAATCTGAGTTCAATACAGTTTACATTTATGTATTCAACTCACTATCGTCCACACCCTAAATTTTTATGCCTGCTTCTTTTATCTTTGTGTAGGTGCACGCAAGTCTTTGCTGAATGTTTTTCAAGATTGAAACTGTAAACTAAAGTGCATGATTATTTATACTTTCGTTCACTTATTTCATACCTTTACTGGAGTGCTGGACAAATCGGCTCTATATGAGGTCCACAGATGATAAATTTTTCCTGTTTACCTGTTATTACAGATGAATATGTAACATGCATCATCTCCCGGGTTGAAATGGAAAATGAATTTCTATGGGAAACTGATTAAGATGAAGATGTCGAGAACTCCTCTGAGGTGGGTATCAATGTTTGTTATGCTACTTCTTATATAACATTTCACTCGAATATAGGTTGTGCTAGGGAAAAGGGTATATATGGCCAAACCACCAGATGCCTTTTGTGCTCATCTTGAGATGCCATTGTGTTCCTTTTGCCAGTGTGGTCTTCCTTCCTTGCTCCGCTTAACAACTTTTCAGATTTTCATGTTTTTTTCGTATATGCTTCTGTTCCTTTACCCTTTTGCAGGGGTGTGATTTTCCTTTCTTCCTTGCTCCGCTTATCTTGAACCGTGTTGTATGTGTCAATTCAGGCAAGCACTCTATTCTGACTAAAAACGCAACTCAATTCACTTGCTCTGCAGCAATCTTGACTTTTTCTTATTCTTGGCGTTTTGAACCTGTATCTTGTGTATTTAATCATGTAATAACCATGCACGAATTCGATTAAATAGGTCGACTTGGGTTAGTTTTTATCCCTGAGGGTCAAATGGTTAAGACAAAATATCGAATTAAAGATGAAATGAGTCAAATGGGTCGAAAGGGCTAAACAGGTCGAAGTCATCTGAAAGGTGCTTGAATTAATTATTTAGCAGTCAACCTATACCAATACGACCCATTTTGTATCTTTACCCAACCCGCCCGAGTCTGGAACCACCACCCATTTTGTCATCACTAACATAAACAACCTTACAAAATATAAAATCACAAATTACTAAAAGCACCTTTGTTTTTGCGTAGCTCTGTGGTAATTTTCAAGACATTCCAATTCCGGCTTATATTTTCGTCGTCGTCAAATTTACCCTCATCGTTGCTATCCTATTACATGAACATACACGCAACCAACATCAGTGATCTAAGACCTTAGATCAAATCACATTCACATTCCAGAACAACCAATACTGCATGGTAGAGTCGGTGTTTATGTGAAAAGTTGCGCTTTGGTAATTGGTCCCTTAAGTTTCGTCGATCTATGCAATCTCCACAGGTAATTGCATCATTATTACACAGAATACTTTCTGGTGATAACAATATATACGGCGAACAAGAGATGATAAACGTGTGTAGCAGGCCTCGCCAAACCAATGTTGACCCCTAATAAAAGTTACCAATTTTGTCACGAACCCGTTGACCCGTTACCAAGCCTAACCAAGCTAGACAGTTTCTAAAACTATAGAACATTTCCATCAGATAATGTGAACAAGTTAGATGATCTCTTAATGCATCCTGGCTTCAAAAATTCTACAACTTGTTGTCATTGGTATGAAACTCCTACCATTTGCGCGTGAATTTTTATTGTATTCCAAACCTGTTTGGGATATGGATACTCAAAAAACAAATGAGAGTGCGAATCACTTTGAGTTTTACAAAAACAACACATCGTATCCAAGTTCTGATCCCAAACTTTAAGCTGATCCTGGATCTCTAATTTTCCCCCATTACTAACCATAGAATAAAAGTCTGACGTGGTATACAGTGTGTGTACCATACAAGTCGCCACCATTGCAGAAGGCCACAAGTATAACTTAGTTCAGCTAACGGGTACCCCAACTTGATTTACCATGCTACTGGTCAAGCAATTATAAGAGCCAGAAAAGTAGCCAAACCCTACGTAAAAATGCATGTAAGGAAGTGTACTAATGATGTCATCGGATCCGTGTATGGCTCGTGCTTGTGAAGAAGCATGTAAGTCGTCACTTGAAAGTAATATCGTCTACTGTTCTAGTTCTGCGATGTGTATTTTATTAGCATTGATCTGTCCTGTATCATATCTTGTGACATGAAATTCTTAACTTTGCTAGTCCATATATAGTTACGCTTAAACATGTCTACATATATACTTCTTTAATTGATATTTCTCATCAAATTTCTTATGTATCCAGAATGAAAACGTTAACCTTATAAGTTATGAACCTTTTGTACCATGACTAAAATTCCCCCTTTGTTTATAAAAAGTGATAGGTTGACCTCACAAAAATGAAAATTACAACGTACCAAAATACCAAATCATACAAAGTAAACTTCGACTCTCTCTATCTTTACGGGTCGACTAATGGGCAACACTCGTAGGCCAAGCCCACTCAAAGTGAAGCGATAATTAGGCCGCAGATCGGACTGAACCGAACCGAGAAACCGGCCCGAACCGGACCGACCAGACTGGACCAAATGTATTTCGGTCTAGTCCTCGGTCCACCCCTTTTAACCAGTTTTGGTCCTTGGGCCGGTCCGGTTAGGTTCGATCTTACGCACAACCTAACATTATACTTTGTTGGACAGACCAACCGATGAACCGGACCGGACCGGACTGACCCGGACATGAAATGAACATTTCGTTCCGGTCCTTGGTCCTTGGTCAGGTTTTGGTCTTTCGGGTCGGTTTTCGGACCGTGCTCGGCCCTAGCGACAATTGAAATGAACTTGGCATAAATTTGATGTGACATTCTCAATATAATTGTATCTTATCTACACGTTCGTCGATTTGAGTCACGATCATGCTGTTTCTACAAAAAGTCTAAATATATCCAAATTCGTAATAATTACTATATATAGTAAAAGGAATTCAAAACGACGTCGATTAACCTAGCAAAAACAGTATACGGTTTTGGGCCAGCACATGCGGGGGTGGACTTGGGCCAGCTTTGGAGCCCTTTTTTTTCCACCGCTTCATCTTTTCCATACTTAACACGTGTACTGAAAATACGATCTTATCATCTTTATTCGAGAATGATACAGCGGATGCCAGATGATTGTGCTTCACACCATCCACGGTGTTGGTGATGTCCTGTCTTCTTGGTTGATCGGTTTGCAGCAGGTACGTACGTTTGTCATGTGCGTATTGTTTTCTAATTTCTTTAAAGTTTTGATTTTTATTATTAATTAGGATTAGGGTTTAATTGTATCTGTGATTTTGGTGGATGTCGGTGCCTGCGCGTTGTTATGAAGAGGATTGTCATTCGGATTTCTCCTATCTTGCCTCGCTTCGAAGTCAGGTATGCAATTTAGTGTCTATATTTTTTTAATTGGGAATTAATATTTGGTTTCCAAAAATCTGTTGCTGGAAAAATTATTTCAAGAAGACAAGTCAAACACCAAATAGAAAAATAGAAATAGTCAAACAAAACTAATTTACTATAAGATAAAGTTAGGGGAGTTGTTATAGAGCACCAAGTTGCACAAGTGCTTTTCATGGTACCATTTTAGATGTATCCAACGATCCATTACCAAATAGTTTCCACTTCACACGGTGTTAATACACGCGCACCTGTAATCCCATCAGGTCGTCCAAATGCTTATTCGCATCATGGGATGGAAGACGCGTTTCGGCACGCATTTAATATTATGTACTTTTTCTGTCTATACAGGTTATTTATTGGATAGAAATAGATCAACGCAAAATGTATTGGTCATACCAATCGCACACAGCCGTTCGTTATAGGCAAGCAACCACATACTTATTATTCTTAACCTAATGTATTTTCAGTTCTCAGTCTTTTTGCTCTTTTAACTGGCTCTACTGCTTTAAAATATATTATTGACTCACACATGATTGTTACTGTTACTTAATCAGACTCCGTTCCCTTTTTTTTCCATAGGGCCTCAGTTGGAGTATACCTACTTCGGAGATTGTAACAGCGTGTGTTCCCGTCACGTCCCACTTTTGGGGTATGGAAAAACACTAAAAACACAGCCTAGCCTACAGGGGGCGTGTTGCTTTACCTGGACACCAAGATACCTTCCCATCTTCTCCCTACTGCGACCCGGAATAACAATCTCGCACACATACACCTCCAAATTGTCACCACGATTTGCTCAGGTTTGCTTGAAAATAGTTAAAAGTGTTTCAATTTTGGGCTCTTATTTTGGTTTTGATTTTTTTCCGAAAGATTTGTGGGAAAATTAAAAAGGTATGTATTTGTATACCTGAAATGACTGAAACCAACATTGATACCCTTTAGCTTTTCCTGAAAGTTTTCCAGTCAAACAGAAACCCTTCCGGTATGTATTTGTATGCCGGCAAATAATTCACCAGCCAAATTTAGCTGCCAATCGTTCCTACGGTTTTGCTGAATGATTTTATGGTTTAGGTCCATATAACGATGCAAGTGAAAATCTTTTGAACTGTTGGGGTGGAGATTCATTCATTTTTTACATTCATGTTTGTCGATTATTTGGTAGATGTTATCTTTATTTTAATTTTCATGGTGTGCGAGGTACCTGTATACAAAAATGAAGTCAAGAGCGACGCCCGGATAAATTTAAAGATCATACTTGCTGATTGTAAGCCGTTTATTCATACAATTTATGACAATGCCACATTTCTATGTTTCTGATCATGGAAAAAGAATGTATATGGTGGGATAATCTGTTGCATCATATGCAGGTTAAAAAAATTTAAACAACTAGAAGGGTGGTGTTTTGGAAAATAGAAGCTGAAACTTGGTTGTGGATACAGAGTTTTGCAACTAAAAGTAACACGTGTCAAGGTAATATACCTTTAAAGTTTCTTTTACGTTGTTGGTACTAGCTGTAAATGATGGTTTGGGTGTTACTGATTCTTTGAAATGTGTTGTTGCAGACGTGAACGAAACATGGGGCAAGGATTCTGTGTTCCCACGTACCAGCGTGGCACGAAATCATTCACCCACTAGGCGCACACCGACTTAACAGTTTTTATATGGCTAGATTACTGCGCACAAGAATTTGCAAGCAAACAAGCAACAGATACGCATATTGTGCGAAGGTAAGCTAATCAAGGAATTTGCATGTATATGAATGCTTGCTTTATAGACACGTTACTTGCTTTAAGAATGTGGGTCCATAGGTTCCCAAGAATTTGCTTGCTTTATAGATACGTTACTTGCTTTAAAAATACGAATGCTTGCTTTATATACGTTCGAGCCATACCTGAAAAAATAATTTCGGGTTTGTTTACGTTGATTGTATTGAGTCAGTTGCGAGCCTTATTGAAAAGGCCCTTTACTAAAAACATAGAAGGTAAGGCCGGCTTTCGAGCTGTAGCTTTACAACCATAGGGCTTAGATAGGCCCTTCTTATTATATTAGTAAGATAGGTTGCTTGAGCGCATTTTGACCCTTTCTATTAGTAAGGTTGTCGTATCAATCAATGCGAAACTTTAGTTTGATTGCATGGCGCGCGTTAGCGGATCTGTTGGAGCTTTTAAGAACAAAAAAGCTCCGCCGCAACGCGGCGGATGGTCGCAATACTCGTTAAGAATAAGACTAGTCGATTGGACACTAGGTGCTGTAATCTATAAAGAATTGTAATTTAAGTTTGCTTCTTTAATTAAACCGGATGATTACATGTGTATTGCTGCGACGGCGTATAGTAATATTAATTTGTGTGTGCAGTTAAATATTTGAATATTTAATAGATTATGTTGACTTTTAGAGAGATGGGTGCGATTGATGTTACAGGGGTGTTATCCAACACCAAGTCATCACATATCCTATAACACCACTATAACATAAACATCATTCTCAATAAAATTCTTATAACAATGAATAACGAGACGTGAAGAGGATCACATTGTGATGGATAACATGGTATGGGGGGTGCAGTTTGGCATGTCATAGTGGCGTCATAGGTGCAAAAATTGCCCTATAACATGTTATATGCCAACCACACCATGCTATCTTATAAGTAGGGGTATTTTAGTCTAATAACATTACTCATTTTTTAAGTGTAAGCAATTATATTTTCTATTTATATGTATATATGTATTGTTCTAAATAAATTAGTACGAAAATTACAATATTTAAATTTGTTTTTTCTTTTTTTGATAATCATGGATTTTGAACTTTTGGCCTACTCATTCACGTGCTTTGTACCACCACCACATATATTCAAATCCGGTAACGTCATTTTTTTTCAAGAGATTAACGTGATCACTTTAAAATTGTTTGCACGTAACATAATTTGAACATGTAATCACCTATATTTTAACAATGCTAATCACAAACCTTTTGCCACTGTCACCCTTAAATGGTTTAAAAAATCGAAGGAAAAAAGATAGGTTATTGTTTTAGTGATAAAATTAATGAGAGCAAAACTAAGGGACGAACTAATGATCAAATGGTGTCCCTTACCAAAAGGGTTTGCTAATGTGTGTCTACTGGGCACACGATTGAGCGCAGTTAATGAAGACAATTTTTTTTAATCAAAAAGTGCGTTTAATGAACATTTATTGATCTTTATAATTATCGTAATTAATCATATTTTTTATATTAATTAACTGTAACATTTTATATATATATATATATATATAGCTAAATAAGTGCCAAGTGGGCACTTGTTAGCAAAACCTTAATGAGTTAAAAGTCTTCGTGCCACTTAAATACAAATCATTAACGTTAGAAGCAAGATGAGGAAACATTCTCAAGCATTGGGAAAGTGGGTCTTGGACCAATTAGGCAAGAAGCCAAGTGCTTCCAAATTCAAGTTAGTTGCAATTCAAATCTCATGTTGGTTGTTTATTTATCAAACACACTTAAGTACGAATTTAATTGTTACTTACATTACTTTCACGAGTTATTTGCCCCTTATTATAAGGTTTATATGTCTTCCAATGTCTCGAATATACTTTAGATAAAAGTACGGGTGAAAAAATTATCGATGACATCTTTCGAAAAGTCGAAAAAACCTTGCATTGCACAAAAAATAACTTGAATATCTTAAATTGAGAAGAAAAAAAAAGTTGAGTATCTTAAATTTAAATTGACCTTAAATGTAATAATTTTTGGGCAATTTGCGCTAATGAAAACTAGTAAACAAGTTGAGAAGACATGTACTCCCTTCGTGTCAAAAAAATGTCCATCTCACTATTTATGTTTGTCCCAAAATAAGTGTCCAGTTTTTATATATGGACAGTAATATGAGTTATGATTAATATTCTACTTTACCATTCTAATAGAAACTTGTATTAATTACTCATTTTTTATTTTTATATTAACTATGAAGGTAAAAATGACTTTTTATCAATCAAAATTACATTAAATACACATATCATAATTTCTTCATTTTTTGTTTGTGGACACTCTTTTTGAGACGGAGGGAGTATGTCTATTGACCTATTAGTTGATTAAATAATCAAGACTTGTATTATGTGAAACAAAATTTCGAGACTAAGTTAATTTCATAAAAATCAGGATTTTTAACAAAAATTTACACTAGGCAACAAACATTCATCAGATTCCTCTTGAATATCTAAGAACCCCTCTAGGTCCACCCATGCAAATAACTTGCTACATATATTGGTGCACAACCATTTTGAAACAACTAACACTTAGTGTTTAAAAAATAAACAACTAAGGGGCCGTTTAGTTGGTGAAAAGTTTTATTATTTTTTCGTTTCTAAATTCTTAGAGAATGGATTGGATTTTCTTCTCTACAGAAGAGTTGAGAATTTTGAAAACACGTTTAGATATTCTTTTTGAAAAAAATGAAAAGATGTATAGATGAAGCTCTTTTCAAACATTTTTTCTTGACTAAAATACACGGTTGTTCCTAAACTTGGCAAAACGCATCGCGATGGGACAAAACTCGGCCTTATCATCGCTAGTGGTCCAAACCTTGGCCTTTAAATGCCAAAATCGTCCCTTGACCAATAATGCCGTTGTCAACGTTATGTTGGTGAGGGCAAAACCGTCTTTCACTGTAGCGTACTAAATAAAAACCGTTGTACAGTGTTTGTAGCTAGTATATGTATGTGTAACATGGTTTGGTCGACATTTATCATCCATCCCTAAACTATCCTACAAAACCGGTCTTCTACAAAACGATAATCGTTTCAAGATGGTACGTTGCTGGTGTGGTAAGCAAGCTATTATTCGCACTTCGTGGACCTCTGCCAACCCATGGCGTCGATTCTTTGGTTGTCCTGTTGAAGTAAGTGCGTCTTAATATTTATTGTGTTAGTTTGTTTTCGGAAGCAGCAAATTACATTGTAACAATGGTGGTTGTTTAATGACTTGTCATAATCATGAATATGGGTCTTCTTGTCGGTGGATAAGATGGTATGATCCTGAAATCTGTGCTCGTTCAAGAATGATCATACCAGGCCTTTTGAGGGGGAGAAATGAGCTTGAGGCAAGATTAGTAGCTGTTGAAGGTGATGTGTAGAAGTGGAAGATTTACCTGGTTCTAAGTTGGATGTTGTTCTTGATTGTTTATGCATTGGGATAACTTTTTTAGCTTTTGTGTAATGAGGCGAGATGGTTAATGTTCTGTATCTTGAATTGTAGTAACCTTGTTATGAAGTATTCAGTTTGGTTTGTTTCTGATTTTCAATGCCTTATGGGTATGCAGATGGTTAGCAATTTGTTTAGGGTTGACTTTTAAATGTCAACATTGTTATGAGGTTCTATTTAGCTTTGGTTAATTTTGATGCAAATTATTCACACATCAAGCTTAGTCAATCTAAAAAAAATACACAATAATGACATGGTTCCATAGTTAATGCAAATGGATATAATTCCAAATGCATAAAATTGCATACTTTTCAAAGCATGAGAACTACAGTTAGACACACACACACATATGTTTTTAGAGTACATAACTTGTCCATAGGAAATAAACTAGATGAAACATTGTCTAGATAATTAGCATAACAGAATTGACCTATGGTGAGGCCATCATTCTTTCCAGTGCAGCCTGCTGCCTAGTCATTCTTCGTGTAGTAGGCTGGGTTGAAGCAGAAACTGCTTGAACTTCACTTGACTGCAGCTGAGAATCAGACTGGGATTGATCATGTTGCTGGGATTGACACTAGGCTTGGTCATGCATGCTGGGATCGGCAGTTGCTTCATCTTGATGTTGCTGGGATTGTGACTGGGATGCATCATGTATGATGGAATCTTCAGTTGCTGGATCTTGATTTTCAGATTGAACACCACTTCCTTGAACTGCACTAACTTGACTTTCAACAACACCTGCACCTTCAGCTTCTTTATCTGCTGCTACTTTTTTACCTTTAGGATGTCTTTTTTTTTGCTGCAGCTTTTGTAGGCACTTGTTTGACATTTCCCTTATTGGCAGTTCCACTATTTTCAGCTCCACCATACCCTAGGCATGTTACCCGGTTGTGTCCAGCAATGCCACAAATACTACACTTAACACTCTTCCAAGCCCTTGACAACTTACCATCCTTCACAATCTCTTCACTTTCAGGAGCTATCCTAACTCTTTTTCTACCTCTTGCGGTAGGCGGGTTTGTTTCGGATTTCGGTGGAACAATTGTTGTTCGCACAGTTGATTTTTCCCAATGTACACTGCTAGTTTATAGGCTGGACATGGTGTTTGTAGGTTGCCTCCCAAGTGAGAAGATAGTAACAAGGATGAGCCCATGTTTCTACAGCTCCTACTTGTTGCCCATTTAAAGCCATATTCCAATTGGTAGCAACAGCATGTTTACATGGTAAACCTGTTATCTCCCATCTTCTGCAAGTACAAGACTTGTGTACAACATTAACTACACATTGGTCACCCCATGGTCCACTAACCTGAAACTTAGTTCCCCCATTCCATAAAACATTATACTTAACAGCCTCTTTCTTAATACCCTCTAGCATGTGTTGTGCAGTTGGTGTTAGTGGCCCATCACTCTTCTCAATCACCATAAGAACATGCATTATCCTCTTCATACAATATTCTCTGATGTATTCTAAGGCTGTAATAATTGGTTTGCTTAAACCCTTAGTTATTTTGTCATGAAACACTTGACACATGTTATTAAGTAACACATCAGAAGTAGCTCTCCCTAAATATAAACAGTAATAAACATGTATTAATTATAACTGTTTATACTGCATTAACAAATACAAAGTAACTGAAACAGATAGATCACTTACATGAAAAATGTGACCTTGACCAATGGATCGGTGGTATCTTACTTAACCAATCATGGGCTGGTTGATTAAGTTTCTTGAGATCAACCATAGCTTTCCGAAACTGTACAACAGTTGAGGCTGTTACACATTTCTACAGATGCTCTTTGTAGGCCCTACCTTTCCATTGCAGTTTCATTTTCTCATGAATGCTTCTAATACATAATATGTGTTCTGCATCTGGAAAAACTTCTCCTAAAGCACTACTTATATCCTGCGCAAAATCAAATATTTTTACTGTCTGTTTCAAAACAGAGAGACTTAAATTCATGAACAGAGTAAGAGAGTACCTTATCCATGTCAGTAATAAAAGTGATGCTTGAAATTGGCCCAAGTGCTATATCATCGGATAAACAATGAAGAAACCAAGTCCATGATCCTATGTTTTCTGAATCAACAAAAGCATAAGCGAAAGGGTATATACCATTGTTGCTATCAATTCCCACAGCAATCATCATTTGACCATTCAAAGGACCACGGATTGGAAAAGCAGCCAGCCCCAACAACGATCTCCCACACTCTTTAAATCCTTGCTTCAGTGCACCTAAACAAACATACACTCTCTTGAATTCTCTGGTTGGAAGAGCCTCATCTGGAGGTCTTTCCACATTCATCACCACTGTTGTATTAAGGTTTTTCTTCTGCAACTCTTGAACATAATCTCTCAACATGGTAAATTGTAGCTTGAATTGACCCCTGATGGCTGTTATTGCTAGGTTTTTGGCCCTTAAAACCTTCTGCAGGGACACTTGAAGGTCGTATTGGTTGGTAAGTTGATTATGCATAGACCTGACAGGAAGTTGTGGATTTGTTTCAACTTGTGGTATAATTTTCTGTGAGATATAGTGAAGGTTAAAAGCTCTGACTTCCCTTGATTGCAAACAAGTGTGTTGCTCATTATATGTTCTGACTGACCAGATACCTGTCTCACCATTCCTGCCGACAAACAATAGCCATGGGCACTAACATAGTCACTGCAAAATACATCATCAACCATCACAGGTAACTCATTTACCAACTGCCTATCATCACTTATATTACTGGTTGTTCATGCTTCACCTAACTCATTACTCTGACCTACTTGTACCATACCAAGTTGTGCATCATTCTCCTGACAAGTGTTCTCTTCATTTGGTTCAATTGAATCATCAACTGCATTGCCTAAGTCACTAGTGTCACTCGCTTGTAACAGAGTAACATCAACAACAGGATCCTGTTCCATGTTATTGTCATAAACAGAAGCACATCGTACAAGATGATTATCCTGAGTCAATTGAAACAGAATTACATCCACATCAGGCTCCTCAAACCTGTTATTGACATCAACTAGTGCTCTTCTTGCTTTGTTTAAGTGCTTCTCCTGAGTCAATTGAAACAGATTAACCTCAAAATTTTCAGGCTCCTCAAAGCTGTTATTGACATCAACTAGTGCTCTTCCAACTTTGTCTAAGTGCTTCCCCTGACTAACTCAGAACAGATTAACCTCAACATTATCAGGCTCCGTTATAGCATTGTCCTCATCAATAAGTACTAAAGCACGCTCACTGTTATGACCAGGTTGGCTAGCAAATGAGCAGTCTAAGGTGGAAAATACTGGCTCAATGTTTGGCAAATTGCTAGATTCACCAATATCATTGACGTCCACAGGCACTTGTGTAAGTTGGAAAAAAGGATCTAGGGCAGGTTCATTATCTAGATCATCTAACACCAACCGTCTACAACAGGATTGAATAGCCGCAATAGCAACTTTTCTCCTACCTTCATCCATCTCCCAAAACACAGCCTTAATTGATTGTGAGGACATTTCAGAAAGTTCTAATCTAGTCTTCCCTATTTCCACATAGACGTCTATCAGCTTATGCTCTATGACAACATCTTTCAACAAGTCAACATTAGCAGGTTCACGCAAAGAAAACAAACCGTCGTCTAATGTACAACCAGGCTTAAGAAAGTAGAAATAATTGGTTTGTCCAGTCTCATAACCGATTTGGGTCATGAGAGCATCCATTTCATCAACGGATACCTCTTTTATTTCCACAAGATCAACAAGGCATTTCTTGCCTCCTTGATATATCCTACCTTCATAATGGAACATCATGCTAAAGGATCCAGGTTCACCCGCTGTATAAAAAATGTACAAAAACAATGTTAAGCTAAAGTTACTTAAAAGGGGAATAACTTAAACAGTCGTACTAACATATGACTGTAATAGGCTCTAACCAAAAAAGGCTTACAATGTCTCCTAATTGCAGCTCTTTCCTCCGTTTCACGATCATCATACAAAGGATATTCTCTTACTCACCACAGAGTAAATCCAAGGTGGTTGTTTGTTATTTTCTTACTTAGATTATTTGATTTGATGATAGACATCGCATTAGGGTTTTCTGGGTAGGCTTCCAAAACAAGTTTGGGGATGAGCAATGAGTACACACTTTGGTTATATTCTACATAATGGCGGAAAATTGGACAAGACATCTGCTACAGAACATAAAGTGAAATGACTATTGTACCCTCAACAGTAACATGATAACGGGTTTTTCTGGAGTATAACGGAACGTTGACAATGCCGTTATTGGTCAAGGGACGATTTTGGCATTTAAAGGCCAAGGTTTGGACCACTAGCGATGATAAGGCCGAGTTTTGTCTCATCGCGATGCGTTTTGCCAAGTTTAGGGACCAACCGTGTATTTTAGTCTTTTTTCTTTATTAAATCAATTTTTTTTTTTCATATTGGATATTTGTACGATTTTATCCATTTTATACATTTTTGTATGGTTTTATACGTTTTCATCCGTTTTTTCCTTTTTTTGTACGTTATCATTTGTTTTATCCATTATTATACGTTTCATCCGATCTTAATATGTTTTTTACGTTTTCGGATGTTTTTTATGTTTTTGGATCTTATTTTACGTTTTTGTCTGTTATTTTACGTTTTCGTCTGTTATTTTACGTTTTCTTCTGTTATTTTATATTTTCGTTTGTTTTTTACGTTTATGTCTTTTTTTTACGTTTTCGTCATTTTTTACTTTTTCGTCTGTTTTTTTACGTTTTCGTCTGCTTTCTTATGTTTTCGTCCGTTTTTTACTTTTTCGTCCATTTTTTACATTTTAGTCTATTTTCGTTTTTTTACGTTTTCGTCTATTATTTTACACTTTCGTCAATTTTTTTACGTTTTCATCCATTTTTTAACGTTTTCGTAAGTTTTCTTATGTTTTCGTTCGTTTTCTTACGTTTTCATAAATATACGGTCGAAAACGTAAAAAAAAAGGCAAAAACGTAAAACCGGTCGAAAACGTAAAAAAAACAGATAAAAACGTAAAAAACGGATGAAAGCGTTAAAAAAAGACGAAAACGTAAATAAATGGACGAAAACGTAAAAAAATACGAAAACATAAATAAACGGACGAAAACGTAAAAAACGAGCAAAAACGTAAAAAAACAGAGGAAAACGTAAAAAACTAACGAAAATGTAAAAAAACGGGCGAAAACGTAAAAAAACAGACGAAAACGTAAAAAAACAGACAAAAACATAAAACATGGATGAAAACGTAAAAACTGGATGAAAATGTAAAAAACGGATGGAAACGTAAAAGCGGATGAAAATGCAAAAAAAATGTACGAAAACGCAAAATAACAGATGAAAACGTAAAAAAGCGGACGAAAACGTAAAAATGGACGAAAACGTCAGAAAACGGGTGAAAACATAAGAAAATGGACGAAAACATAA